>QVAJ01000416.1:76140-120206 GCA_003546035.1 Mixornis gularis | reverse complement strand
CCGAAAAGGGGAAGCGGCCCCGGCCCCCCCCCACCGCGGGAAGGTGGGGGGGGAATGTGGCTGCGCGCACCGGCGGCCCAGGGGAGCCCGGTAATCCCGAGAGGTCTCCCCAGCACCGCGCTCTGTGGCGGTCTTCTGGTCCCCGGTGGGCTATAGAAGCTACCGAAGCCTCCCCGGAGCTTGCCCCGGGGTTGGGGCAGCGCTGCCGCTCGGGAGCGCCCAGGCGATCGGTACCGGGAGAGGGAACTCCGGCACCCCCAAGCCCAGTGTAGGAAGCAGAGGCCAAAGCCGCGATCCCGAACCCGCTGCGGCTCCGGTGCTCCCGGCAGCCGCAGCCCGGCGGAGTCCCTCCCCCGCTGCGGGAACCCCGGAATCACCCGTTACCGGAGGGGGATCCCCAGAGGCGGTACCGGAGCCGCATCAAGACCCTCCTTCCCAACCCCGCTCCCACGGGTAGATCCAGAGCCCCCTCATTACCTGCTCACGGAGACTCCAACACCGAAATCCTTAAACCCGGGGAGTTCCCGGTGGTGGCTGCATGGCGGCGGCACCGGGAAGAATCGGGGGGAAGGGGGGGTTCGCCCCGGCTTAGAGGGGTGAGGGAGGGGTGGGGTGGGGGTTCCCGGGGGGGTTCACCGAGCGGCGGCCGCGGCCATTGCGAGTCATGTGCTCGCGGGGAAACTTTACCCGGGGCTGGGCCGGGCGGGGCGGCGGCGGCGGTGGCGGCGGCGGCGGCGGAGGGCGGGGGCGAGCGGGAGGGGGCCACGCCCCTCCCGGGGCCACGCCTCCCTCTCCGCCCCGCCGGCCAATGGGGCGCGGGCGGGGCGGGGCGGAGGCGGGGCCAGCCCTGCTTTGTAACTCTTTGAAGTCCCCAGAAAGCGGAAGGGGAGAAAGTGGGTGCGCGCGCCGCGCCGGCGGGGGGGGCTCTTAAAGGGGCCGCGCACCGCAACCTCGATGCCCCTCTCACCCTCCTTCCCTCCACRCTCACAGGAGGAGGTGCTACAACGCCCCCCCCCAGCCCGCTTCCCTTTTCTCTGCTTCTGGATATCAACCCCCACCCCCCGGGCGGAGGATTGGGGCACCCACATGAGGGAAAACACAGGAGGTGGGTGCTCCAGGGGTGTGGGGAAGAGATGAGAACACACTGGGGGGAAGAGGGGAGAAGGATGGGGAGTCCCTGAGCTGCCCCCTCAGGCTCAGAGGACAAGGGCTGGGGGCACCTATGGCACCCTGGGGTGCCTGTACCCAAAGGGATTCCCTGCTCYGTCTGTCCCCGGATGCTGATCCTAGGAAGGACATGGCAGTGGAGACACAGACATGGACACAKGCTACCCAGCCATATTCGGGGAGGCCAGAAAGGGCACCCAAGGCCCTGCACCCACCAGCACAGCCCAGATCCTGCAGCAGACTGGCTAGGAGGGCAGTAGGGCAGGAGCTCCCCTGGGAAGACACACATGGGAGGAGTGTAGGCAGCCTCAGCACATGTCCCAGGGGGAGTCACACTGGGCCCCCGCCGCCCAGGACCCCTGAGTGCCTGTTAGGATCCCACGGTGTCCACACAGGAGGGTGGTGCCCMCCAGGCCACTCAGCACATTCCCGTGCCTCAGTTTCCCCCGTGTGCTCACTAGAACGAGGTTGTGAGGCCGGGGCAACCCCAGCCCGGAGCAGCCACTGGCCCCCTCCCTGCACACCGGGGCCGCGGCGGCGAGGCCCAGGCGCCGGCATGTGCTCAGCCCAGTGGAATGTGCCAAATCACTCCCAGATGTGCACGGCGGCCCAGCCCGACCCCCCTCTGCTCCCACCGGGACAGCCGGCGGCCACCGGGACCCCCGAGCACAGCCCCACGGGACCGAGCCCATCACCAGCTGGATTCTGCCGGGCCGCCCAGCCCCGTCTCTCCCGCGGCGTCGCGGCACCGAGGCCCGGCAGTGCCCCGGCAGCGGGGCGGGCAGGGCAGCGGCGGGTGCCAGGGTGCGGCAAGGAGGTGCAACGAGGACAGAGTGGCCGTGTCCCCATCCCGCTGAGGCCCCACAGACCTCGCCCGGCGCGGGCGCGGCGGGGTCGTGTGGGGTCCTGCCCCGCACCCCCGGCCACGGTGCCAGGCGGGAGCAGCCGAGCGGAAAGGGGCTGTCAGATGGAATCTGGGTGCCGGCGGTGACGGCGCGGCGGGAGGCGGCCGTGCCCGCCACGTGGCCGCTTATGTAAGGGAGAGTGCAAGGGAGGACAGCGAGGCAGCCGGGGCACCGGGGACACCGCCGAGGGGACACCGAGCCCCCGCCGCGCGCTCGGGCGGGAGCGCGGCCGGACACACGCGCGTGGGGCTGCCCACGGCACAGCTGGGCACTGCCCGGCCCCGTGGGCATGGCACGTGTGTGCGGGGACAGGGGACACGGCACACGTGTGCTGGAGCTGGGGGGACAGGACCCCAGCGGCCCCTCGGCCTGCCCACATCTCTGCTGGGTGTCCCGGGGTGTCCCCTGGCCACGCTGCTCCCACCGCAGCACTGCCAGCCCGCGGTGACGAACGGCTCCGGCGGGAGCTCCGGCACCCACGCGCCTGGATCCAGCTGCGCCATCGATTTTTCATCCACTGCGGCAGAGTGGAGCTGGGGCTGGCACTGGCACGGCCAGGGGGCCCATGTCCCCTACACTGCCCCGCTGTCCCTATCGCCGTGTACGCAGCCAGGACATCTCAGGGACAGTGCCAGAACTGGCAACCCTCCAGCCTCACCGTGGGGTGCCCACCGCGGCCAGTCTGGCCCAGATGTGGGGGTGTCCCCGTGCCCTGCCTGCAGCTGTCTGTGCCACCATCACCTCACTCATTACCATGGGGAAAGGCAGGGGGRCCGGGGATGGAGCAACCGTGGGGACAGAGGGAGAAGGATGCCTGCCTGCATCACCACCACGTCACCACGGACCCACACGCTGCCAGGCGCTTCCTTCCTGACACTTTCACTGTGTGGCATGTCACCGTATGCTGTGGGGCTGTGTCAGTCCCTGGGGCTGGCACAGGGCAGGACGTGGCCGCTGTGGTCTGTGGGGAGTTGGGGACCCCCCCACAGCCCACGGGCAGGATGATGCTGGTACCTGCTCAGCCCCAGAGCCTGGTGACAGGTGGCTGGGTGACGGTGCCCGCTGAGCCCCACGGTGTGGAGGGGCAGGGACAGGGTGGCCCAGGGCCCTTGACGTGGTGAGGGCACCAGGACACAGCCCAGAGCAGGCACAGCCTGGGCTGACCCCAGCGCCCGCCCGTGCCGCTGCACACGTCCTACACATGGAAGTGCCGGCTATAAATAGCGCCGGCAGCCAGGGCTGAGCCTGCTCGGGGCCCTCGGGGCTCCCAGATTCCCCCGTGCCCCCCTGCCTCGGTTTCCCCAGTGCTCCCCACGGCCAACAGGGACCGATGTGTCCCCGAGGTGTCCCCTGGCTCTGCAACGGCAGAGAGAGGGGGCTGCCCCAKTTGTGGTGGCACCTAGGGGCCTCAGTAGGCTCCCCTTTCTGTCCTTGTCCTGGGCACCTGGTGCAAATGTCCCCRTGTCCTCTGACCTGCAGGGATGCCACAGAGCTGGGGGGCAGAGCCGGGGTGGAGCTGGGACATAGCAGGGCCACTCCCTGGGGCCACAGAGAAACTGAGGCACACTGGGGACTCCACGACCACGTTCTCCCCCACCACCAGTACCCCATCCCTGGCCAGGAGCTGCTGAGAGGCAGCCAGGGGTCCTGGGGGACAGGATGGGTTGGMAGAGGTAGGGTGGGATGGAGGGACTTGGGGCACAAGCAGAGCCTCATCCCCTCCCRCTCTCCCCCCAGTTGGAGCCCCCAGCACCCCCCCCCCTGCGATGAGGAAGCTGCAAAATTAGGTCAAAGCGTCCATTATTTAACAGAAATGGAGGAGCCGGGGCCAGGAGCTGAGGCTGGAGCCCAGGAGAGGGGTTGGGGAGGACAGGGCTGTGGGGCAGGCAGGGATTGGGGGAACAGGGGTGAAACAGGGGAGACAGGAGCAAGAGCTGAACTAAAATGACTTTATTTCATAGCAGGAGATAAAGGGATCCCCCCTGTCCTCTCCCCCACCCAGGGGTCCCTGCACCCCCTCTGCCACTGCCAGCACTGAGATCCAGAGCAGGGCTGGCACTGGGAAAACTCTCCCTACAGCCAGAGTGGTCAAGAAGGTTCCGGAGGGCCTCGGAAGGCTCTGAAAGATTTGGGAGCAAACATGGCCCATGATTCACGGCAGGAGCAACACCAGACCTCAGGATCACACASCAGGGTGGTAAGGAGGGCCAGGAGCACCCACTGCTCCCTGTAAAGGGGCTAGGGGGACCAACAGAGGGGCTCGGGGTGTCCCAGCCTCCCACCTAAGCTCCCATCACACAGAAATCGCAGTATAACATTAATAATATTATTATATTAAARATATTAATAACAAGACCCCAGACTGGCAGCCCCAGGGCAGAAGTTGGCAAATGTCCAAGATCTTAGGAGCCACTTGTCTGCTCTTGCCACAGCAGCAAAATCCCCCTTGGGGCCATGGGGAGGGGGTTGCTGGGGGGTTAGTGCAGCCCCCGAGCCAGGATGCTGCCCACCAGCGCYGTGTCCTGCAGCCTGTGCTCCAGCGCTGCCTCCTCCAGCATCAGGGAAACCTGGGTGGGAGAACAGGGATGCTCAGCACCATGCTGCCAAATCCTGGCCCAATCCCATCACTGGTACCCAGCCCCACCACCCCCATGGTACCTTGGCCAGCCGGGCCTCCTTGGCCCTCTTGAGCTCGAGGACACCGCGGGACTCCAGGAGGGTGACAAGGGACAGACACTCGGCCTGGTCGATGGCGGGGAGCTGCTGCCGCCGGCACACCTGGCTGTAGGTGTCGTGGAGCTGGGGAGGGCAGGGGAGGGTTATACCACAGCAAAGAGACACCCCAGGGACACCCACCCACTGCCCAGGTCCAGCCCTCAGAGGGTCCCACTGCCACTCACCTTCCCCAGGGTCACCTCGCGGGCGTGTGAGTGCCGGGCAAGCAGGAGCAGGGAGCAGAGCAGCACCTTCTGCTGCAGCGGGAACGTGTCCTGGGCCCCCTGGGACCCCCCTGCCAGCCGGTCCCCAAACACCTCCGAGAGCACCCGGGAGATATGGGGGAGCCCCACACGCTTGGGGACAGGGGACGATGGGGAGTCACCTGTGGGACAGAGAGAGGATCCCATGGAGGTGAGAAAAGGGAGGTAGTAGTGGAGAGAGGTGCCCCACAAAGGGAGCCCAGTCTCCCACTGAAGTGACCCCAGAGGAGCACCCCCAGGGTTTTGGCTCTGGCAGCAGTGACTCACCCCTGGACAGAGGCTTGAGCAGGGTCTGGCCTCGCACCTCCAGCTCCACCACCTCCACGGCACGCCTGGGGAGGGACAGCCCTGAGCACCAGGCAGAGCAGGCACCCCTGGCACAGGCACCCTGGCACGAGCACCCTGGTGCAGGGAAGCCGTGGAGACTCACAAGGACCAAGCTGGCCCTGTCACCACCGGGTTTTGGGCACACACTGACCTACAGACATCCAGGGCCTTGCGAGCATCACCGGAGACTGCAGAGACCTTGCGGGCACAGAACTGGAGTGCAGCAGAGTCCACCACGGGGTCACCAGCCACCTGTGAGGCACCAGGGCTATCAGTGCTGCCACCTGTGTGGGCAGAGGACCCACTGTCCCCCCTCTGTCCTCCCTGTGTCCCCACCTGCCCCAGCCGCTCCTGCAGGATGTGGGTGAGCTGCTCCTTGGTGTAGGGTGTGAAGTGCAGCAGCTGGGGGCTGCCAGCTGGGTGGGCTCGCAGCCTGGCCAGGCTCCGGTCTGTCAGGTCCAGGGCATTAGCCAACCCTGCAGAGCGAGGGGAAGAGGAGGATGAGGGYTGTTCTCCAAGGAGGGGGCTGCAAAGGGAAGACCCCATCAACTCCCCCAAGAGGGAGGGTACTCAGAGCAGCAGTGCTACACCCTGCATACTCACCCACGAGGACAAGCCTGGAGCTGGGCAGCTGGGGCCACTCAAAGAGGGTGTAGAGCACGTCCTGGCCTTTGCTCTCCAGTTGGTCCAGCTCATCCAGCACCAGGAGGCTGTGGGAGAGCCCAGATTAACCCCTGCTCTGTCCCCTCACAGCATTCCAAGGGAGAGCAGAGCTGCTGCCAGCCTGCCTCTCCTGGCATCCAGGGGGATCCCACTCCACCCACCAGGGACTGGAAACTCACACCATGGGACCCTGGGCCGTCAGATGCTTCTCCAGGCTCCGGACACGTTCCCGGCCAGTGGCCACGGGCAGCCCCAGGTGCTTTGCCAGGGCAGGGAAGACGCTGTGGGGRCTGCCCAGTGCCATGCAGTTCAGCACCACAGTCTTGCTCCCAGCCAATTTGTCCTGCCGGGAACGGGAATGTTACACTGGCCCCATCCCACTGCCCCCCCCAGCCCCTACAGCAGCCCCATGGCTGTGGCCATGGCACACACCTTGCAGTCCAGCAGAACACGGCTGAGACAGGCTGTTTTCCCAGTCCCAGGGGCTCCGGACACGTAGAGGCTGCCAGGACGGCGTCCCAGGACRTGTTCCTGCAGGAACTGCCGGAGGATCCCCGTCTCCCGCTCCCTGCCCTGGAGCCGGTCGGGCACGGCTGCATGCAGCACCTGCTTGGCCTGCTGGTAACAGGTACCTGCACGGGGAGCAAGAGGACTCAGGGAGGGATGTGGCACTGCTGGGACTCCATCCCAACTGATCATCATCCCCATCCATGTCCCCATCCCTGCCTTCATATCTATCCCTAGTTCCGTATACCCATCCCTATCCCTGGCTCTGTCTTCTACCTATCCCCATCCCTACATCCCCAACCACATCCTTTGCTCCACCCTCAACTCTACCCCTATCACCATCCATATTCCCAATCCCTATYCCATCCCTGYATCCCCATCCCAGCCATAACCCCATACTCACCTTCCTGCCTGAAGAGCTGGGTGCGTGGATGCTGCCCACTGAGCCTCGAGCTCCGAGGGGTCTCTGCCCCCCCACTCCGTGGGGACGGCTCCGGGCTCTTGGACTGCTCGGGGGAGGCTGAGGGGTCCCCAAAGAGCAGGCGACGGCCCTGGTTCTCCTTGCTGCGCTTGGCCGGGGAGCCAGGCAGGGCATGGGGGACATTGCACAGGTTGTCATCACCTGCAGGGGCAATAGGCTGGTGGTGACACGGGGTCACTGTCCCTGAGGGACTTTGTGCTTCAGCTCCCCCAAAAACGCCGCGGGAGCAGCTCTTCCTCTCGAAATGGGAGTGAAGCCACAAAGGCAGCTGGACCAGAGCCGGACAGGGCTAGRCCCATCCGTCTGCCCCAGCCCCCCGGGGTGAGAAGGGGGATGAGCCCCCCGCCATTCCCGGGGGGTCCCGGCGGAGGGACTCACCCAGGCGTTTGCGGGGGCTCAGGGGCTGCACTTTGGGGCTCAGGGGCTGCGCTGTGGCCCGGCCTGTACGTGTGTCCGAAGTGGCCTGGCCGGGGTCGGCGGGGCCGGAGGCCTTGGAACGCGGCGAGGGTCGCGGAGCAGAGGCATCGCGGTCGCTCTTGGCCGAGAGGGCAGCGAGRCGGCGGGCGCTCCTCGTGCGGGGGAAGCCGATGGTGGGCTGGCTCTGCGGGCTGCTGCTGGCCATGGCGGGGCTACTGGTGGAGGACAGAGGTCAGAGGGCGGGATCCCGGTCAGGTGAGAAAGACCGCCAGCCCCGCGGGTCCCAGCCACCCCCTGCCCCCCTAATCCCATTCCCCACCGCGCTGCCCCCATCTCTGCCTCCCATGTGCCCCCAAGCCCCCTCAGGTCCCCTCCAGGTTCCCCCGGCTGCCACCACCAACCTTCTCGCGCCAAATCAGCCCCGGCTCCGCACTTCGCGCCACCAGGCCGAGCTGGCCCCGCCCCTTTCTCCCCATTGGCTATGTTGCTGCCGCAGCCGCCAATCACCACGGCAGGAGGAAGGGCCGCAACAGAGCAGCCAATCAGCGAGCGCACCCGAGGCACAGCGGATGGCGCCGAGCGCGGCGCGCAGGGCATGCTAGGAGCTGTGGTCTGGCTGAGGGGACTCCGCTCTCCCAGTACCCCCAGTGCTCCTACGGCCCGCGCCCCCCAACCCAGCCCTCCCCGTACTCCCAGTGGCACCAGTTCCTCCTATACTGCCTTTCAACTGCAGCCCAGTCTTGTCTCTCCATGTTACCAATACTCTCCACCCTTCCTCCCACCACGCTTCCCCCATGCTCCCAGTGCCCGCACCCAGCAATCCCCCCTCCCCCTGCTCCCAGTATCCCACAGTCCTCCATCCCAGTGGTCCCAGTCCCACTAGTAACCGCGATCCTGCCCTCCTACTGCCTCTCTGTGCTCCCAGTAGCTTCCACCCTGTCTGCCAAAGTGCTCTGCCCCCAGCCCTTGGGGTGTCTCCTCCAAGAAAGAAAAGGGGTTGCTGGGGACCTCCACCTTAGACAGTGTCCTTGACATCATTTATCACTTTATTACTTTTATTTAAATGTAATTTCCAGCTCCTCCAATTCCTCTGTTCCCTTTTAAAAGGGCCCCTCGCTGTGGGAGGGGCAGAACCGTGTTGAACTTTTATTAAACCCAAAGGGCAGCACTGGGGGGGGCTCATTCTCCAGAGAAACCCCCCACTCACCCCTCACCCACCTTGCTCCAACCTCAACAGGGGAAGGTCCATCATCATAGAAAAAATCCCCTGAATGAGCCCCAAACCCATCTGCAGGGGTGGCCCCCCTGCACCCCGTGCCCTTCCTGCTATGGTACAAAGAGATCAGTAACTACGTTAGTGTGACCCCGCCGCGGGAACACCGAGAGTCCGGCCGGGACCACCCGTCGGACAGGGAGTGTAAGGCAAAACATCACCGGCCCCCAGGGCCCCCCCACGTGCCCCCTGATGTGCCAGACCCAGCACAAACAGTCCCCCCATGTAATTAGTGTTTTCTTGTTAAAATGCTCAAGTTTGGGGGAGGGGGGTCAGCAGTGAGAGCCAGGAGAACCCTGGGGGGGAGTGCCAGGGGAGCAGTGGTTTTGAGGGGGGCACATGGGGGTGCCTCCCCTGTAGGGTCAGACAAAGGGGGTCCCCACCAGCCCGGCGCTGTTGGGGTGTCCCTGTGTGGTCCCACTCACGTTCCCCCCCTACTTCTACTGGCTCCTGTGCAAAAAAGCAATGGGCTGTGCTGGGGTAACAAGGTTCCACCAGGATAACGAAGCTTTCCCAGGATAACAAGGCTCTGCCGGCCTGTCCGCGCTTCTCCTCACTCTGGAGGGTCTCACAGCATGTCCATTCCCTGCCTGACCCCAGCCTCTCTCCATGAGTCCCCCTGGTCCCAACAGCCAGCACACAGCTCGGCCTCAAGTCCTGTGCCTGGCTCCCAGGCAGACCYCGACCCAGGATCCATGAGGAGGAATGAGGGATGGACCCATCCAGGCTTGCCACGAGGTCAGAGAGTCCTGCAGGGTGCATAGATGAGGCAGGGCTGGCGGAGCACGCTGGACTGGGGGCATCCGCTTGTCCTGGGAAAACCGGAGAGGCTGGGAGTGTGTCATGCAGGATCGGGGGGCTGGGAGCTGGGGGGGTCCAGCTGAGGAAGGGGAAGGAGGTCCATGTCTCTGCTCTGGAACAATCCACCTGCACAGCCCGGTTTCACCTGGGGATGGGGGGCAGAGGGGGAGCCCCACGCGTAGCTGGAAGAGAAGGAAGCCTGTTGGAAGCAGGAGCTCCGCAGAGCCGGATCCAGCACGTCTGCTTTCCCTCCTCCACACCCCCGCGCCAGCTGCCGGCCCCCCCCCCCCTCCCCGACCTCCCCGCGGAGATCTGGAGCCTGGGATTTGCGCCTGGCAGCAGCCGCTGCAGCCGCACCGAGCTCGGGGCTTTTCAAACCCGCATTAAACATTCATGGCTCTAAAAATAAACGAGCATCCCATTCTCCCCGGAGTCTCCGCCGGGATCCGCAGCGCTGACGCGCAGCACCAAGGGCACTTTGAGCTCTGCCGGGTCCGAGTGCCGCTGCTCGGGGCCTATCCTGGGATACACACAGGATCTGCCTCACCCCAGCCCCTGCCCTGGCTGTGGTGTCCTTTGAGATCCCCTCCGGTACCAAAGGYGCTCAGCAAAGGCAGGAATGAGCCCAGCAGGCAAACCAGGAGCAGGTGGGAATGGGCATCTGCACAGCCCTAATTTCTGCCCCCCCTGCAGCACAGAGAGCTGCCTTCAGGGCTTGGTACCCCTAGGAATGGGGCTCAGCACCCCCAAAACACAGGCAGGGCCTAGGGCATGGCCACTGCACCACCCACCCTGTGCAGAGACAAACAGGACAGTGCCAGCCAGCCCCAAGGGCACAGGAGGGGAGAGGGAATTTGGGACACCTCCTCCTCCTCCTCACCTCTATTTGTTTTGCTGGGGTAGATTCTCTGGAAGTATTTATATTCCTCTGGGGCCGGGAAGTCTTCAACGGGATGAAAGGAGTATTTGGATTCAAAGTCATCTGTGAAGAAATGGGAAAAGGGGCAGGTGAGGGAAGGGGGCTCTGGGGGAGCCTGGCCAAAGCCACAGGGCTCAGCTCCAAGGGGGATCCGTGCGGGGTTCCCACTCACCCAGGAATGCTCTGACGGTGGAGATGGAGTCCCGGTGCCCGTTCCGCACGGGCGGTGGTGGCGGCGGCGGCCCGGCCGGGGTCCGGGTGGGTGGCGGTGGGGGCTTCCCCCGGCTGGGGGGCTCGGCGGGGCCGTGCAGTCTGTAGGGGGGTGGGGGCGGGGGGGCGTCGCGCCCTCCGTTCCGCAGCATCGGCGGCGGGGGCGGCGGAGCTGCGGGGACAGCGGGGTCAGGCATTCCCGGGGCAAACCCAGGGACATCCCCCGGAGCGCTCAGGGCCAGCTGCTGTGCCAGACCGCGGCCCAGGGATGCTCCTATGCGTGCCTGGAGATTTCCTGCTCGCTCCTGACATCTGCATTCCTCATCCCTCCACCAGCTGCAGCGCAGGGACCAGTCAGCCCCGCTGCCCCACCACCCCAGGGGCTGCTCCAGCCCTGCATGCTCCCAGCCCACACTGGGCACAAGTCCCTCCGCAGCAGAGGGGATCCCAGGAGCAGCTACGATTCCACACACCCTTGAGTCTGAGGGCAGCAGCTCCACATGGAGCCAAGATGCTGCCTGCCAGGACTGGAAGCCAGCTCCTGTCACCAAGGCAGTGACAGGATCCACAGCCCCTCTGACCCACCTCTTGCTCCTGCTCAGCCTCCCGCAGAGGCTCCGTGGCAGTTCGTGCTCCTCATTAGCCTAATTACACCCGGGCTGACAGCGCAGATCCCCAGCTGTAGCTCTGAGGAGGGATTCTGGCAAGGCCAGAAGGACGGAGYGGCTTGGCAGCGGCCCAGGCAGGAGCTGCGGTCTGGACGGGGAGCCCAGGAGTGCACGGGGGGGCACCGGGGTGCAGCCAACACCAGTCCCAGCCAAGGGGACATGCTCCCGAGGGCTGCACACCCAGGGAAAGGCTTCTCCCTGCTCTGCCATAGCTTTTTACACCCTCCCAGTGACATTTAGGAAGCTCAAGGGAGCTGTGCTCTCCCACATTCTCATTTCCCACACCAGGACAGCATGGGCAGGAGTTGCCCAGCCACAACCCACCATCAGCACYAGGCTTGGAAGGAGCTGGCTGGTCATGGGACATGACCAAGGACGTGTTACATATGGCACTGAAACTCCTGCCCCAGCTCGGCCCCTACACCACATGCAGAAGACTCACTGTGTCCTGAAACCAACTCTTGCCCGTCACCTCCTACCAACCCCTGATCACCCCAGCTGCCCCCATGCACCATGGAACGAGGGGCTCTTACCTGCTCCACGGCTCGGGGGGTCTCTGGCCGGCGGCGGGGGGCGGCTGCTCTGCAGGGATGGGGAGGCAGCAGTGGGTGGCGGCGGAGCCAGACCCCGCAACGGGCCCGGTGCCTTCCTGTGCAAGGAGTTGTGTCTCTGCGGCAGCTCCGGAGCCAACTCGCTGCTGGGGCTGGAAGGACCGTTGGGGACGCCGGGGGGTTGCCGGTAAGGAGGAGGTGGGGGGGCGAGAGACTGGCCCTGAGCGCCTGACCGGAGACTGACGGGGGAAGGAGGGGGTTTGATGGGCGGCGGGGCAGGGGGTCCGTCCCTGCTGCCGGGCAGACGCTGTCCCGGGGTGGGCGGCAGCGGCTTCTCCCGGTTGTAGGGTGAGGCCTTGGCGTGCGCTGGAGGGGGGGCCGGGGGGGCGGCGGCGCGGCGTCCCGGCGGTGGGGGCGGCGGGGCCGAGGAGCTGTGCTTCATGCCGGTGCCGCCGGTGGTGCCGGGCCGGGACAGGTCAGGCAGGGAGGGCCTCTGCGTGCGTGGCAGTTCCGGTGGGGACCCCCGGCTGCTGTCGGCATCGTCCTGAGGGCGGCTGTTGCTGGCCGGCACGGGGGGCCTGGGAGCAGCTGCTCGGGAGCCAGGGACTTGCAGTGTTTGTTTAGTGGAGCTGTCTGTGGGGAAGGAGAGCACAGTGAGGGGTCGGGCATGGCACGGGAGCAGGGCTCTTTCCCTGCACAGAGCCACGGCCAAGCAGGGCCAGGCCACAGGGGTGGCTGTCTGGCACACGCAKGGAGCTGACACCGAGCACAGCCACACAGAGCTCCTCTCTCACCCCTCCACTCTGTGGCCACCACAATGAACACACAGAGTTCAGCAACACACAAAATTCCTGCGCCCTCCAAGAGGCCTGTGTGTGGGACTGAGGCTCAGGGAGGGCACAGCTGGCCTGTSCCATGCATGGGATGTGATTTGAGGTCCTGCCTCTGAGCAGCTGAAATCCCCAGGAATACACAGTGAGATCCTCAACCCCTTCCTGCTCAGGACCCTTCCCAGGGACCCCCACGCAGACCACGGGTCTGTGGCCATTACCTGAGCTGTCCTTGGCTCCCACAGGTCTGAGCTTGGGAACGCCGCCTTGGAAGAGGCCACCCTTGGGCTGGATGGCAGCTGAGCCAGAGCTGTAGCTGCTGCCGCCGCTGCCCTTGGGCTCTGAAAGGAGGGAGGCAAAGAGGTTAAGCCTGGAATTATCCAATCCTCCAATGAGGAGCTGCTGGGAACCAGATGGGCAAGGCCCTGAAGGGCTCGGAAGCGCCCAGCATGGGGCCAGGAGCCTGCCGGGAACTCACTTTCCAGGATGGGTGCGCTCCGATCATTGATTTGGGTCACTTTCCTGAGCTTGGTCCCTTTACAGATGTCCTGCAGGAGGGCCCCGCGTCCCCGCTGCTCCTCTCGGCTCAGCTTTGGCGGTTCCGTGTTTGCCTGGAGAGGAGCAGCAGCTCAGCACCTCCCTGAGACACCCCCAGCACAGGAACAACCCAGCTCCACATTCCCACCTCCCGGAGCACCCCACCCCTGCCACAGCCAGCCTTCTCTAGGKGCAATTCCTCAGGCAAGTGGCCCCAGTGTGAGGACAGGCCACCTCCCCACCCAGCGAGGTGATCCCTACCTGACTGAGGGTGGGGGGCGGCGGGGGGCCGGGGGGCGGCGGCGGGGGAGGAGGGATCGGCATCCTGGCGGTTCCGGCTGCTCAGTGCTGGGGGCAGACCTGGGCATTCATGCCTGCGGGAAGGGAGGAAGCGGTCAGGGAACGCGGGGAAAGCCGGCGGTGAAACACAGCCCCGGGGAATTGTGCCCGGAACTCTTGCAGAGCAACAGTTGGAGCTGCTCTCCCAGGCTGTCCCAACACCCTGGAGCAGCAGGTCCCAGAGATGGGAGCCAGCACATCCCCACCCCAAATCCCCAGGGCCCCCACAGCGCCTGCAGTCAAAACCCAGGACATGTCTCACACAACCACCTCGCTCGGCAGACAAAACCTGGCCAAGCTGATCCCGCACCATCCATTCAGCTCCTCCAGCTGCAGCCGGAGGCTGCTCACTTGGGAGTGTGACAGTAGCCCGCCAGCACTGGCACGTGGCCCCATGGCCTCTCCAGCCACSGCCAGGGCAAATCTGCCAGATGGCTCCAGCTCCACAGCAGCCAGAGCGGCACGGGACTGTCATGTGGCTCCCATCGCTGAATTTCCCGATCTCTTGTCTCCTACATCAACAACCCCCCAGCACTGAAGACTCTCTGTGCCCCACAACTCCAAAGCCCCCTCAAAGCTGTCCAAACAATCAGGGAAACTAGCTTTCCCAGCAGGGATCTGGCAACACTCCAACTCAACCCATCAGAAGCCCAGAACAAACCTGTCTGGCACCACGGCTCACCTGGAACAGCTCCCRGGGCTCTGCAGGGCCCAGGAGCTCCTGTGGCTCCTGTCTCCAGTCAGCACTGGAGATGGAATACAGAGAGACTGGGGACAGGAAGAGGAGCCTGAATCACTGGGAGATCACAGGCCCTCGTGCCACTGACAGCAGTGCTCAGGTAGGGCCTCCTGTAGCACCGGCTCAGGGAATAGGAATGTCATGACTGGAGGCCTTGCTCACCACATGAAAAGTCCCAGGCACTAGGGGCAGATCCCAAGGCAGGGGACAAATGTCCCTCTCTGGGCCACAAATATCATTCCCACAGGAAAACCTATTCCACAGTCACTAATGGGAACCACATCATCAACAGGAGGAAAGGACAGGGCAGTTTCACACCTGAAACTTCCGATTTCYGAGTCCTGACCTCCAGGGCAGGTGACAGAGGGCACAGGAACTGCCCCCACCGCAGGGAAAGTTCATTTATGACTCACATTTTTACAGGTATTAACAAACAGATCCCTTCTCACACTCATCTCCTGCTAGATAAACTACAACTTCCTAATCCCACAGGACACAGGTCCATCCTCTGTCAGACATTCCCAAGGTGTGAGAACGGGAAGCAGGGAGCAGCAGCACGGCTGCCACAGCAGCGGCTCCCCTGCCCTTGGGCAAATCACTGGCCCTGGGGTTCAGGGAAATAAATAAATACTTAAACTGCCTTTTAATTAAAATCAGCTCTTTTACCCTGTGAGAACTCCACAGCTACAGCTTCATCAGGAAGACATTCTTCCCTCTATCTTACAGCATTTTTCGAGTCACCCATGACTCCCAGCTCCCCAGTGCCCTCCCGTAACAAACAYGGTGCTCCTCCACCCCAGCCCGAGCTCCAGGCCTCGCACGCAAGAGCCGATGTCCATCGATCCCTCCGGACACTCCAGTCGGGAACAACGCCCAGCAAACCCATCCGGCCTGTGCCTTTCCCACTGGAGCAGGATCACAGACGGCTCTGAACGTGCTCGTCTGGGACGTGCTGGAACAGGAACATTTTTCCCTGTGCTCCTTCCCACCCCCAAGTGGGATCAAATGGGCCAGGGTGGCACGAGTGGCTCCGGGCAGAGCCCCAGCCGTGTTGGATCAGCTGCCGGAGGGAATTAGCAGGGATCCAGCTGAGGAATGCGCCAGGTAATGAGACTCCTGACTCGGGTTCGTGTGTCACAGCCCTGAGCCAGCACAGGAGTGATGCCAGGGCCACCACCTCTGCTTCCGACCCACGGGAACGTCACACATTGTGTCCCCGCTCTGCTCCTGTGCCAGCTGGTTACTCCCAGAGTGACACTTCCCTGTGACAGGGATGAGTCTCACAGACAGACAAATGGGGGTTTGTCAGCTGGCACAAACCATCCAGTGCCACCCGTGCCAGGCCAGCACTGCTGGGGTCTCTCAGTGTGACCTGCTGACACCCTGCGACAGGCTCCAGACAATCCACAGGGACAATCCACAGGGACTGTAGGACAAGGGGGGTATTTCCACAAACAGGTCATGAGTCACTGTCTCCCCTCTAAGGTGCCCTTACAGCAAAACCTGCGCTCAGATCCAGGCTCTGACCTAGAAGAGTGAGAGGAAGGGAGAGAAGAGTTTAAGCTAAAGCAGCTTGAGGATAAACTGGAGCTGAATTCCCAAGAAACAGGTCATTCCATTTCGGTGCACGGCCCCGTTTGGGCTGGGGATTAACAGCAAAGGTCACATTGAAAAACCAAAATCGAGAGGCCCCGAACTCAGCACATGGCTGGGAAAAGCTGAGAGCTCCGGGTGGAATGGTGCCTTTGAAATACAGCCTGGATCTTTCATGTGCAAGAAGACAGACCCAGCTGATACAGATTAGGGAGACAGGAGCTAAATCCTCCAGGAAAAGAAAAAGGGGGAGTTTTCCTCCCAGCACCCCTTCATGCCTGGCAGAAGCTATCCCTGCTAACAATGCTCCGACTTCTCTGCGCTCCTTCTCCTTTGTTCTTCCTTACCAGGACCCTTCCACCAAAACACATCAGAGCCTCTGAGGGTTCCATATGCCATGGTGGCAGCTCCCTGTGCTCGCAGGTAAAGTGGCTGGGAAGAGCTGAACCCAGGGACACCAGCGGATAAAAGTTGGGCTGAGGCAGGAGGGGCAGGTTTACACTGTGCCTTTGCTTTTCCAATCCAAACCAAACCCCAGGAAAGCTCTGAGCAAAGCATGAGGAAAACAAGGTGTGAAAAGCTGTCCCTAGGGAGGAGGGAGAGATCAGGAGATCGAGGTCACCCTGTGGAAAGCTGCTTCAGAGCTGCTGTTCCACAGGCTGGAGCCCACCATGGCCACAGACCCCTCGGCAGTGTTTTGGATCAGCACTTCCCTGTCAACCCTGGGATCAAAACATTACTAAATCGCAAAAACTTGACATTCAGCTGCCCCTTGTCCCCTAAAAGCAGCAGGATTGGGCAGATCTGGCCCAGCCAGGGAGACACACCAGGTTTTCCAGGCATTTTTTAAGTTCCTGTTTGCTGTGGAGGGAATTGAAACGCCCTCCCCAGCAGCAGCCCCCATTCCGCTCATCCCGGGGGGATTGCTGCTGGAGCAGGACAGGCAGCAGCAGTGACCTTCAGCCGCCTATTTCTTCGCTTTTCAGGGGGATTTGGGCTCCGGGCGGATTTGTATTTCACATTTGCAAGCCCGAGCTGCAGCGCCTCATCCTCAGGGAGGCTTTGAACTGCAGATCAAGAGGAATTTCCACCCTCTGATGTCGGTGCAGAAATGCGGCCGCACCGGTTTGGGAACGACTTCCAAGGCTGGACCTCTCCAACACCCGCCCCCGCGCCTTTATCTTCCCTCTCTTCCCATCCAAACCCGCAGTTCCTCCTTACCCCCTCCCAAATTCCAACCCTGTCCTCCGCAGCCTGACATTCCTGCCCGCTCCGAGGAGCTGAGGATGCTACATAAATAATTTATCCTGAGCGACAGCCATCGCAGGATTTAAGGTCATTCAGGCTTTTAAAATCCTATCAGCATGCTTCCCGAGCCGAGCTGCCAGCTCCATTTGGAGCATCCCGCGGAGCCGGCGCATCCCTGCGTGCAGACAGACAGACACGCTCCCACCCCGCGGGATCCAGACGCTCCCTGTGAATTATTAACAACCCGCAGGCTCTGACGAGGCGTTTTTAACAAAAACCCCAAACTCCACAGTTTCTAACTCCTCAGGGACAAGCTCCACTGCCTCAGTTTCCCCATCCACCCACAGCTTCTACAACCTCAGTTTCCCTATCCATCCGCAGCTTCCACATACTCTGTTTCCCTCTCCACAGTTTCCTCGGCCTCAGTTTCCCCATTCCCAGTTTCCACAGCCTCAGTTTACCCACCCCTGGTTTTCCCATCCCCGACCACAGAACCCCCAGCTCAGTCTGTCCCTTGCTCCCATCTCATCTCAGGTCACTCAGCAGAGGAAACCTTTAATCAGGAGCAAGGAACCCTGTTCCGAAATTCCACTGCAGCAAAAGGAAAAGCAGGAAAAGCCCGTCCTGCCAGGCCTGCAGCCTTCCCTGCCGCTCCCCCTTTGCCGAAGAGGCAGAAGGAAGCTGGGAAGGGAGAGGTGGCACACGAGGGGCAGGGCAGGAACCGAGGGGCTGGGCAGGAACCGCTGAATTATTCCAGCGGGAGGAAGTGGCGGGAGACGCGGGGACTTCCCGGTTCCTTTGAGCCGGAGCTGGGAATTCCGGGTGCAGCGATCCTGACAATGATCCCAAGAGAGTGGGATCCCGCATTGCTCCGGGCCCACCGGCCTTCCCATCCATGCCACCTTCRGCACGGTGGTCAGGAAGGCCGTTGGACCGGGAACAGGGAGTCCTGAATGTGTTTCCCTGGAGCARGAGGGACAACTCAAGTCCAGCATTGCCCAGAAAAGCTGTGGCTGYCCCATCCCTGGAAGTGTTCCAGGTTGGATGGGGCTTGGAACAACCCCTTCCAGTGAAAGATGGGATTTAAGGTAATTTCCAATTCAAGTAATTTCAGGATTCCACGGAACTCTGTGTCCATGGTCATCYCTAAGCCACCACAGGCTCCAAAAGGTCTGCCCCTCCTTTTCCTGTAACCCCAAATAGGATTCCCCCTTTCCCAACAGGCCCCAGTGCATCCCCAGCCCTTACTGGTGCTGGGCACCCACAGGGTAGGGGTCCAGGGGGGCCTGGGAAGGGTGGAGGAGTCCAGGGGGTCAGTGTGAGGGTCCCAGGGACATAGAGGCGGTGCAGGGGGATCCTGGGAAGGGTGGAGGAGTCCCAAGGGTCATGGTAGGGTCCCAGGTAGACACAGGGGTCACACTGGGGGTCCCTGGCCCCTGGTCCTGCTGGTTCTGGACAGCCCCACAGGGGTCTTGGGGAGGGGACCATGAGGTGACCCAGGAGTCAGGGGGGAGGGGCCAATGGGGTTATGGTGGGGGTCTCAGAGGTCATAGGGGGAGTCCCAGGGGACCCTCTGGGGTCAGACTCGCCATGCTGGGGGTCCCCAGCCTGGCACCTGGCCCCACCATTTCTRGGCAGCCCCAGGCTGGGGGYCCAGGKGGGTCCTGGGGAGGGGTGGAAGGGTCCAGGGCATAAATATGGGYGTCTCAGACCCCCAGACCTGCCAGCTCTGGACACCCTCAGGTGGAGGGGGTCCTAGGAAGCGGTTCCTGAAGTGACCCAGGGGTCAGTATGGGGATCTCAGGGCAGTTCCAGAGAACACCCTGGGGTCAGGGTGGAGACTCCTGGGCCTGCTGGTTCCAGCCAACCCAAAGACAGGAGTCCAAGAAAGGGTAGAGAAGGCCAGGAAGTCAGTGTGGGGATCCCAGGGGGTCACAGGGGGTCCAAGCCACGGTCCTGCCAGTTCCAGACACAGCCAGGGTGGGGGTACAAGGAGGGTCCTGGGGAGGGATCCCACATATAATACAAGGGTCAGGGTGGAGGGGTCAAGGACAGTACGGGGGTCTCAGTGGAGGTCCGTGGGGGTCCCGGGAAGGGGTCTCAGAGAAGACCTAGAGGTCACAGTGGGGGTCCCCATGGTGGGACCTGCCGGTTCTGGGCACATCCAAGCTGGGGGTCCAGGGTAGTTCCGGGGAAGGGTCCCTGACATGACCCAGGAGTCAGGGAGGTGGGAGATCTCACAGGCATCTCAGAGCTCAGGGTGGGAGGGCGCAGGGGGGCCATGGGGGGGCTCCAGCCCCCCCGGCCTCGCCGGTTCCTGGCACTCCACAGCCGGCACCGCGGACCCTCAGACAGCCCCAGGGACCCCTCAGACAGCTCCAAGAACCCTCAGCCGGCCCCAGGCACCCCCCAGATCGGCGCAGGCCTCAGCGCACCCCCCACCCCGCCGGTCCCAGGCTCCGCACAGGCCCCACGAGCGCACCCCAAAACACCACACCCCACACAGGGGTCCCGCGGCCGCAGTCCCGGCCCCCTCGAGCCTCGCGAGTCCCGGCCCGCCCCGGACCCGCCGATCCCCCCCGGCCCTCCCCCGCTCACCCGCGGCTCCTCCCGCCGCTCCCGGCCCCGGCCCCAGCCCCGCCGAACGAAATGGCGGTCGTGACTCTTCTGCGCCTGCGCGACCGAATCGGATGTGGGAGGGGCACGGCGGGGCAACGGCGCCATGATGAGGAGGTCGGGTGGCCATGAGGACCGCGCCTATCATCGCCATCTTGGAAAGGTCACACTGGCTTCGTGAGTGTCCGGTGCCGCGGCGTCCTGGTGACCGAAGGCAGAGCGGCACCACCGAGAAGAAAATCCCCACTCTGTGCCGAAACTCTTCTGAAGACCCGTGGTGCCGTGGCAGAGAGCGCCTACTCCGCCTGTCCCACCCTTCCGCCATATTGAGAAGGTCAACTGATCACTCCGACAGCAGCCATGTTGGGAGGGTTGACGGAAACCGTTTGCGGCCGCCATGTTTGGAGGGTTGAAGATTGACACACACCACCACACCCTGCGCTGCCGCCATCTTGGGAAGGTCGTGCCATTCAGTCAGTGCCGGGTTCGTGACGTCACCGGCAGCGAGGCTGTGACGTCACTCCCACATGACCTCACTCTCTAGCATGACATTAGAGACAGATGCTGGGACAGACTTTTATTGGGGCTCCCCGCCCCACCCCCAGCTTGATTTTTTTTTTTTTTCCCTTTTTTCCTCCTTTTTCTTAAAAAATAAATGTACAATTCCGGACAGMGGCGGTAGAAAATATACATGTCTGGGGGGAGCGGGCCACACATACAAAAATAGAGGGGACAGTGGGGGGACATGGCCCCCCCAGGGGCCCCTGTGCCCCAGCCAGGAGAGAGGGCAGGGGGAGAGGGGGATGCGCCGAGGGGGGTCCCCAAACCCACCCCATCCCCCCCCGAGGGTGGGGGCAGCACCCAAGGGCCGGGGCTGGGCAAAGTGCGTCAGTGCTGGGGGGCTCCGGGCCCCCCGGGGGGGTCCCGGGGTTTGGGGATCCCGGGGTGGGCCCCCCCATCACTGGCTGCCAGGCTCCAGCTTGTAGGAGAGCTCGAAGAGCAGGTTCTGGTTGTCGATGACGCGCAGCTGCCGCACGTAGGCCTTGGTCTGCAGCTGGGACGGGGACGCCTCCAGCTCCAGGCCTGGGAACAGAGCACGGAGGGATGGGGATGGGAAAATGTAATGTGGGAATGGAGAGGGTGGGGATGGAGGGATGGAGGGATGGAGATGCAAAGAGAAGATGGCAGTATGGGAATGGGGATGTGGGAACGATGATGGAGGGGTGCAGACATGGAGGGCGAGGGACGGAAGCACGCAGGGATAGCAAGGGAGTAGTGGAAAGGCAGAGGATGTGGGAATACAGGGGATGCAGGAAGGAAATGGGGGTGGCAACGTGAAAGTGGGGATTGAAGGAAGGAAGAGATGCAGGGGATGCAGGTGAAGGGATAGGGATGCAGGGACAGGGGTAGGGATGAAATGGCAACGTGGGAATGGGGATGTGAGGGCAGGGATGAAGGGATAAGGGTTCAGGCATGCAGGAATGGGGATTCAGGAATGGGGATGCAGGGATTCAGGGATGCAGAGTGAAAGGATGAGATGAAGGGATGGATGAGGGATGAGAACGCAGGGATTTAGGGATGAAGGGACACAGACAAAGAGGTGTGAGGATGCTCCGGCCACATCCCCACTCCTCAGGGATGCACTGCAGGTCCAGGGCCGTGTGGGCCCCCCCAGCAGTGCCCCCCCAGCCCCAGCAGTGTCCCCTCCCCGTGCCCCCCACTCACAGAGGGGGCGGCTCCGGTACTTCCGCACGGTTCTCACTTTCTCGGCGATGCAGTGCTGGGGCACAGAGAGAGCCCAGAGTCAGCCCCAGCCCCCTGAGACCCCACCCAGCCCCCCCAGGCACCACTGACCCCTCCAGGAGTCTCCTGCACACTCCCACCCTCACGGACCTCCCCTGGATCCTGTTCTGCACCCAAGAGACTCTGAACCCTCCCACCCCCCAGACAGGGAAACCCCAAACCCTYGGGGGCCCTCCAGCCCCACAGGGGAGTTCCCTCCTCTCATCCTGGGGGTCTCTCTGCCCCATTCCCCCCTAGAACCCACCAGTTTCTCCACGTTAACCAGCCCGTCCAGGAGGGTCTTGCTGCCTTCATGCAGGAAGGTCAGATCTGGGGGAGAGAGGGGGTAAGGGGGGGGGTCCTGTGGGGCATCAGAGGGACCCCAACCCACTGAGGGGAAGCCCCTGAGACTCCCCTCACCTTTGAGGATGAGCGGCACGAAGGGGATGAGGGGGGGCTTCATCTTGGCCAGCACCTCCCGGTAGGTCTTGTGGTTCCTGCAGGGGTCCTGGTGGGGAATGAGGGGTCAGGCTTTTGGGGGGGGGCTCCCCAGGAGTGCCCTGGATCCCCCCTCCCCCCATGCTGGTGGCCATGAGTATGGGGCTGGTGGCCTGGGGGAGAGGGGCAAGGACACCTCAGGAATGTCCCCTGCTCACCAGCACCCCAAACACCCCCAGGGGAGACCTGGGGACCCCCCCCAAYACCCAGAGCAGCCCCCACACCTCTCACCCACCGTCAGGTTCTCAAACTTCCGAAACAGATTCTTGAATTTCCCTGGGAGTTTCTGGAAGACAAAACAGGGGAGAGGGTAGGTAGCACCCAGCAGGGCCAGGGAGCACCAAAGGGGAGGGTCGGAGCRTCCAGGAGGTTCTGGGAGCACCCAGGAAAGGGTCAGGGAGCATCTGAGGGTGTCCAGAAAGGCCCAGGGAGGTCTGGAAGCATCCAGGGGTGGTCTGGGAGCACCTAGAGGAGTCCTGGAAGCACTGAGGTGGGGGTGAGAGCTCCTGAAGGGTCCCAAGGGCACCCAGAGTGGGGTCAGGAAGAGCCCAAGAGAGGTCTGGGAGGAGACAGGTGTGGGCATGAGCATTCCAAGGGTCTTGGGAGCACCTGGGCAGTGTCAGGGAGCACCCAGGTGTGGTCTGGGAGCACTGGAGAGTGGGGTGGGAGCATCCAGGAACAGTCCAGGAGCATCCAGGGAAGTTCTGAGAGTACTGAGGTGGAAGGGAGTTCCTGGGGGGCTCCAAGAACACACAAGGGGGGTCTGAAAGAACCCAGGAGGGGTTCTAGAAGCAGCCAGGTGTGGGCACAAGCACCCCAAGGTTCCCAGGAGAACCCAGGTGGTGTCAGGGAACAGCCAGGGGTGGTCTGGGATCACCCAGGAAAGGGCCAGGGAGCACCTGGGGGTGTTCAGAAAGGCACAGGAAGATCTGGGAGCACCGTGGGGGTCAGGGTCACTCCAGCCCTCACCTCCCAGGTGAGGCGCAGGCGGCTGATGGCGGCGTTGTTGAGGCCGATGACGATGGCGTAGAAGGAGAGCATGTCCTGGTTCTGCTTACAGCTGGTGGGGGACAGCGTCAGGGGCGGGCTGGGCACCGCAGGGACCTCCCCCCGCGGCCCCCCGCGGCCCCCCACTCACATGGCAGCGATCTTGATGAGCTTTTTGAGCAGGTGGGCGCGTTTGCCCAGCCCCTCGCAGAGCAGCAGCTCCGTGCCCACCCAGTGCTGCACTTCACTGCAGCGCTGCAGCAGCAGCTCCAGGTTCGCCGTCTCCCGCCGGCCCCGCTCCCCGTGGAACACGTAATCCACGAATTCCAGCTGGGGAGGGGAGATCCACACATTCCATCAGAGCCCCTCCTCACCACTCCACAGCGCAGCAACGCCCCTGAGCCCCCCGAGCCCCCCAAACCTCGTGGATGCAGCGGAAGAGCTCCCAGTGGAAGGCTGTGAGGTGGTTGGCGACATCCTCGGGCTCGGCACGGTGGATCTCGGTGTCCCCCGGGACCACCTGGATCTCCTCGGGCAGTGGCACCTGCGAGGGGACAACAGGCAGGGCGCTCAGGGGGTGCTGGGCCCCGGGGTGGGAGAGTGCCAGGGCCGGGCAGGTGATGGGGGGGGTCCCTGCCGGGGTGTCCCCACCACGGGGCTCACCAGGGAGTCGAAAGTGTCCCTGGTGCAGGCGAAGAGGTGGCTGTTGATGCCCAGGGTGGTGAACACGCACTCCTCGCTGGGCTGCAGCACCGCTTTCTCTGCCGCGGGGCACAGGGTGGGGTCAGCACCGGCCGGACCCCCCAGCCCTGCCCGCAGCGCCCCCGGCCCCCCGGGCACCTCCGGACGAGGCCATGGTGACGAGGATGAGCGCGTCCCCGCGGGTGCTCTGCTCCTCCGAGTACTGGAGCTTCTCGGTGACCGAGGCCAGGATGTCCTGCACCGAGGCCGAGAGGCGGCTGCGGATGGTGACGTACGAGTGGTCGGGCATGTACACGCGGCAGAAAACTGGGGAGAGGGCGGGGAGTCAGTGCCGAGCACCCCCACACCACCCYGGGCACTGCCCACMGGGGAAACTGAGGCACGGAGCRGGCCCTGAGCAGACTCGGAGARGGCACGGCCCCAGTCMCCCTCAGCTCCCCCCACAGTCACTCACTCTCGTCAGAACCCCGAAATGCCACCCGGGTCTGCAGGCAGGAGTCGATGCGGCGGAAATGCCGGAACAGCGGCTTCACCTGCTTGTTCGGGGGAGGGGTCTCGTCGGCCACCCTGTGGGGGCACAGGACAGGGCTCAGGGAGGGCCCCGGACCCCCGGGGCTGCACCCCGAGACCCAGGGGTTGCTCCAGCAGCCCCCACCAGGGCATCGCTCGTGGCAGGCTGGGCACAGGGAGGGCCAATGAAGGTGGGCACAGGAGGAGGGTGGGCACAGGAGGAGGGTGGGCACGAGGGTGCAGTGGGGAGGGGTCCAAGGCTGTGCATGGCGAGGGCATGAGGGGGGCACAAAGTTGGATGTGAAGGTGCAACCAGGAGAGCACCAGGGTGGGCTGCTACTGACCCCTCCAACCCCTGGGCACCCCCAAGGGCCACAACTCCTTGTCCTTCTTGGGGACTCCCTGACCCACAGGGACCCCCCAGGACCATCTGCCCTCTGCAGAGACCTTCTGACCCAGAGGGGACCTCAGGGTTCCCCTGTCCTCCCTGGGGACCCCTTGTCCCACAGGGACCCCAGACTCCACAGGGCTCCCTGCCCTCCTTGGGAACCCCTGACACACAGTGACTCCTGGTCCCCCCGGGGACCCCTGACCACCAGGCACCCCCAGGACCCCCTGACCCTCTTCTCACTTGAGCTCCACAGTCTCCACGAGCTGGTGCAGCTTGAGGATCTCATCCTCCAGCTCGTGGTAGAGGGACGTGTCCTTCATGATGAGCAGGTAAAGCTCCTGTGGGGCGACAGGTGTCAGGGCCGGGACTGCCGGAGACTGAGGGGGGGACACGGGGAGGGGACCACGCACCTTGATGACCTTCCCGGCGCTCTCCTCCTCCTGCAGCAGCCCCTTGTAGGTTTCGAGGAAGTGCAGCAGCACGGCCAGCACCGCCCGCTTTCGCCGCAGCCCCGACCCCTCCTCCCAGCGCGCCGGGGGGCTGCCCGCCGCCAGCACAAAGGTGGCAATGTCAAGGAGGTGCCACGGCCAGGAGGGACCCTCGGCCACCCCCCAGCACCCGCTGCACCGAGAGACCTCACTGAGGGTCGTTGTGCCCTCCCTGGTAGCACACACTGCCCACCTTGCACCCAAACCCGTTGCCCAGCCTCACGGCACCCCAATCCCCTCCTTGCTGGTCCTGTGAGCCCCCCCATAGCACCCCGCTGCCCTCCCCATGTCCCACTTCTCCTTGTGACCCCATACCCACCCTTTTGTCACCCTCATGGCCACCCTTGTGCCAGCCTCACAGCACCCTGCTGGGTGCTGTGAAGGCGAGGGCTGGTGCCCTCCTGGTTGCACCCTCGTGCCAACTCTCATGCCACAGCCATGTCCCCTTCATGGCCCCCTCATGCCCACCCTCACTGCACCCCAGTGCCTTCCTCATGCTCAGCCTCGGAGCCCTCCTCACTGCACCCTTGTGCCCACCCTTGTGCCCCCCTCATGCCCTCCCTGTGCTCAACCTCGGACACCTCCCTGTTGCACCCACTCTTCTGCCCCTTGACAGCACTCCTGTACCCACCCTCACTCAACCCCAGCGCCCTCCTCATACCCAACCTCTGACCACTCCTCACCCACCCTCGTGCCCACCCTCATGGCCCCCCAGGATATTGCTGGTGCAGCTGCTGCAGGAAGCGCTCGGTGGGCAGGAACAGCGAGTGGGTGAGAACGATGTCATCCAGCAGCGACTCTGGGGGGACAGGGGGACAGGCGTGGGCACCCCTTCCCCCACAGAGCCCCCCGACAGCCCCGAGGGTGGTGCCCGGCGGGGTGGATGGGTGAGGGGAGCGATGGTAATTCGCAGGGTGACACCGGGAGAGGCCRAGCCCCACGCGAACCCCCCCGCGCCGGCGCTGACTCAGGGCCCGCTCCCAGCCCCGGGGCAGCCGGGCCCGGCCGAGCCGGTGTGGGGGCAGAGGCGCCGGCAGGGCGGGACCGGGGCCGCGACGCCCCGGCACACCCGGGAGCCTCGTGAGAGCCCGGCCGCAGGCACAGCAGGACACGGTGAAGGGAAACTGAGGCACACCGGGCGGGTGCTACAGCCAGGCTGTCTTGGGCAGCGTGGGTGGCACCACCCTGTGAAGGTGTTTTGGCAAGGCCAGGTGAGCTGAGGGCCCAGTGCTGGCATCAGTCACCACTGCGACCTTTGGACGAGACACCGCTCCCTCACCCGGCACCAGAGCACCCCTCAGCCCCAAGCGGGTCCCCAGCCGGGGGTGCCCAAGGGGTTGTGCCCACGTGCCGCGGGGATACGGTGGTGGGACCCCAGAGCCCATCCAAGGCCCAAGGATCTGATCCACGGAGGGGCCATGCAGAGCATCCACCCAGCCACTCTCCTGTCAGCCCCCAGACTGTTTAACCCGGTCACGGATCAGTGCCAAGCCAGGGCAGAGGGTCCCCTGGCACTCCCGCGCCGGGCGCAGCACCCAAGGGGCATCAGCTGCTGCTGAAAGCAGGACACGGCAGTCTGGGGCACTGGGACAGGCAGGGGCACCAGCAGCACAGGGAGTGCAGGTACACAGCCCCCAGCTCTCCCAGCCCCCTGCCCTGAGTGCGGCCCCCTCCCAGGTTCTGCCGGGGGGCAGGAGTTGAACACTCCCCCCATCCCATCAGGCTGCAGCCCCCTCCAGTCCTGCCTCAGTTTCCCCATCCCTCTGCAGCACTGACGCTGTACCCCAGAGTTGCAGGGACGTTTCCCCATGTTGGGACCCCCATGCTGGCTCCTGCCCCTCTGCTCCCTGCCAGCCCGGGCACCAGCAGGCCTGGCAGCGTGTTTGTGCAGGGAGGACCTGATGCTGCCAGTCCCAGCTCGCCCCTACCCGAGGGCTCCTCTTGTCAGTGGTTGCACCCAATCCCAGCCCTGGCATCACTGGAGCAGGAGGCTGGCAGTGGCCTTGGGGTCCCCGACGGCCTCTGGTCCCAGCAGCCAAGTGGGATTGGCCAGGACAGGGATCCCTGTGGTGTGGGAAGGCTCCTACCCCCCTGCACCCAGCTTGGCTGCCACCCAGCTCTGGCACCAAAACCACCCCAACACCTGGGCACAGGGAGCCACGGTGGGGTAGCACCGGGAGGCCTGTGCCAGAGGAAAGGGGCGTCCAACCGGCCCCCCCTTCACTGCAGCTCCAGTCAGGGCTAATTTTAGCACCAGGAGGATGTTAAGGACCATCCAACCGGGAGGTGGATGCTGCAGTGACTGCCAGTGCCTGGCCGCCCCCGGCCCCCACCGAGCTGGCGCTGCCACTGAGCCTATAACCCCTTGGCAGCCCCTCTGCCGTGCTGTCTTGCCCRGGCAGCCCCTGCCCACCCCACAGACTCCTGCCCACCCCGCTGCCACGGACGCCCTGCCCCGGCAGGGACCCAGCCTTGACCTTATCACCCCAACCGGGCACCGCTGTGCTCTGTGCCACCCTCACCGGGCACGGGGGTCCCACAGCCCGCTGTCTCCCACCCCAGCATCCACCAGCGCATCCCTCCCGCAAGCAGCGGCCGCCCCCGGTCTCTCCCCGCTCCGCCGCATCGCCCGCGACCCACGCGCTCCCCGCCCCGGGCATCCCCGCAGCCCGTCCCGGCGGTCCCGCAGCCCCGTACCTGCCCCGCAGCCCCTCCCGTGTGCAGCCGCCGGCAGCCGGTCGAGGAGCGCGGCCAGGAGCCGCTCGGGGGGCGCGGGCGCGGCGGGGGAGCAGCCGCAGCCGCAGCAGCACCGGGCGGCGGGCGGCGGCTCCGGGCTCGGCGGGTCCCGGTCCCGATCCCGGTCGCGGTCCCGGTCGCGGTCGCAGCCCGGTGACGGGTCCTCAGGGGAGCGAAGCGGCGCCTCGGGCGGCCGTAGCTCCAGCCAGCGGCCCTCGCCCCCCGGTACCGGCCCCGCGGGCCCCGCCGGCTCCTCAGGGGAGGCGGGCGGGCGCGACAGGCTCTGCCGCCGCGGCGCGGGCACCGACCCCGGCCCCGGTACCTGCCCCGGGGGGGCGGCGGGGCGGACGGGCAGGTGCGAGCCCGGCTTCTTCAGCAACTTCTCCAGCGGCTTCATGGCCGCCCGGGCGCGGCGGCGGCGGCGGCTCAGGGGCCCATCGGCGGCGGCGGCGGCTCCGTTCGGCTCCGCTCGGGCTCGGGCCGCGGCGCCGCTCCCCGCCCGCCCCGCACCGGCTGCGCSTTGCGCCCGCCCCACACCGGCCCCGCCGCCAGCACCGCCCCGCCCCGTTACGGCCCCACCGCCGCCGACCCCGGCACCTGCCCGCCCCTTTCCCCGCACCACCGTCGCCCCCGGGTCCGCCAACGGCACCTGCCCGCCCCCTTCCCGCAGCACCGCACTCGGTACCGAACCCGCCCTCGGGCTGTGATGACACCGGCTCGCAGCAGGACACGGTCACCCCCCCGCTTCCCCGCAGCCCCGCACAGGTGATGCATTACACACCCCCGCATYCATCTCCCCGCATTCCCCTGTCGCATCCTCGGGGTACCACCACGCGCCTGCCCCCCCCCACACCGTACAGCCTGGGAGGACACAGCCCAGAGCCTGTCACCCCCCACTGTCACACACCGCGACCAGGGGGCACAGCCCCACAGCCCCCTGCCATGTGCTGCCTCTCAACCCGGGCACACCCCCCGCACACCCACACGGTTCCCTCATGCCAGCCCAGGGGCACATGGCACCGCTCCTCCCCAAATGCTGCCCCTCCCCAGGTCCCCTGCACCGGGGGCACATCCCCAGCTGTGGGGTGACCCACCCCCGGACCCCCAGCCCATCCCTCTGCATCCRCCCTAGCGTGGGAAAAGGCCGGGGGTGGGTGCGAGACCCCCCACCCTGGCACCCCTGGGGCTGGGTTCCCCCGCGGGCAGGGTGGGCAGGTCGGGGTGGCTGCCAGACCCCCCCTTTCCGCCGCCTGCCAGGCTGGAACGGGCCCCGGCGTGCCGGGACAGATGCCGGGGCAGGTTCCGGGGCAGGGCAGGGCGAGATGTGGCGCTTGCCTGGGGCTGATCCTCCTGCCGCGCTCCCGCGGGGTGCTGAGCACCCATCCTGCCCATGCCCACTGCCCCCAGCCCCACCTTGCACCCTCTGGACAGGCCAGCAGGTGCCAGTGCCCTTCTCCCGGGTCCATYCCCCTGCAAAACCGCGGCCCTGTGGCATCTCCGGGGTGGGACGGTGGCAGCGGCCGGAGGGACACAGCAAGTGACTGCATGGWTTTGCTGGGCCCCACTGCCCGGGGATTCGGGTAGAGATGGAGGAACGAGGGTCCCGGCAGCTCCCGCTTTGTTCCCTCTTCGCCTCCACCCGGCAGTTGCCTGGCAACTCCATCCATGCGGCTGCCAGAGAGCGGCAAAACATGATCCCACATCCCCATCCCCGGCTGCATAGTCCTGTCGGGATGGCACAGCATAGGGTGGCCCAGCACGTTCCTCCCGTTCCTCCAGCCTCCAGCGTTCAGATCCCCCACACCCCATCCAACACCCCCCAAAAATCCCTCTGCTGAGCTCCTCAACCCCCTTTCCCCACAGCATCCGGACAAGGGCTCTCAGACCCAGCTGCAAGTGGTGCTGCTGGCCAGGTTCAGCCACACAGAATGGGGCTTCTCCTGACAGCAGGAGGGGAAAATGAGGCACGGARAGACCCTGAGACCCCACTCACTGGTGGCAATGGGGATGCACTGGGCCACACGAGCAGGAGGGACCTGGAGCGCTGTGCCATGCTGAGGGCAATGCTCCCCCTAGAAAAGGTGCCCCAGATCTGGCCTSTCCCATCCCCTCTCCCCATGTCGGCAGGGATGGGGGCACCACTGGCGCAGAGCAAACTATTGGCTTAATTAATTTGCTGCTATTTCTCCTAACGAGCTGGGATCTGGAGCGGGCGCTTCCCTCGGTTGGCAGCCAGCGCATTCCCCCGCCCCGGCAGTGAGCTGGGGGTGCGAAGCCTCCAGGCACTGCTCAAAACAGACCGTGTGTAGGAGGGAAAAATTACACCCCGAGAAAAATCCCTCCCCAAGCCAGCACCTTAACCCACTTCCCAGCTGCAGCGCTGGAAGAAGGGAGTCAGGCATTTGGGGGAGAACYTCCATGAGATTGGGGCAGCTCCTCCATGAGGTCCCCGTGAAGGGCTGAGCCAAATCCCAGACCATGCTCAGACCTGATCCTGCTGCCAGGGAGGGAAACTGAGAACTAAGGCAGCGGCACTGGGGCGGGATGGGGTAGCACAGCAATGTGGGCAGGAAAGGTGATGCATCCTGCTGCTGCTGTTGGAACTGCTCTGGGACCCCCACCCTATTGCCAGAAGTGAGGGCAGGAATTGAGACGCCTGAAAGGAAGAGAGRAAAAGGGGGTGCAATGCAAAGGGGGGAGTTGGGGACCCCCCCTACCCCTCAAAGCCCCCCTTCCACCATGGCACTGGCATCCACCAGCATCCTTCCCCTGCCCAGCCTGGCTGCAGGAAGGCAGAGTTCACCGTGATGCTCCATCCACAGGATCAGGGTGTAACAGGAGTGGGGTACGTGGCCCCCACCTCTCTCTGGCGTGGGCAGGTGGGCGGGGGGCTGGCAGGAGGCTGCTGCTGCCGAGGCGGAGGCAGCGCAGCACAAATGCGCAGGTGGCAGCTCCCGCACCACCAACACAACAGTTGGTCCTTCCCCCTGAGCCAGTGAGGCTGGGGGAGCAGAGGGGGCTCACATCAGCCCCTAGAGAGACAAGGGGGCTCCCTCCAGTCCTGCCATTGGGACAGAGCTGGGCTGGGGACAGGTGGCAGCTGCTTCCAGGGATGTGGGGGCGAGGGTAGCTGGCGCCAGGCACAGCAGAGCCGTAATTTCAGTGTCACTGTGAGGTCCTGAGAAGGGCAGAGCTGTACCTAGGAACAGCAGAGTAGCTCCTAGGGAGGGAGTCGTTCCTGGGAGACAGCAGAGGTGGCACTCGTCCTGCCAGGGAAGCTCAGATGGACACTGTGCCTGTGGGTCTCAGGCCCAGGAAGGACACACGAGCTGTCGGCTTCCTACAATGCTGTTAGGGATGTGCATCCCACAGGATAGGAATCCAAACAACACCAAAACCCCAGCACGGGGGTGTAAGGTCCAGGATTTCACTTGTGTGACCGTGTCAATGACACACTGTGACATCTAAAACATGAGGGGATTCTGCTTTGGGAATGTGGCTTCGGTGGCTGAAACAAGACACAAAAGGTCACGGAATCACAAACACCAAACAAAGAAGGATTTTCTGCTGGAGAGCCAGGCACGGATGAGGGATCCACACAGAGAATGAGCAGGTGGGTGCCAGTCCYCCATCCTGGCCACAGATGGGGACGGGGTGGCCGAGTCACCGCTCGCTYGGTGATGTCCCCCTCACCCAGTGCCTGCGCCGGCAGCTGGCACATCCCCACGGCGTCCCGGCACGTGCTCAGGAGAGCAGCAGGAATCAGCAGGAATGGGCAGGAATCAGCAGCCGGCCCTGCCAAGTTTCCTAATGCAATTTGCAAACGGCTGCGAGGACGTGGCCAAGCCGGGGCCAGAGCCACGGGGCTGGTGGGATGCGGGACGCAGAGCGGCAGCACTGCAGCACAGGAGAGCCAGCCAGGATCAGCGTGGCACAGCTGCGGTGACAGTCACCCCATGAGGTCAGGAATCCCAAAGGGGACATAAGGCTGCCGTGGGGAAGTGAGGCAGGAGCTGGCGCAGGGCTGAGGTGCTTCCTTGTGAGGCCGGAGCCCAGCCCGGTGCGTTGGGGCGGGTTCCAACACCCTCCACAGCCCCAGCAGCAACACCCAAGTGCTGGGAGCAAACCTGGCCCTGCCGAGCTGGTTTGGGTGCTGGCTGGGCTGCTCGGGCAGCGTCGGGGTGCTGGGTGCCCACAAACCTCCCCCTCTCTCTGTGGGTTTGGCAGAAGGAGGGGGGAAACGTCCTCCTGCACTGCTGGGGGGGGCAGGGCTGGGGGTCACCTTGTGGATTCCCACCTGAGAGCTCACACACACCAGTTACCAATAGTTTGCTGGGAAAAGAATCAGGAGGAGCTCCTAAGTTAAGTGGTTCCTGCCCAGGCAGTGCATTCCTGACAGCTTCCCACAGCTCCATTGCCCTTCCCCTGCTCCAAAAGTTGCCGAAACCAACTYGTTAATTGAAAAGAGAATTGAAGAGAAGAATGAACTGGGGTGGGGAGATGTCACCGCTGCTTACTCAAACAAATAAAAACGAAATACCCAAAAGAAACAAATCAGCTTTACTGAAGGAGCTGCTTCATTCCTTAAATAAAAACAGAGACCACAATCAAGCCAGTGGAGTTTGACACCCCAGGAGGGAGCGAGGAACGTTTAGTAACGGGGAGAAGTTGGGAGAGCGTGTGGCCAAGGACCGACTCGGGGGTTGGTTCTTTGGCGGCCCCAGCACGGGGGAGAAGGGGGCTGGGCAGCAGCGAGGTGGATTTTGGGAAGGCACGGCTCAGGCCACGGGGGAAGTGCCTGGTCCTGAGCACAGTGCAAGTGTCTCATCCCGCTGCCTCACCTCCGCGCAGGGAAGGAGCCATTCCAAGGAGCAGCTTCCTCCTCGCCGAGGGGCTGAGTCTGGTGCTGGGATTCCTGTGGCTGTATCCCTACGTGTTGCTCCTCTCCTTTGATTTTTCACCTTTGCTGTCCTGAGAGGGGGAGAAGAGGGAAGAGCAGCAGAGGTTTAGAGCCCCCCAAACCCCTGCATGGGGGGTGCAGTGCTATGGCTGGGTCTTGCCAGCAGCCCCCCACCCACCTCTCTGAGCACAACCAGCCCCCTGTGCCAACCTCTCCTCATGGTTCCAGATTTTTCCATCGTGGGGTCTTTACAGGGCCCCTCCATCAGACAATTTGCTCCTCAGCCCTCCCCATGCACAGGAACCCACCAGCACATGCCTGCCCGGGTCTGGGCTTGCTTGGCTCCCATAGGTGAAGAAGGTATGGAACGGGAAACCAAAAACACACGTGGTATTCCAGCACGCTCACACATGCACAGCTCACAGCACTGGAGCAAGGAGACCATTCCCAGCACAGGGAAGCACTTGCATCCTGAAAAACCTTTMACTCTACTGCCTGAAGTATCTGCTGAGTTCTCAACGTTTATCCTTTSAGAGAACTCCCTGCCTCCTAGCTCCTCCAGCCAGGGCTGGATTTTTCCCTCTCAAAATTGTCCTGTTTTCTACCCTGAGCAAATAAAATAAAAATGAACCAACTTCAGACTTACTTTTTACGTGGTTTTAGTTTTAAAGATTTAAGTAACTCAAATTAACTGGAGCCCTGCTTACCACCTGCAACGAGAAGCTGAGGTTTGGGACAGGTCAGAGATGAGACAGTTTAAGATTTCCCCTTACAAAGGAACAACGTTATTTTTTTGGGATGAGAGGGGGAACTGSAGCCTCACACACACCAGTGACACCACACACACACACAAGGAGTGAGGGTGAGGAGATGGTACCTCTGGGGGGGGTGGCTTGATGGTCACAGGCTGGGACGTCCGGCGGGGCGGGGAGGGCTTGGGCTGCACCTGCTGCTGGACAGTGTTGTAGTAGGTGACCCCTCCATACACCTGGGACTGCGCCTGCAGGAGCAGCAGGATCAGAGCTCCGGGCTGGGGGGCCCTGAGAGCCCCTCCTGACACCCACTGGGGCTGCACAGCTGCCCCCAGCCAGAGCCAAGAGGGGCTGTGCCCCCCAGAGATCATCTCCCAAAACCCTTGTGTGTCCCCACCCCTCACCAACATCCCCCCACTCTGGCAGGGACAGGACACAGCCTATGCAGATGGGATTCCCCCACCCTGCAGTCCAGGGGAATGCCTGAACTTCCCAACAGCAACTTTTCTGCCTGGACACAGCTCCCCCGCACATCCAACCCTGCAGCCTGGGGGGAAAYTGCCCTCAAAGCAGGGTGAGGTCCTGCCAGGATCAGTCGGAGCAGTGGGAAGGGCAGGGACAGTCGGGAGCTCAGGGAACATGCAGCTCTCCAGCCTTCCACGGCGTGTCAGCCCTGCTCCAGTCACAGCATGTCAGTCCTGCTCCAGCCATGGCACCAGGATCTGGTCTGCTCTGGTCTCATCTRCCTTTTCAAGGATCTGGTCTGATCTGCCTCCTCAGGGATTAGGTCTATCTGCTTCCTCACAAGGATCAGATCTGGTCTGATCCTCAGAGAGATCCAACCTGCCTCCTCACAGGAATCTGATCCATGTCCCTATAGGATCTGGTCTGATTTGCCCTCTCAGGGATCTGAAATGATTTGCCTCCTCAGGGACCCAATCCAATCTGCCTCCACACTGCCCGGCAGCAACCTTAGATACGGAGTTGGGCCATGGAGCAGGAAAATCCATCCCCGTGCTGCTCACACCAGCCAGTTCCCAGCCTCCATCTCAAATAGAACTGACTTCCCAAGCCATTCCCAAGGTATCCTTGGCTCAGCAGAGCCCTGGAGGGGCTGTTTCCTTGTTCCACAAGGGAACACCTCAATGCCAAAATCCCYCCAGGACAGGATTTCACCCACTGCCTGCCACGTTCAGGGAGCTGCAGAGCAGCCATGAGAACAATCCTTTCTGGGATGACAGCAGCCTTTCCCCATGGAGCAGCCCAGCTGCTCCACATCCTCTCTCAGGAACACCTCGAAGAACACACCCCACCCCATACTCCACAACATCCCATCTGCTCCTGCCTGGGAAGGAGCCGTAGCGCATCCGGCTTACCTGCGTGTTGGAATAGAGATGAGGAGGGGGTGGAGGGGGCAGAGCTCCAGGGGGGTAGGGGTAGCCAGGATTCCCGAAATTCATCACTCCAGGGGCAGAGAAGTAAGTCGGAGTGAGCAGCTGCTGCGGCGGGGGCTGGCCCGGGGGCATGGACACTGGTGGGGGGTAGAGGCCGGGGTTTGCCATGGCAGGGGGCGTCTGGTGGGGGTGTAAACCTGGAGGTGATGGGAAGCAGACAGATGTCACCCAAAAAGCCAGAGCATCCCTGGGTAGCAGCAGGAAGGAGCATGTTCTGCTCCAAGGCTTTCCTGCAGCCCCACACTGGGGAGGGACACAGAGCAGCAGAGCACAGCCCCGTCCCCAGTTCTGGATTCACCGGAACTAGACACGGCCCCATCGCAACTCCACTGCAGGAAACAATTTGTGTGGGCAAGAGGAGAACATGTTCAACAGCTTCCAGTTCTGCTTTTTCCTGAGCTACAAGGCCAGGGAGTGAGGAACCAGCCCACTGCCCACGGAAGGGAGTGGCCCAGCCTGGTGAGGCCCTACAGGGACCTGCAAATATCCAGCTGGGAGCTGCCAAAGGTTCAATTCCCCTCGTCCTGCACCGGCTGGAACCTCCAGAAATACCTATTTTTTCTTTCCTTAAAACTGATACTGGTTCAGCCTCACTGTAGGAGGGAGCAGGTCTCTTCCATGTTGTAGAAATTAAGGAAAATGCATCCCCCCCTGTGACAGAGGCTGTGGTAGAGCAGAGTTCTCTGTTCCCMAGGTCCAGGGATGTCCCACTGGCTCCTCACCTGGATGAGGGAGGTGCATCTCCGGCTGCACAATCATCCCTTGGGGCGGCAGCGGGGCTGGGTTCTCACCGTGGGTGTAGATTGGTCCCTGGAATTGTACTGCAACAACACATGACAGGCTGTGGGGAAAAGCTCCATGGAATTTCATTCCCCTGAAGCTGAGCACACACAGCCCAGCCTGCCCCAAGGGCTCTCACAGCACAGAGAGGCTCCCGGGCTCAGAGATGCCACATGCTCTCTAAAGAAAAGCCTCCTACTCCCTTTAGAAAGCAGGAACATACTCAGGGAATTTCTTCTCTAACACTTTAAATGCTGGAGGGAATTCCTAACCCATCCTCAGTCCTGTTCTCCCCACGCTCAAACGTCAAAGACCTGATTTAAAGTTCAATTTAAATCCCAGTTCTCGGGAAGAATTGGGGTGTCCTAAGAGCCCTGGCATAGAGAAGGGATAGCACTGGGGATAATTCCATGRGTTTAAACACAACCAGGCAGGCTCCCAGCTGCCTTTTAGACACTGGATGAGGGGACACAGTGCCACTACAACAAACGAAAGAGAAGACTAAGTCCCAACCYCGACAGGAGTGGGGGTATCCCTGCTCCAGTTGCTCAGCTCTGAGCACACAAGGAGCCAGAGGAGCAGGAAGAAAACACTCACGTGGGTCATAGTAGTGCCCTTCCATGATGCTGATGTGCATAGGTGGCGCAGGCTCTGGCACGGGGGGTCTCTGCCGCTGCGACGAGTAACGCTTCACACGGCCCCCYGGCACTGCCTGCGAGAGTTCAGGGGTCAGGGGGGCTGTGGGGCACCCACCCGACCCCCAAACCTCCCCTGGGTCACCCCCAAACACCCCCACAAGGGAAAGGCTGAGGTATTAACAGCCTGTAATTACCACAACCCCCAACACAATTAGAGCCCGTCCCCCGCGCGCTGTGGAGCCGGAGTCACGCTCCGGGATCACGCGTTACCATCTCCTCCATCCGGTTAAACTGCGGCGGTGGCCCAGTTCCCACGTGCATATGGTTGGGAATACCTGAGGAAGGAACAGACTGGTTATTACTCTGGTTTGTGCTGGTTCCCAGGCCAGAGCCGCCTCGCCTGGGGGCGTGGCTGTGGCTCAGCTCTTGCTCCCATGACACAGAACCTTTGGACTTCATTGCCCCGGTGATTTTAAATATTTTGGGAGAAATTAGAGGCTGTTTTGTCACTGCACACTCACAAACGGTGCTCAGCAACGCCCAAATCCTGCTTTAAAACTAAATCCCCAGCTTGAAACTCAGGTCCTACTCTGAGTTCTGTGTCTGCTGAGACACAGATCTTTTCCAGGTGGATCAAGGATCCACATGGGATCTGAGGCTGCAGTTTAAACCCTTTGCAGGGTGTAAACACTTTCATCACAGACTCCTTTGGAKTCAAACAGCAAACTGAACCCATGTGAAGTCACAGCGAAGTGTATTTTAAACCATGGCTTAAAACCCCAGTGCCAAGGTGATCACAGGTGATTCCAAGGGAGTGAAAATGGACAAAACAAACACTGGAAGTGCTCATGGATCACTGACAGTGCAAATACAGAGGGACACAGAATAGACTGAGCCAAATGCTTCCCAGAATAATTCCTCCCTCCTCTGCTAGGGACAAAAAAGGGACAGCAGAGTCATCATCCTTCTCACAGCAGAACATGATTGTGTACCTGCAGCCAAGAGCTGGCCTGTGGGAAATTTGGGAAGATGCTTCATTTTTGCGCATTAAAAAAACCCCCCAAACCAGACAATCTCAGCACTTTTGAACTCTCATCCCACTGTGATGTTTCYAGCCTGTCCAGGGGTCTGTTCTCACAGACTTCACAGTCCCACCAGTACCAAATGACTTCTGGTTCCATGACCTCAACCTCACAGATGCTTATGAAAGCAGCAAGTCGCTTCCTTCTCCTTGCTCCAGTTTTACTCCCCTCGGGAAGCATTCTAACACTTCTCAGAACAAACTCTAATTCTGAAAAGGGATAATTATACCTGGATGACCTCTCTGTGGATGTGCAACTGGAACTGTCCTCARCTGGCACCAGAGTAACTCTGTCCTATGTCCCTCGCTCCTCCCAGACACAAAGGGATTTGCCAACACCAGCCAGGCCTTAGCTATCGGCAACCAAATCCCACTGCCAGAAATGAGCTGATAAACAAGGAAAAGCTCCTTCCTGCTCCTAGCAGAACACCAGAGAGCCCAATTATTGATCCTTATCTCGTRCTCTCCTGCAGCAGGGGTCAGTCTTGCTGTGATTCACATGACAGAGAAAGGATCTCCCATCCTTCCCAGTCGTAATTCCATTCACCTACACTGAAACGTTTAATTTCCCTTGTTCTCTGCTGTTGTATCCATACTGCACTTTCTCAGCARGAACCATCAACTCTGCACCCACCCTGGGACGGGGCTCAGGCAGAGACAGCTCAGMTCTGACCAACTGCACAGATCAGGAGGCACTGGCCTGCTGGAAAACCAGAAGGCTGCTCCCACTTACCCCTCAGCTCCCGGGGCGGGATGAACTGCGACTGCCCCGGGCTCCAGTTCTGCTCTGTCAGGTTCATCTGGGTCATCTCCTGCTCAAGTCCATCCACGCTGGATTCCACTGGTGACTCCCAGTTGTTCTTGGYTGGCGGGGGGGAGGTCTCGGCTGCCGTGGGTTTTGGAATGACGGGAGCCAGCCCCTCAGAAGCAGGCACTTCCTCTGCCAGCTTCCCTGCCTCCCCAGCCTTGACTCTGGTCCTTCTTGCTCGGGAATAAGATTTTTTCTCGACTGGTCTGTCCGGCGGTGGCTGCGCAGCATCGGCAGCCGTGGCTTGGTTTTCCAGAGCCCCCTCCTCCTTCCCAGGGCTGCCATGGACATGTGCCACCTCCAACTCAGGGGACGTGTCCCTTGACGGGCTCTGCTCTGCACGCTTCCCGCGGTAGCCGCTCTCCTGCTTGCCTTGCTCCCCGTTCCGGTGCAGGACAGCCGCCTCCGAAGCCCGGTAGCCAGGACGGGTCTCCTTGTAGCCCCCCATCCTGGGGTAGTTCCTGGCAGGRGGCATCCTGCCAGCGCTGGCAGAGCTGCGGCTGTTGAAGGACCGTGGGGGAGCCGAGGGGCTTTTGGCACCCTGGTGCCTTGGGGGCTTGGGGGGCCTCTCGCTGGACCAGTTGGGGTCTCGCTGAGGGGGACTGCCAAACCTGAGGGAGAAAAATCGAACAATTCACTAGAAAGAAACCCCTGGGTGAGAGGAATCAATGTGTCAGGGARCACCTCCCCAGCATGCACATCTAGAAATCCCAGGAACACTGTCCCATGTGACAGAGCCTTCCCTCTTCAGAGCTCCAGACCTGGCCCTTCTCCCCGGGACAATCCAGGCCCTGGTGGGACTCGGGAGCTCACCGTGGTTTGCGCATCCTCCGGGGTTTGATGTCGTCGGGGTTGTGGGCTGACCGGATGTCGTATCCGTACAGTGCAATCAGCTCCTGCCTGGTCTTGGGGGCCTGCTCATCCTCACGGAACTTGTCATGTTCCCAGCGCCCCTCGTCCTTCCACAGCTTCCGCTGACGGCCCTTTGGCCTGGGAAAGGGACACAGGGAGGAGCAAGGGGCTGTAAGGCCAAGATGTGGCAGTTTCAAGCAGTTCCACACATAGAGTCCGAGCATTCCTGGGGCAGGGAATGCACAGGAGCCAGCATCCCTCCTTCCTCCTGCCCAGCAGCTGCTGGTGACCCACTGCTATTTGGAAAAAGCAGTTCCAAGAGTCACTGCTGCCTGGCACAAGGCTTTTTCGTGTCTCTCCTTCAAAACAAAGAGTCGAAGTGTCYTGGCAGGACACAGAGCAGGTAACAGAAGTATAGACCTTCCCAGTGCATCCCACTGAAGCAAGGAGCCCTTTGAGGCTGGCCTGGCCTGTCCYTCCCAGAGCTCCAAGGGGACGCTCACATACCTGACCTCCTCCTCCTGCGTCTGCCCTCGGAGGTCGTGCTCAAAGAAGAGCCCCTTGCGTGGGATGTACGCCGGGTTCTTCCGATCCTCATCGTCGTCCAGGTGCTTGGGAACCTTCTTCCCAACTTTCTTCTCCACAGGCTCCGTGCTCTCCTGTCAGAAGCAGGGAGCTCTCACCACTGCAGCAGTCCTGCTGCCAGCCCCCAGCCCGGAGCCGTGGGACACCCACCTGCCCGTCCCCGCTCTGCCGCTCGCCCGTCACCGCTCCCTTGGGATCCGCCTTCTCATTCCCCTTCTCCCCTCTGGCCACCGACTCGCAGGAATCGTTGCTGTCCTGCTTCAGCTCCACCTTGGAGCTTTCTTCCTCGCTGTAATCCTCTTCCTCTGCCTGGGAGACACCCAGTGACTCAAATGTGCTCCATTAGCAACAGATCTGCCAGGAATCTCCCCAAATCTGGAGTCAGATCCAGCAACAGATGGCCCAGGACTTCTCCCAAATCTGGAGCTAGATCCAGCAACATATCACCCAGAAATTCTCTCAGTTCTGGAGTTAGACCCCTGTTCCAGCTTCTAGCCATGACCCTTCCAAAGCAGACGATTAGCTCCTATAATTCTTCTTATCCCCATATTTTCATAGGAAAAGCAAAGGTTAAATCCAACCTCTCCCAAGTGAGGGAGGATCCAACAGGCTTTCTGGAATGGAGCTGGGATCAGCTCCCCCACAAAGATGCGGCATCCCACTACTCCAAAAAGGCTCCTTCAGACTGGAAAGACTGGTGATCTCAGGCCCTTCCTTCCACACTGAGGGCCTGGATCCAGCCAGGGCCACGTTTCCAAATTCCCTGGAGTTCCTCAGCTGACTCACTCTGCTCAGGAGCATGACCTGGTTTCACCCCCAGGAGCCTCCGGAGGCTGGAGCCGAACTAAAAATAGCYCGGGGTGATTAACCAAACCCTGCCCCATTTTCCTCTTTCAACACAGCCTTTGCACATCGGCTGCTCCCGATGTTTACGCCGGGGAAGCCCAGGCTGGGCATTATTTTTAGGTACAGGAATAGAGTCATCCTGGCACAGCAGTGATGCAACAACCCCGCTGCCACCAGGAGCCTCCACGCAGGATTCCAGGCTGGAAGAGCTCTGGGAGCTGCCCCGTCACCTCCGCAGCCTGCGGCGCTCCTTCCTCATTAATAGCATAGATTGACTCCCAAACTGAGATTAATTCCCAAATAAACAGCTTGGATTTTCTCTGCCTGGTGGTTTGGATGTTCTCTAGCCACTGTTTCCCTCAAGATTCCCAAAACAGAGATGGATTTTCCTTAGAAAGCCTTCATTATAATCCTTAGAGACCAGAACTTCTTTAAACTCCCTGTAAATCTCAAACATTAGAGTTCTGAACTAAAAATCCAGGGGAACCTACAGCCCCCAGGCATGGGTGGGATGGGATTCCCTCAGCATCCCCCAACTCTCAAAGTGCATCTCCCCTCYGGCTGCTCCCTCAGAACAGAGGGAAGCTCCTGGGATGCTCCCAACCACCACTTTGCTTTTTAATTACAACTAATTAAAACCCAACAAGCATCCCACACTTCTCCCACGCCCTTCTTGGCCATGGCAAATCCCGTTCCCAGTGTGAGGAGCCAGAAGGGTTTTCCCTTGCACATACTGGCCCTACACCCTCCCCAGCAGCACAGTGACACTGGTCCCAGTGCCAGGGGCTGGGACTGGGGAAGGCCATTTCCTCAGGAGACAGAGGGGTCAGTGGAAGAGATCCAAGGACACAAACTGGGTTTGTGCTGAAATTCCACGGGAATCAGTGGCTCAGCAGGACAGATATTGCCCTTACCTCCGAGTCCTCGGCGCTTTCATAGTCAGAGAGCACAGCTGTGGGGAGGGAAAGGAGGTGGGGTCAGGGCAGGGCTCCTGTGCCATGGGACCAAACCCCTTCCAAAGGGAATCTGGATGCCAGCACCACCCCAGATCAACACCACAGCCAGCTCAGGAGGGAGCAGGAGACAGTTTGGGACACCGTCCCTGTACCCCACATTTGCCTGCTGTTACAAGTGAATATTTGGCAAGGCAACAACCACAAGATTGTTGGAAAAGCCCTTTTTTTGCTGGTTTTTACTCTTTTTGCATGCAAACAACCATGCCCAAGAGCCATGACTCACCATCTCCTTCGATGCCATCCTCACTTTCCTGCAGAGAGAGAAAAGAGGAGTGTCAGAGGAGGGGAGGGCAGCAGCTGGGTCCCAGCAACAGGGAACCATGGATTCATAAAACCACAGAATAACTGAATTGTTTAGATTAGAAAAGATCTTTAAGATCTAGTCCAGCCTTCAACCAGCACCAGCCCCACATCACCACTAAACCATGTCCACAAAAGCCACATCCACACTTCTTGTGCACTTCAGGGATGGGGATTCTGCTGCTCCATGGGCAGCCTGTGCCTGACCACCTCTACCACGAAAAAATTTTCCCTCAAAACATACTTTCTTAGTCAAAATGTACTTTCATAGGCAAAACATACTTTCTTAGTATCTACTATCCTAATATCTTTTCCTAACAGCTACTCTTTTATCCTAATGTCCATTTTCCCTAACATCCAGCATCCCATGATCCCAGACACAATGACAGCAAGGTCTGGCCCTGACCCTGTTGCATCCACCCTTGGAAGTTCAGCTCCAGTGACCAAGAAGAAATAAATTCCAGGCTCCCAGAGCCTTTCTCCAAGAACTTTCTGGAGCAGCTACAGTGGGGGAATATCGAGAGCAAAGCACAGCCTGTCAGTGCTGGGGGTCTCCAGGGAACAGAGTGACAGTGACAGGGGAGCCAGGATCCCAACTGAGAGCCAGGGAAAGGGCAAGAACAGGGAATAGCAAAGAGAGGCTGAGCAGGACCCAGCTCAGGGAAAGGACTAGATGAAGAAAACAGCTCAGAGCAGGAAAAGTGCTCAGTAAAACTGCTGCCCAGAGAAGCTGTGGCTGCCCCATCCTTGGAAGTGTCCAAGGCCAGGTTGGACGGGGCTTGGATTAAACTGGGATAGTGGAAAATGTCCCTGCCTATGGTAGAAGGTGGAACTGGATGAGCTTTACGGTTCCTTTCAAACCAAACCACTCCATGATTCCAGCATAAAGACAAAGATCAACTCAACTGTACAGGAAAAACAACCCCAGAGCACAAACAACCTGACCCAGGCGACAAGATAAACCCAAAATCACCACAAAAAAACACACAGAGAGACAGGGGGAGCTGGAAATAACCAGCCCTGGAACCCAAAACAGGAAAGAGCTGGAAATAACCACCATTAGAACCCAAGCCAGGAGGGAATTGCACCTGGATGTGAACTGCAAGAACAGAACTGCACGGTGGGGTGAGACAGCAGCACCCACCCCCCACCTGCCCTCCTTGCAGGGACCCCAGGACCAGGGACAGGATCTCAGACTGGGGATCCAGCCACAGGGCACAGGGAGCCAGAGCAAAGCTCCTTGCCTGGTCCTGGGGGCTGCAGTGCCCACCCCACCCGAGGCTGCCCCAGCCCAGCTCTCCCACACACACCATGGGGGGGTTCAGCCGAATTCCCCCAATTCCCCAGACTGGTGCTGCCTTAGCTCTCCACTCCCCACTCTGTACCCAGTGTCCCCACACCCCGCAGGTTCTAATATCAGTCCCACAACTTCTCCCACGCCTCCCCGGCACCAGAGCCCGCCAGCCGTCCCCAGGGCCCTCCTTAGACACCAGAACCCCTCTCTCAGCCCCCTCCCCGCCCTGGGTCCTCAGTGTCCAACCCCCCCGCCTTCCCCCCGGGCCCCCAGACACCAGAACATCCCTCAGCCCCCTCCCACCTTTCCCCAGGGCCTCCAACCTCCCCCGTGATCTCCGCAGACATCAGAACACACCGCGCAGACCCCTCCCTCCCCCGGGCCCTCAGTGTCCCCAAGCTCCCCGACTTCCCCCCGGCCACGCTCAGACACCAGAGCCCCCTGTCCCGGAGCCCCCCCAGCCCCTCCCGCCCGCCCCTCACTCACACACTCCGACTCGGCCGCGCTCTTCCCCCCCGCCCCACCGGCGCTCTCGGTGCCGCGGCCCCGCGGCCCAGTGCCGAGGGCCCCCGCGGCGCCGCGCGGCGGGCGGTGCGGCAGGCGGGGCGAGCCGGAGCGGGAGCGGGATCCGGATCCCGAGCGGGAGCGGGCGGAACGGGGGGAGCCGGGCGCGGAGCCGGCGCTGTCGGAGGCCGCCGAGCCCTCGCTGTCCTCGCTGTCCTGCGAGGCGCGCTGCCGCCGCCGGTCCGCCATCTTGGCCGCGGGGCACCACGGGAACGGCGCGCGCGGCGCCCCCCGCACCACCCCCGCCCGCCAGGGGGCGCGCGGCGCGCGCGCCAGTGACGTCAGCGCCCCGCGGAAATGACGTCACGCCGCAGCGCGGGTAAATACGGGGGG
>QVAJ01000416.1:52990-63057 GCA_003546035.1 Mixornis gularis | reverse complement strand
CCAAACTCTGCACCCCTGCACCCCTCGACCCTGCACTTCCTGGGCTCTCTGCCCCCCAACCTTAGTCTGTCCCATTCTGCAGTGCCAGGACACCACGGGGTGCCCCCCCTGCCTTGGGGTGCCCCACCTGCCATGGGGTGCCCCACCTGCCATGGGGTGCTCCCGCCCGGGGCCAGGCCTGCCTTGTTTACCCGATTTTTCCCGTTCCCGGGGAGGGAGGACGATTTTGGCAGCAGGAGCTGCTGCCCCAGCCAAGAGCCAAGGGCTGAGCCAGGGCTGCTCCCAGCAGGAAAACACCCCCAAACCACCCTAAACCCCAACCCTCCAAGCACTCTCCTGCTCCCCCACAGCAGCACTGGAGCTCCTGTCCCACCCTTCCCCCCCCCCCCACCAGTGCCATCGGTGGGGGGGGATGAAAGGGGGGTCAGGGGTGCAGGACCACCAAATTGGGTGGGACCCAGCACCTCTTGTTGCCCCCCCAAAGTATAGTTATGGGTGCAGAAACTGAGGTTCGATGTGTGCAGGGTGACGCGGGGACACAGCTGGAGCCGGTGTCCCCAAACCCACTGCAGCCACACGGTGGGTCTGGGGGTGTTCARGTGGGGCTGGGGGTGCAGGGCTGGGGGCTCTGTCCCCTGTCAGCCCCCGGTGTGCTGCCTGGGGGCCGAGGGAGTGAAAATCAAGAACGAACCCCCGTTCCCGGTGGAGACGCCCCCCTTTTCCTGGAAAAGGTTCAACAAGGTAAACAAGGCTCCAGCCCCGAGTAAAAATAAACCCTCGGCACGCAGGCGCCGGGCGGGAAGAAGGGCGAGCGTCACGCGGCACGGCCACGGCACCGGCACCGGCTCCGGCACCGGGCACCCTGCACCGGGCACCGGCCTCACCCCGCGCTCTGACACCGGCCCCACCGCCCCTCTGCTGCCTCCTGCCCCCCGGAGCAGTGGCAGGGGAGGGAAATGCAGACTGCGTCCCCTGTGGGGCTGTTGAAGTGGGGGGGTCCAGGGGGTGCAACTGGGGGGACACGGCATGGGAAGGGCAGGGGCACAGCCGGTGGCACRGACGGGGTGACATGTGTCTGTCCCCAACACTCCGTGCACCCCGCGGTGGGTGGGGGGACCCCATGGAGTACTGGCATGACAGGATGGGGCAGACCTGGATTGAGGGGTAGAGACCCCGGGAGGTGCAGGATCTGGGGGTGCAGGATACAGTGGGACAGAATCTGGACTTGCAGGACAGGATCTAGGCTTGCAGGCACCCCAGGAAAGTGCAGGGATGCAGAGTTTGGGGGTGTACAATATGAGGATGCAGAGTTTGGGGGTGCAGGATGTGGGGGGCGGGGTTTGGGGTTGCAGGGGTGCAGAGATCCGTGGAAGTGCAGGATTTAGGGGTGAATCTGGTGGCATGTGACGACCTTGAGGGGCGTTCAGGTGCCCCCTCCACACTATGGACTGGTTGGCACGGGCAMTGCCATGATGGGGTGCACAGGGAGCCGCGGGAAGCCCCCCGAGGCATAGACCCGGCCTCTGGGGGCGTTCTCAGCTCACGTCAGCTGCAGTACCCCGCTGTCCCGGTGGCTTTGGTGGCTTCTCTCACTCACCCTACTCCCCATGGGTGGTCCCAGAGTCGGGATATCCCGGAAATATCCCAGCTGTGCYCAGCCTGGGGTCCCTGCTCACAGCACTTTCACCAGGACCCCTCGTGCTGGGTTCCCAGCCTCATGGYGAGACCCCACAAAGAGACCCCAAAGACGTTTGTCCCGTCCCTCCCAGTCCCCGTCCGTCCCGGGGATTCCTGGGGGATCAGGATTTCAGGCGAGCATCACAAGCGCCGTGTGCCGCAGCGCCGTGCGCGGGGATGTTTTCCCTATCCAGACGTGCGGCTGAGTCACGGATAATCACCGGGAACGTGCCGGGAGGAGCTGCGTGGAGCCGAGGGCACCTGCACGGTCCAGGCACGGCCCTGCGGGCAGCCAGGTCCCTTCACCCCAGGACTGGCGTTCCCCCCGGGGCCCCCCGGGTCCCCCCGTTCCCGTGCCAGCCTGGCCCCACACATCCTTCCGGGAGCTGCCGCSGTTCTCCCGGCCGGAGGTGCCACGGCACCGTGCAACCGCCCCGTGACTCAGGGCACGGGCACGTCCTGTGGGCTGTTGGGGTGTTCCCACCACCCCAGTGCCTTGGGGAGCCCCAAAATCCGGGACCACCCCCAGAAACCCCCGCACACCCCTAGCTGAGGGGTGCCAAGGGGTCTTTGGGGTGCAGAGCTCTTGTGTCCCTCCCCGGGCACTTTGCACAGCCGGGGCGCCGGAGGCCTCCCCTCCTGTGGGATTAGCTCGGAGGATTTCCCGGCGCTGGCACATCCGTGCTCTGCTCCTTCTCCTCCTGTCTGGGGGCCAGGGCAGCGCCCGGCACATGGCACCCTGGAGGGTGCTGGCACCCCCAAAACCCTCCCTGCGGTGGGAGCAGGAGCACCCATGGAGCCCCCGGTGCCACCGGGCTGGGCTGGCCCCGGMCGGCGCCGCGACCCAGATCTGCCACCAACTCTGTCCTGGCACCGCGTTGCCRCAGCCCCCGCGGCAGCCGGGAGTGGGGCCAGGCTGGGACGTGGATGCCAGGCACGTGCCACAGCGGGCACCCGCCGTGGGCAGCATGGGGACAGCAGGAGCTGGGCAGGGGAACATGGAGAGGGGACAGCGGGCRGGGGCTGTGCCATGCACAGGCATTCCTGGCACGGGGTGCGCTGCGGTGCTGGAGCTGAACAGGTGGGCACAGGAGACGGTGCCRTGTGGGGTGACAGGGGTAACTCGGTGTCCCCAGTGCAGGGGTACAGTGCCACGCGGGGTTACAGGGGTGCCTGGGTGTTCCTAGGGCAATGGGCAGTGCTTTGAGGGGTGACAGGGGTAGCTGGATGTCCCCAGTGCTGTGCGGGGTGACATCGGTGCCCAGGTGTCCCCAGGGGAAGGTGCCACGCCGAGTGACAGTGCTGTGCCTGGATATCCCCACTGCAGGGAACAGCCAGTGCCACGGTCAGGTGTTCCCAGTGCAGGTGACACTGCTGTGCAAGGTGACAGGGCTGCCAGTGCCGGGACTGGGGGTCCCCAGTGCGGGGGATAGTGTCGTGCCAGGTGACAGATGTGTCAAGTGCTGCACCCAAGTGTCCGCAGTGCAGGGGACAGTGCTGTGCCCGGGGGTTCCCAGTGCAGGGACTGTGCTGYACTGCGTGACGGGGTACCCCGTGTCCCCGGTGCACGGACCAGTGCGGRTACTGGTCCCCGCGGTCCGTCAGACGGCCCCGGTGCGGGGGTCCCCGCCGAGCCCGGGCTCCCCGGCGGCGGCGCGGGGCCGGGGCCGCCGGCGGAAAGTGTGTCACTGGGGCACGAGGCTGTCCCCGGGAATCACATGGGGGAGGCGGCGGCGCCGCGTGCGGCCCAGTGCGCAGCCGCGGCCGGTGCGGGGGGCGGCGGGGCGGGCGGCGGGCGCACAACAGCCCGCACCGGGCGGCGGCGCGGCACGGCTCAGCGCGGCTCCGCTCCGGGAGGCTCACGGGGCCGGGACAGGATGGCGGCCCCCGAGGCTGGCAGCACAGGTCAGTGCCCCGCCGGAGCCCCCCACCCTCGGGACCACCGTGCGGGCACCGGTCCCCAGCACCGGAGCAGATCGGGGGGCAGCGCCCCGGGACCGCGGCGAGGGGCTGCGCGCTGAGACCGCGAGTTGGAGGGGTCCGGACACGGGGACCGAGAGGTCCCGCACGCCCGACTGGGCAGGATGCGCACCGGGAGCGCGTCCCGGAACGGGGCTCCGTCCTACCGGGACCGGGGGGTCCTGCAGAGCGGGGTAAGGCTGGGACATCGGGGCCGGGGTGTCCCCGGGAGGAGGGTAGGGAGGGCTGCGCGCCGGTACCGGGCGTCTTGCACACCGGGGCGATGCGAACACCGGCACCGAAGTGCTTCGGTGGTCGGGGCAGAAGGGATGGAGACCGGACTGGGGTGTCCCGAACACCGGGGCGTGCTGGACGCGGGGGTAGGATGGTTGAAAACAGGGATCGGTGTTCCGGGGTGTCCCGGGCAGCGGGACCGGAGGGGAGCGCGRCGGGACCCGGATGTCCCGGAGACTGGGACCGAGGATTCCCGAACGCCAGAGAGTGCTGGACGCAGGGGTGGGAAGGGCGAGAACCGGGATTGTTGTCTCCTGGTCAGCGGAACCGGAGGAGAGTGAAGTGAGTCCCGGGCAGCGGGACCGGAGTGTTACAGGAACCGGGACAGCAGGGCAGCGCACAGGGATCGGTGTGTCCCGGCCGACGGGACCGGTTAGGGTGACCGGAGGGGACCGCGGCGGCACCTGGGTGTCCCTATCAGTGAGACCGGGGTGTCCCTATCAGCGGGACCGGGGTGTCCCTAGCAGCAGGACTGGGGCCACGGGGATCGGGCAGCCCGTGGACGGCCGAGGCGGTGCCGCGCGTGTCGGGGCTCCCCGCGTACCGGGAGGGACGGAGGGGGGACCGGAGGCGGTGCCCCCCCCTCCCCCGTGTCCACCCCCCCGCACGTGTCCCCCTCCCCGCCGCTGCCACGTGCGGAGTTTGTTTTCCCCGCAGCCCCGCCCCACCCCCTCCCATTGGTCGGTACATGACATCAGCGATGACGTCACACGCGGAACTGGGGACGCCGCCGTTCATTGGGGGGGCAGCCCTGTCTCCGGGACAACGAGAGGGGGCGGGGCGGAGTTTGGCCAATGAGAGGAAGGTGGGCGTGGTAAAGCGTGAAGGGGCGGGGTTTAGGGAGGCCACGTGCGGCTGGAGCACGTGGGGCGGCGGCGTGAGGCCGCCTGAGCTTGGGGGGGGCTGCGGGGAGGCTGTTTGGAGGGGTTCCCTCTGTTTTGGGGTCAAGAAAGTTTCCCTCGCTCTGGGGCAAGCCCTTAGGGGGAATCCCCGCACCCCAAACCCTAAAATGGGTGTCCCGAGGCTTTGGGGTGTGGGGATCCCCCCATTATTTTGGTGTCTTAGCAGCGGGGGGGGGTCCCCAGGATCAGCTGCCTTGGAGGTGGGACCCACTGTCCCCAATTCTGTGACCCCCTTTGGAGGTGGTTCAGTGATGGGGGATGGTGACAAGCTGGCTCTGGCGCGTGGCATCTGTGCCAGCGGCACCGTGTGCGGCGGGAGACACATGGCCCTGGTGATCCCGTGTGTCCCCGACATCACCATCCACGTGTCCCAGCCCGGAGTTGTGTCCCGGTGCTGCTGTCCCTGCCCCGTGAGTGGGGTGACAACGACTGTGACTTCAGCCAAGGGCCACTCGTGTGTTCCCCCGCCATGCTGCTCCCCCCTTTTGGGGGTCCTCACACAGCTCCTCAGTCCCGCAGTGGGGACGTATCCCCCCAGTTGGGGGGCTGCGCTGGGAGCATCCCAGTGCCATGGGGGGCTGCACTGGGAGCACCCCAGTGCCCTGGCGGGCTATGTCATGGGGGGCTGCGCCGTGGGACTGTCCCGGGAGCTGTGGGGCGGGAGCCCGGCTGTGCTGCTGGCATGGAGCCAGGAACGGCAGGAGTAACTCCTGTGACCTCCTGATTTCACCTCTCCAGAGGGTTCCCAGCCCACATTCCTCCTGCAGGCAATTCCGGGGTGCCCTGCCCGTGTCCCCAGCCGGCACGCACCCGGATAAACCCGGCTGTCCCCGTCCCACGTGGGGCCATCACCCGTGGCAGCCGGTGGGTGCGGCGCCTGACTCAGGGTGGGCGGCACACGTGCGGCGCAGCGGGATATCCATGGATCCGGGATGCATCCGGGGTGCTTCCCTGGAGATCCCACCCCGCGTGGGGCTGCGATTCCCCTCTGGGGGGCTTCCCCCCCCCCCACCCCGCGCTGGGGGAGGCTGAGCCTGGTGTAGCTCAGTACATAAGTGGCCCACCGGGAAGCCCATGGATCCGGGATGCGCCCGGGATGCTTCCCTATGGATCCCACCCCACCTGGGGCTGCARTACCTCTCCGAGGGGTTTCCCCCTCCTCGGCTGGGAGAGGCTGAGCCTGGCACAGCTCTGTGCATGTGTGGCTCCGCGGGATACTCATGGATCCTGATTGCCGATGGATTCGGGGTGCTTCCCTGGGCATCCCCCCCACCTCCGGGGGTTCCCACCTCCATGAGTCGGGGYAGGCTGAGCCCGGCAAAGCTCAGTGCATGAGTGGCTCCTTCTCTCTGCTCAGGTGGGGTGATCAGCTACGTGGGCTCCAGCGGCGCCTCTCCCACCCGCACCAGCCCCGTGTCCCTCTGCAGCGACAGCTCCAACGGCAGCTCCCAGTCGGGCTCGCAGCCCTTCCCCACGTACTTCCCACCGTCGCCCACTGGCTCCCTCCAGGATTCCCGCGCCTATGGCGGAGCCACGCTGGCCCCCCATGAAGACGGCTCCCCTTCCTCCTCCTCCTCATCCTCCTCCTCCTCCACCTCCTCTTCCTCGTACGGCTCCTCGGTGAATTTCCCCGGGGTGCAGCCGGTCCCCGCGGATGAACGGCGCCGCAGCTCGCCGAGCAAAGCCGGCAGCACCGTGACGAGTGAGTGGGGCTCGCGGTGGGGTGGTCTCCCCATCCCGCGCCAGGCACCCCTGGACCCCACTGACCCCCGTCCCCCCGCAGAGCTCAACGGGATGGTGCTGCTCTGCAAAGTCTGCGGGGATGTCGCCTCCGGCTTCCACTACGGTGTCCACGCCTGCGAGGGCTGCAAGGTACTGGGATGGGGCTGGGGATGGGGCATGGAGCCCCTGTCACACCGCGGGGACCCCCAGTGATTCCTCCCCCTCGCCCCRCAGGGCTTCTTCCGCCGCAGCATCCAGCAGAACATCCAGTACAAGAAGTGCCTCAAGAACGAGAATTGCTCTATCGTCCGCATCAACCGCAACCGCTGCCAGCAGTGCCGCTTCAAGAAGTGCCTGCTGGTCGGCATGTCCCGTGATGGTGAGCTCGGAGGGACCCTCGTGACGTTCCGAGCCGGGGATTCCCTCTGGGGATGGGATTCCCGTGCCCAGGCTGCTCCTCCCTTCCCGGGATGTATCCAGGGCTGTACGTCCCCTCTGGAGCCGGGTTCCCCTGCCTGTGCTGGGTGCTGTGCTTGTCCCACGGGATGCGTCCCCCCTTCCTGGGACCCCCTCCATATGTGGGGCTGCGTGTCCTTTCCAAGCCTGGGTGCCCCGTGCCCAGAGCTGCATGTCCTCCCCCGGGATAGGTCCTCCATGGCCAGGGCTGTGTATCCCCTCCCACACAGGGTCCCCCGAGGCTGTATGTCCCTTCCTTGGATGCATCCCCCCGCCCCGTGCTCAGGTCTCTACATCCCCTTCCGGGATGGGTCCTATCTTCAGGGCTCTATGTTCCCTCCAGGACCGGGTCTTCCCATTTTTAAGGCTGCATATCCCTCCCGGGATGGGTTCCCCCTCGTGCTCAGGGTGGCATGTCTCCTCCAAGCCCGGGGGAGGGATGCAGCTCTGCCCCCTTCAGCCCCTGGCCCCTCCCGGTGCAGCTCTGGGGGGCGGGGTGGGAGGTCACCGTGTCTGCTGCCACTGATGTTCTCCTAACACCGGTGTCCTCCCTCAGCCGTGCGCTTCGGGCGCATCCCCAAGCGGGAGAAGCAGCGGATGCTGGCGGAGATGCAGAGCGCCATGGGCGGCATGGCCAGTGCCCCACCGCCGATGCCGGGGCCCGGCGAGGGTCCTGCCGCGGGCGGGGGTCGTGCGCCGCCCCCCGGTCCCCCSCCGCTCGCCCCCCCCGCCTGCTTCTCCCAGTTCCCCCAGCAGCTGACGCCGCCCCGCTCGCCCAGCCCGGGGGGGGCCACCGAGGACGTCATCGCGCAGGTGGCCAAGGCCCACAAGGAGATCTTCATCTACGCGCACGACAAGCTGGGACCCCCTCCCGCCTGCGACAGCGGTCTTCTGCGCTGGGACGCGCCCCCCGCCTGGGCCCCCGGCCCCCCCGAGCCCCGGCTGTGCCCCGCCGCCTACCCCGAGCCCCCAGCCCCGCGGGGGTGCCCCTGGCCCCGCGGCCCCAAGGACGTCCTGCCGGTGAGCGCCCGGGGGCTCCCGCTCCCTCCCGGCTATTTTTAGCCGCTAATCACATTAATCCCCTTGTCGGTGCCCCCCTGCCTGGGGCGGCAGAGSCGGGCGAGCCCCGCAGAGCCCGGGGGAGCCCCCGGTGCCCGCTGACCCCTGGTCACCCGCAGGCGTGCCCCATGAACAGCCACGTGCCCGGCCGCAGCGGGCGCTCCGTGCAGGAGATCTGGGAGGATTTCTCCCTCAGCTTCACCCCCGCCGTCCGCGAGGTCGTTGAGTTCGCCAAGCACATTCCCGGCTTCCAGGCGCTCTCCCAGCACGACCAAGTCACCCTGCTCAAGGCTGGCACCTTTGAGGTACATCCTGGAATGGCGAGGGCTCGATGGACAGCATGGTGCCCCATGGCATTGCCTGTGCTCCATGGACTGGCATGGAGCCCCAAAGCATGGGAACAGTGGCCCAAAATAAGGCAGGAGTCCTGTGGCATTGCAGTGCCCCACATTTGGGAGCCACGGCGCCCATGGTATTGCCTGGTGCCTCACGGTACTGCAGTGCCCCACATTTGGGATCTGTGGCACAGAGCACGGTGTCCCTGTCATGGCACAGTGCCCTGTGGACTGGCGCGGAGCCCTGCAGCACTGCAGTGCTTCACAAACAGGAGTTGTGGCACGCAGCACAGTGCTCCTGACATTATATAGTGCCCCATGGCACTGCAGTGCCACACTTTTGGGAGCTGTGGCATGGAGCATGATGCCCCTGGCATGGCATGGTACCCCATATTTGGGAACCAYGGACTGATACAAAGCCTCCATGGCACGTCTTGGTGTCCCACGGCATGGTAATGCCCCACATTTAGGAGCCATGGCATGAAACACAGTGCCCCTGGCAYTGCACAGTACCCATGGCATTGTACCCCACATTTGGTAGTCACAGCATGGATCACGGAGCCCATGGGATGGCATAATGCCCCTGGCATTGTGTGGTGCCCCACGGCACAGCAGTGCCCCACATTTGGGAGCTGTGGCATGGAGACTGATGTCCCTGGCATGAAGCATGGTGCCCATGGCTCTGCCTGGTGCCCCATCCCAAATCCTGCCCCTTGCCCACAGGTGCTGATGGTTCGCTTTGCGTCGCTGTTCGACGTGAAGGAGCAGACGGTGACGTTCATGAGCCGCACGCGGTACGGGCTGGAGGAGCTCTGGGCCATGGGCATGGGAGACCTGCTCGGGGCCATGTTCGAYTTCAGCGAGAAGCTCAGCGCCCTCGAGCTCAGTGACGAGGAGCTGGGGCTCTTCACCGCCGTCGTCCTTGTTTCGGCAGGTGGGCACGGGACAGTTTGGGGAGTTTTGGGGGGAGATGGAGGAGTTTAGGGCTGGGATCAGAGGAGTTTGGAAAAGGATCAAAGGATTTAGGGCTGGGATCAGAGTTAGTGGGGTGTTCAGGGCATTCAGGAAGGGGATTGAGGTGATACCGGGGGAGCATCAGGGGGTTCAGTGCTGGGATCAGGGTGATGCTGGGGTGGGATTGGGGGGTCTTGGGGGTGGAGCTGGGGTGTCTCCTCCTCTGCCCCTAACCCTCTGTCCTCCACAGACCGTTCAGGCATGGAGGACACAGCATCAGTGGAGCAGCTGCAGGAGACGCTGCTGCGGGCCCTGCGCGCCCTCGTGCTGAAGACGCGCCCGGCCGAGACCTCGCGCTTCACCAAACTGCTGCTGAAGCTGCCGGACCTGCGCACCCTCAACAACCTCCACTCCGAGAAGCTGCTCTCCTTCCGCATCGACGCCCAGTAGTGCCCCCCGGACMCCCCAGGACCCCCCCGCGCACCCCTGTACATACACCACAGCGGGGGGACACACAGACTTCCCCCCTCTTCCCYGGGGCAGCACCGATCCCGTGGCGCCCGTCGGACTTGCAGGGATTCACCCCAAGGTGGGCGCCAGGATGCTGGGACCCCCCCACCCCAAATCGGGCACCACCCCCACGGCTCCGCTGGCAGCGCCGGGGGGTCCCCTTGCCCCGACACCCCCGTTCTGGCGGCCGGGGGTGGGA
>QVAJ01000416.1:37511-52193 GCA_003546035.1 Mixornis gularis | reverse complement strand
GGGGCCGGGCTGAGCCCCCCCACCCCGGGACAAGCTGCCCCAGAGCCCCGTGTGGCCGCTCGGGGGGGTCACGGGGGCTGATTAAGACACGTCCCGCGACGGCGCTGCCGTGTCGCGACGGGAGCGCGCGGCGTCACACGGAGTGTGTGCGCGGGAACACGCGGGCAGCGAGGGGTCACGGCACCGGCACCGCAACGACATGGCACGGCCACGGCACCGGCACCGGCACCGGCACGGCCACGGCGCCGCGCCGTCATTGCACCAACAGGAGTTGCCATGGCAGTGACACGGCACGGCCATGGCACCAACACGCGTGGCCGTGGCGCCGGCATTGCACCAACGTGCCTTGCACTGGCACCGACATGGCACGGCCACGGCGCTGGCACAATACCAGCACRCGTGGCCACAGCACCGGCATAGTCACGGCACCAACATGCACGGCCGTGGCACCAACAATGGCACGGCCACGGCACCGGCACGGCCACGGCACCACCGGGCGTGGGGGGCATCACCCGGGTGCCGCAGCCCCGCCCGTGGCCCGAAGGCACGTGTTGGGGCCGGTGCTGCCAGGGGTGGGGGGCGAACCCCCGAACCCTGTGCCCCCCCAGTGCGGGCGTTAGTGTTGGGCTCCTATTGCACCGCCCGCAGCCGGTGCTGCCGGGACCCCCGAGCCGGGCTCCCCCCCAAACCGGGCACCCGGGTGGGGGTTTAAGACATTTTGCACCACCGGCGCTGGTACTTGGGGCTGGGGGCAGGCGCCCCCACTCAGGGCACCCTGGGGTGCTGCAGCCCCGCTGTGCCCCCCAACCCAGCTGCAGGGGGTCTGGCGGAGCCCCCCAACACGACCCCCTTGGTTGGGGGGGAGTCTGGGGTGTGGGGGGAACCCAGCCCGGCCCCCTGTGCCTGTGGGGGGACGTGTCTGGTGTTGGGATTTTCTGCTTTTAAACGACCCGTAAAAAGATTTTTTTTTTAATTACAAAAATTATATATTTTATATATATTTATATATATATATATATATATTAGCTTAGGTGGGCCCGGCCTGCCTCGCCGGCCCCCCCCCGGCCCACACCCCCCCTCGGCCTCCGCCTGAGGTAAGAAAAAATTCACAAACCTAAATTTCGGGGGGGGGGTGTAAAAAGGTGATAAAACCATTCCCGGGTGCCCCCTCGCAGCTGTGCCCCCCCCCTCCACAAAGCCCCCTGTGGGACTCCCCCTGCCGGCCCCCGCCTCAGCCTAGACCCCCCGGGAGCACTGGGGGGGAGGTTGGGGGGTGCAGCCCCCCCAAAGTGCTGCTGCCGGGGGACTGGGGCAGTAGTGCAGTGGGGGGACCAGGGGGGGCACCCACCGCCCCCCTGTCGGCGCCTCCGGGGCCTTTGCAACTCCTGACGGGACACGACAAAACCCACGAGGACGAGGGGAAAAACAACAAAAAAAAAAGGACAACGGAAAAGTTGGGGGGGTTTGGGGGGGTGTGGCCCCCCCAGTGTCCTGCAGCGCCCATCATCCGTGGCGCTTGGCACAAAATCATCTCCTCTCAGCCCAAAAAAGACAAGAGAACCCCCAAAACCCCAAATCTGGCCCCAAATTTGGGGATAAGGTGGGGGCACAGGGGGGTCACCCCAGCCGGGGCAGACCCAGCGGGCTGGGGGGGGGCCACCAGCCCTGCACCCCGATGGGCTGGGGTCCCCCTTGTCACCACTGTGCCCCCCCTGTGCCCCCGCCCTGCTGTGGGGGGGGTCCTGGCCCCCACCTTGCTATGGGGGGGGGTCCTGGCCCTCACCCCACTATGGGGGATGGGGATCCCAGCCCCTGCCCTGCTATGGGGAGGGGGTCCTGGCCCCCACCCCAGCCCCCCAAATTGCTGCCCGGCCAAAAGTGCATATGGCCACGGCCCCCCAGCTGGGGCAGCCTCTCCCTGTGCAGCCCAGAGCCCCCTCCTCTCCTCCCTGCTCTTCCTCCTCCTCCTCCTCCTCCTTCCAAAGTGCAGTTAGTTTAATATTTTAGCCTCTCAGGGAGGGAAATAAATGCTTAAAAAATAATAATCTACGAAGAGAAGGACAATAAAGGGAACGCTCGACAGTCGGGGCCCTTCCCTGTGCAAACAAACAAAATTCGTCAAGTCCTGGGGCGGGGGGGATGGCTGTTGGGGGGCACAGCAGGACCCCCACCCTGGGCGCAGCATCCCCTTGTCCTTACAGGGGGACGAGAAAGACTTAGGGGGGGGCCAGAGCGGGTTGGGGGGGCACAGGGTGGGGGGTGTCAGCCCTACACCTCCTGGTCCTCGAAGACCTCGAGGAAGAGGGGGGGGAAGAGCTCGGTGGGACACTCCACCTTCATGTGCAGGAAGCGGCTGGCGTGGCAGGCGCCGATCATCCGCAGATCCGTCACCTTCATCAGCAGCTTGGGCCAGAAGTGGGGAATGTTGTGTTTGCGGTAGTTGATGTAGTGCTCAAAGGCCAGCAGATATGTCTCCTGGCACTTCTCGATCTTCTCCACGCAGATCAGCCCCGTCCGGTCTGCGGGAAACAGGGAATCATCAGGGGATCGTGGAATCACAGAATGGTTTGGGTTGGAAGGGACCTTGAAGCCCATCCAGTACCACCCCCTGCCGTGGGCAGGGACACCTTCCACTATCCCAGGCTGCTCCAAGCCCCACCAACCTGGCCTTGGACGCTTCCAGGAATGGGGCAGCCACAGCTGCTCTGGGCACCCTGTGCCCGGGCCTCACCACCCTCACAGAGAGGAATTTCTTCCCAATACCCCATCACAATTTCCCGATTTTAGTTTAAACCTTGCCTTGTTGTCCCGGTACTCTCTGCCAATGGAAGAGTCCCTCTCCCAGTCCAGCATCTGCAGGGATTTTTCCCTCCCACAGGGCTGAGTGTCCCACACATCCCCTGGCTTTTGGGGTGCCCATCCCACAGACCCACGTCAGCCTGGCAGGGATCCCCAGGGGACCAARAGGCTCAGCCTGTACTCCCGGGTACCTGGGACTGGGGTGCCCACCTAATGCTCCTGGGAACCCTCCCAGCCTGGCACAGCTGCCTGAAGCTCTGGGAATTGGGGTGCCAATCCCAAATCCATCCAAAATCCAGGGGGGGCATGGTTTCCCACCCAACGTACTCTGAAGATGTTGGGGGGCTCTGGCATCAGAGTGCCCATCCAACACCCCCCAGGACAGTGAGGGCTCTGGGCATCACAGTGGGTGCCCACCCAATGCAACCCCAAATGCTGGGGGCTCTAGCATGAGGGTGCCCTGCCAACACACCTCCAAGACAGTCAGGACTCTGGGCGTTGGGGTGACCACCTAATGCACCTCCAAATGCTGGGAGTTGTGGGCAAGGGAGTGCCAACACAACAATCCCCATGGACAGCCTCTGGCTATGGGGGTGCCCACGCAATTCCCCCTGAAGCTGCTGGGCATCTCTGGCATCAGGGTGCCCACCCAACACCTCCCCAGAACAGTGAGAACTCTGAGCATTGGGGTGCCCACCCACACACCCTCAGATTCCCCGGGCACTGGGGTGCCCACCCCATTCCGCCCATCACCCRTTACCTGAGGACATGAGCAGCACAGCCTGGAGCAGGGCCACCTCGGTGTCATCCAAGTTGAAGGCAGAGAGGGACTTGCCCAGGTCGAAGATGGCATCAGAGACGACGCCCAGGCCGCCGTTCTTGAGCTGCTCACGTTTCACTGCCATCTCCCCGCTCAGCGTCAGCGTCTCGCTCTCGGGGTCGTAGCGCACGGCYGCCCGCAGCGACATGATCTCCATGCAGCACCCCTTCAGCAGGATGATCTGGTCCTCACAAGGCAGCTGGGGGGACATGGAGGCAGTTGTTGGGGGGGGTTTGCTGTGACTCAGACCACCCCAGACCTCCCAAACTCCCCAGCCCGCCGTTACCTCTGAAAACATGGGCAGTTTTTTGGCAAAGTCGACCACGCGGGTGATGGCCGGGGTGATGATTTTTGTAAACTCACTGAACGCCTCCAGGTCGACTTTGTCCCCGTCGGGCATGGAGGCCATGGGGGACTGGCCGATGTCCTCAGGCTGTGGGAGACATGGTGGTGTTGGGGAGGTGTGATGTCACCATGGGACCACCATGGTGGCATCAGGGAGTGTGATGTGACCATGTCACCCCTGGGACCCCCAATAGCAGATGGGGCATTGGGGGGTGTGGTGTGACTGCGTCCCCTATGGTGGACGGTGGTGTTTGGGGGTGACTGTGTCACCCTCTGGGAGCCCCATGATGGCATTGGGGGTGTGGTGTGACCATGTCACTCCGGGACCCCCAACAGCAGATGGGGCATTGGGGGGTGTGGTGTGACCGTGTCCCCCATGGTGGACGGTGGGGTTTGGGGGTACAGTGTGACTGTGTCACCCTCTGGGAGCCCCATGATGGCATTGGGGGTGTGGTGTGACCATGTCCAACCTGCGGCCCCCAAGGTGGACAGTGCTGTTAGGGGGTACAGAGTGACTTTGTCCCCCCTCTGGGACCCCCATGGGGGGCAGTGGTGTTGGGGGTGCAGTGTCATCCTGTTCCCCCTCCTTGGTATCCCCAGGGGGCCGTGATGTGACCCTGCTATCCCTCTGGGGCCCCCATGTCACCGGAACAGTCGTGGCAGGGCCGGTGCAGCAGCCAGGAGAGGGAGCTGCGTGACAGGGACAGTGACAGGGCCAGTGGCAGGGCTGTGGCCCGGGCCACCTGCGGGCACAGCTGTCCCCTTCGGTCACTGCTCACCCCTGAACCCTTTGGGGGTGACCAGCTCAAGGACACTGAGTGATGTCCCAACCCCCCTCGACTGCTCAAGGACACGGGTGACATCCCAAACCCTGGCACCGTCACCATGTGTGTGCTGAGTGTGCGAGTGCTCAGCAGATCCCAGCTGGGGGCTGGGAGCAGGGTGGGGGACCGAGATGGTGACAGACTCCCTCCACTGCATCCCCTCACCAGGAATTTCCGCTTCTGCTTCCAGTGGCTGCCCTGGGCATTGGTGCTGCGGTGGGCTTCTGTCACAACATGGATCAGCTCCCACTCCTCGGCGCTGGGGTTGGGGCGATGCTGCAGGGACTTGATCATCTCCTCCTTCCGCCGCCGCTCCCGGTTCTCCTCGATCAGCTTCCTCTTGGCTACCCGCTTTGAGTCATCCAGCACCACTGCCGGGACCCCCAGCATCAGCCCAGATCYCCCCACTCATGCATCCCATAGCTGCAGCACAGCACCCCACTGTGACCCCCCAGCCTCCTCCTGTGGCTGCTCTGGGCACCCCAACTCACCCCACAGGACCCAACCAACCTCCCAAAAGCTCCCCACTATCATCTGGGCCCCCCCAGTCAGCTTGGACCCCCCATTCATGCATCCCACCCCGCTGCTGCATCGGGACACCTGACATCCCAGCCTGGTCCTGCAGCTGATCTGGGTACCCTGATGTACCCCACGGTGCCGGGACCCCAACCTGCCCCACCAGCCGAGCCCCCCTGTGCCCCTCAACTCACAGTCCATGGCCATGCCCACGGAGATGCACTTCTTGAAGCGGCAGAGCTGGCACTGGTTGCGGGTGATCTTGTCGATGACGCAGCACCCATCGTATTTGCAGGAGTAGGTGGGGTGCAGGTTCTTCTGGATGGTCCGACGGAAAAATCCCTGGGGAGGGCGCAGGGGGTGACACAGTGAACCCTGCTGAGCTCCCCCAAGCCCCCCAAGCCCCCCTGCCCCAACTCACCTTGCAGCCCTCGCAGGTGATGCAGCGGTAGTGGTAGCCGGTGGCCTTGTCCCCGCACACCACGCACTGTTCATCTTTGTCCAGGTAACTAGGGATGTACCCTGTGGGGACCCCCGAGTCAGGGACCCCCAGGACACCCCCCACAGCRGGGACTCGTGGGGTGCTCCATGACAGGGATTCCCATGACAGAGACCTCCAGAGCACCCCATGACAGAAATTCTCATGTCAGGGACTCCCAGGACACCCCAAGTCAGTGGCCCCAGAGTGCTCTGTGATAGGATAACCCCAGGGAACCCCAAGCCAGGGACCCCTGGAGCACCCTGTACCAGTGACCCTCCCACACACCCCACACCAGGGACTGCCAGAAACCCTGAGTCAGGGACCCTTCTGCACACCCCACATCAGGGCCCCTTCAGGAGCCTTGAATTAGGGACCTCCTTGCACGCCCCACATCAGAGACCCTTGGCACATGCAGCATCAGGGACCCCCCCCACACCCCATGCCAGGGATGCCCCGTGTGCTCTCCCCTCTCTGTGCCTCAGTTTCCCCTCTGTCTGTACCCACCACTGCCCTGACACTGCCCCTGCCCCGGCACAGGAAGGGTTAATGCTGGGGGTGTGTGGGGGGTGCCCGAGCCCCCCGCACCAATAAAGCCCCCATTATCCCATTATCCGKCCGGGCACCGGCAGCGGGGGGGTCCCTATCCCCCTGGCACACAAAGACCCACTGTCCCCGCTGTTGTCCGGGGTCCCCCTGCCTGGCAGCCCGGGGACCAACCCCCCACCAGAATCCCCCCAGCCTCCCCACCACCAACTGCTCAGGGAAACTGAGGCACAGATCATCCATGACACACAGGGTGGTCCCCAACACCCTGGGCCCCTTGTGTCCCCCCCCAGGAGCCCACCCTCGTGTTTTGGGGAGGCTGGAAGTGGGAATCCCTGAGGGGTGGGAGAGATGAGGAGGGGGCTGGATGCCTGGGTCCCCCCTGTAGAGAGCACCCATTATTCGGGGGGTGTCCCCAGCACCCCGGCACCGCCGCACCCACCCAGGATCCCACAAACCCAGGTGTGGGGACCCCTCGAGCCCGCTCTGGTTCTCTGCAGGTGCTGGATGTGGGGGTCCCCGGGTGTTCCCTCCCTCCCTCACGGAGCAGGGCGGGAGCAGGGGATGGGCGGGAGCTGGACGCCCGGGTTCCTCACGGCCCCCCCCCCCGCATCAGGTCCCGCCGGCGCCGGCCGCTCCCCGCCGGGGAATGGGGCAGGGCGGGGGGCAGCGCCCGCGGGGCCCCCCTTATCGCCCACCCCAGGGCGCTGCCGTCCCGATAGCACCGCCCCGACCCACGGGGCGCCGACAGGGACGTGGGGGACTGGGACCCCGGGAGACCCTGCGGGGATCTGGGGTGCCTGGGCGACATGGGGACCTGGGGCTCTCCACCAGGGACATGGGGTGACCGTGGGACCCTGGCAACGACATGGAGTTCCTGGRGTGCCCACAGCGGACATGGGGTGTCTGTGGGACTCCGGGGAACCCAGTCGAGACCTGGGGTGCCCGTGGGACACTGGGGTGCACGGACACAGAAACCCTGGAGTGCCCACGGGGGACAAGGGSTGTCCATAGACTTTGGGAGACCCAGGTGACACATGGGGTGTTCAGGGGACTCTGGCAAGGACTCGGGGCCCCCAGGATGACCACCAAGCAAGACAGGGGATGTCTGCAGAACGCTGCGAGCATATGAGGTGCTGGGGTGACCCGGGGGTGCCCAGCAGGGCCACGGGGTGCCCGGCGGGGTGTCAGGGGTGCCGCGGGTCCCCGTACCTGACATGCTGCTCTTCACCAAACATTGGCTGCTCTTTCTTTTGCGCTTCCCATCCAGCCACCTGCGGGAGCGGGGAGGGGGACGGGCTGGGAGGGTGCCCGCGGATTTCCGCTGCCCCCCGAAACTTCCAGCAGCCCCCAAAATCCCCCTCGGACCCCCTTCTCTGCTGGGCAGCCCCCGCCCGGGGGTCCCAACGAGGCGATGTGACAGATGGGGTCCGGCCCTGGTGGATGGGGGTAGGAGAGGGCCCTGGCGACCCCCCCACCCAAAACACCCCTCCCGGGACCCCCCCTCCGGGACAAGGCACCGCCCCGGGGGGGCTGGGACCGAGCTGGGGGGGGGAGGGAGGGGAAGAGAAAGAGGGGCGGGGAAGGTTGGGGGAGGGGCAGGTGGGGGAGGGGCTCATTCACAGTCAAAGACAAAATGTCCTTTTGGCTGAGCGGGGAAGTGACGTCATCGGGGGCTCAGCCAATGGCGGGCGGCGGGGGTCCGCGCGCGCCCGTCCCCGCGGGGGGGGCCCGAAGYCGCGGGGATCGGCACCTGCGGGGGGGGCGGGGGAGCGCCCCGGGGACCCCGCACCCCCCAAGGGGGGCTCCAGCCCAAGGTGACCCCGGGCCGCCACCCCCCACCGGGGGCCCGAAATAGCCCCGGGAGGGGGCGGCGAGAGGCCCCCGAGGGGAGGGGGCGGCTGGGAGAGGCTCGGGTGGGGGGGGACACCATGGGGGGGGCACGAGTGAGCGTGGGGACACAGGGACACCTGGGCATGGATACACCTGGTGACATGTGGGGTGCAGGGGGACACCCAGGACACGGGCACATGTGGGGATACCCACAATGTGAGGGCACATAGGGACACTTGGGGACATGTGGGGCACAGGGGGGCTGGGGGACACCTGGGGTACAGGACATGGGGACACCCAGGTTCGGAACATGCATGGGGACACATGGGGTGGACAGGGACGCGGTGGGCACAGGGACACAAGGGACACCCAGAACGCAGGGACACACGGGGCACGGACACATACACAACCACACAGGGACACACGGGGACATAGGGGATACCCAGGGCACGGGGACATACATGACCATGCAGGGATGCGTGGGGACACACTGAGCACACTGAGGACACAAAGGGACACAGCGGACACAAGGGACACAGCAGGCACAGGGACACACCAGGCACGGGGATACAAGGGACACAGTGGGCACAGGGGTGCGGCAGGTACGGGGACACTTGGGGACGCACACGATGTTCGGACACAGAGGGCACAGCCAGGTGCAGGCCACGCAGAGATGCGCAGGGACACACGTGTCCCCGTGCTGGGGTGGGGGCTCACCGGGTGTCCTCTGGCTCCGACAGCGGGTCCAGGGTGCTGGGCTTCTGTTCCATTCACCGCAATTCCATCAAGGAGTGCTCAGCACCGACCGASGGGGCTCCGGCGCCACGCGGGGGCCTCGGCGGGGCGGCCACGGCGGGGGGGCCACGGCGGGGGGCTACGCCGCGCACCCCATGGTGCCCCTCAGTGCTCAGCACCGCGCAGCATCCCGGGCCGGACCCTGTGGGACAGCGGCGTCAGCCCGGAGCTCCAGGAGAGGGGAAAGGGACCAGCCATGGGGGACGTAGAGGGGACCCCCAGGGAAGGGTGTGAAGCTCCCCTGGAACTGTGGCCACAGCGGAGGGCTGGGTGTGAGTGTGCAAGGACGTGTGGAGCGTGCAAGGGCGCCCAGGGCTGGGCAAGGGCACGAGGGACGTGCGAGAACACMAGGAGGGAGCGGCGTGCAGGGTGTGTGCGACAGCACAGGGGCTGGGCCAGAGGGCACAGCGGGGTGAGAGTGTGCACAGGGGGTGAAATGCACAGGTGTGCAAAGCTGGGAGAGCTTTAAGGGAATGAAAGAGTGTGCAGGGTTGTGGAAGAGCACGCAGAGATGTACAGGAGTGTGCATACAGGTGTGCTGTGCTGTGGGAGAGTATGCACAAGTGTGCAGACCACGTGAGAGTGTGTGCATGGGTGTGCAAGAGCATGTGTAGGCATGCAAGACCACGTGCAGGTGTGTGAGAGCATGCACAGGTGTGTGAGAGCGTGCACAGGTGTGCGAGGCTGTGGAAGCACAGCAGGCATGTGAGTGTGTGCAGGGTTGTGCAAGAGCACGCACAGGTGTGTGCAGAGGTGTGCAAGGCTGTGTGAGTGTGCACAGGTGTGGGTGGGCGTGCAAAAGCACACCCAGGGGTGCAAGGCTGTGTGAGAACATGCCCAGGGCCGTGAGTGTGCAGCAAAGCACAAGCACACACAGGGAGTTTCCCCCACCTTTGGGGCAGGGCTGGGGGCCCCCCCAAGAGGTAGGGGGAGCCCTTTGGGGAGGGGGTGCAGAGAGCAGCCCCTCACCACCCGCTCAGATGCTCCGCTCGGGAGCCAGGCTGAGCCCTGACGTGTTGGTTGCACAGTCGAACACCCACAAATCTGGGGCTGGGGGTGACTCTTGCTGASGGGGTGACCTATGGGGTGGGGGTAACTTATGGGGTAGGTGGTGACTTACGGGGTGGGGGGCGCCGGGGGTCCAGGCGATCCCTCCTCTGTGAGCTCTGCTGTGGCAAAGACACGTTGGGGGGGGGGGTCAGGGCACGGGCAGCACCGGGGGGGCACCCCCCGACCCCCCCACAGCGCCCCGTGACGGGGACGCTGAAGCACGACGGCGGCAGCACCCCCGACTCTTCGTGCCCAGCCCGTTCCACATCCCACGGACACCCAGCACCCACCCAGCACCATGGCAGGATGGGGGGCCCTGCTCACAAACCCCCCCCCCGTGACCCCCCGGTGACCCTCCCGGCGCGGAGGGGTGTGAGGGGCGCGGGGGGCCCTCAGCCCGCGCCGGGGGGGCCGAGGGGGCCGCGGCGGGCGCGGTGCCCAGCCCTGGGCTCCTCCGCTCCGCGCGGGGACAGCAGAAAGTAGGTCACGTTTGTCTTGGCCGCCACAGAAATTCCTCCGGCGGATTTAAAACGCGGCGGACGGGGCTGGGGGCCCCCCCGATACCCCCACGCTACGGGGCGCCCCTTGCTGCCCCCCCTTGCTGTCCCCCCCAGCCGAGAACACCCCGACCAGCACAGGATGGGGGGGCGAGGGATGCTGCACCCATGGGTGCACAGAGCGCCCCGCGCCGCACGGGGGGTTCGCATGAGGAGTCCCCCAGAACGCCTGAGGAGGGGGCGTCGCCTGCACCAGCCTCTTCAGGGAAACTGAGGCACCTCACTGCATCCCACCACCCCGGGGGTACACTCCCCACCTCGGGGGGCTCATGGGGCCTGGGCGCCCCTCGCCGCAGCCTCAGGCTGGGTTTGGGGCCGGCGGTACCTATAGAGCCGGGGGCTGCAGCAAATGTTTGTTCCATATGGGAACGGCGCGCGGAGAACTTCCAAGTATAGGCACTGGCAGGGATCCAGAGCTGCGCGGCCCCCGCCGGGCACCGGCCCCCCCGCCGCCCCCCGCCCCTCTCCCCCGGGACCCCGCGYGCCGGCAAAGCCCCGACACGCTCGGTGCATGTGTGGGGCTCGGGGTGCATCGACGTCGCGATGAAACCACTGTGGGGTGGAATATGGGGTGTTCCCAAAGTCAGTGTGCGGTGGGTGGGCTCAGCCACCCCGCCTCAGTTTCCCCACTGAGGTGGCCTGGCGGGTGCARCCCCAAACGAGAGAGGCTCAGGGCTAAAGCCGGGGGGCAGCGGCGTTAGGTCGGGGTTCGCCACCCGAGCGAGACCCCAGCAGTCCCCTGACACCCCCGGCATCACCGGCACCCTGGGATCGCCCGGCGGTGCCGCTCCAGGAACCGTSACTCGAGGAATCCCGGGCGGCGCTGGGGCGGCCCAGACAGACACACGGGAGGCGGCTCTTCTCCTCCTCCTCCTCCTCTTCCTCCTCCTCCTCCAGCGGGACACGTGTGATGAGCGCAGTCAGGTCTCAGCCCACCCTGCGCCGCCGGCACCCAAACCTGCGCGTCCCACCTGCAGCACCAGGTGCTGGGTGGGAGCGGGGTGGCAGCCAGCGGGAGCCCCCCCGGCGCCCCCCCAGCCCAGCCCCACGCCCAGGGGAGCGTTTCTGCTGAGTCGGGTGGTTGCAGGCGGCTGAAAACAACCCGGGGGCAAAGTCCGGGGCTGGGCCGACGGCGGGAGCCACCTGGGCCTAGCGGGGGCACCCAGCACCCCGCTCCCCACAGACCCCACCCCCGGGGACCCCCGGAATGGGGACCCCAGACAATGGGACGCCCCTCCACAAAGGCAGTGACCGACTCTTTGCAGCCGGACCTGAGTGCCAGATACTGTGGCCGCCCCACGGTGGCCCCTGCCGTGGTCCCTGCCCCCCAGCACAGATGGGCTCCGGGGGTCCCAGCACCGCCCCCCCCCCCCCCCACCCAGCCCAGCTGCCAGCCGGGTCAGGGAGGTGACGGCCTAAGCGCTTTAGCCACGGTGCCAATTAGTGTGATTAGCGCAGGCTGGGGGCAGGGCAGACCCGCGGCCACCGGTCAGCGATGCCCGGCCATGCGGGCACTGGGGCAGTGTCACCGCGGGCACTGCAGCATCACGGTGGGCACTGGGGCAGTGTCACAGCGGGCACTGGTGCAACATCAGGATGGGCACCAGGGTGGTACAGATCTGCCACTGCCTGAAGAACCCTGGCCGCACTGGCTGGCAGGACCGTGCCGTGGGAGTGTGGCCAGGCACAGGGCACCTGCCGTGCCACAGCTGGCAGCACCCGGCACGCGTCGATGCCCGTGTGTGAGGCTGTGCCAAGTGCCACACGCGTGTCTGCGTCTGGTGCTGCGCGCCCATCACACACCTGTGCCAGTGCCCAGCACACCGTGCCCAGTGCCACGGGGTGCCCAGTGTCRTGGGCACGTGTGGCAGTGGGGACAGCATGCTGTGCCGTGYTGTGCCGTGCCGGGAGGCTGCAGGAATCCCAGGCATGCACAGCAGCTGGGCAGCCCGAGCAAGGGGGATGCCACTGGCCTGACATCAGGGCAGCCCACCCAGTGCCCGGCATGGTGCTTGTTCCCCGCACATGTGGGGTCTGGGCTCTGCTGTGGTACAGGATGGCTGGGCCCGGGTCCGTGTCCTCCCTGTGGCTCATAGAAGCCACCACTGGTACGACGGCTGGCGGCTGTAAGGCTGGTGACCTGTCCTGACACTGACTGGGCACCCAATGTTGTGGCCTTGAGCCCTCTGACGGGTCCTGTGTCTGACGGGTCCTGCATCACCGCAGTGGGGACCTGCACCATGACCCACCCCCAGCCCCGCAGCCCCCACAAACCCCACAGGACTGCCAATAACACTACAACCAACCAAGGCCACACCAGCCGCTCCTTCCTGCAGTGTCTGAGTATTCAGCTGTGCCTCCTTTTCCCCATCCCACCTCAGTTTCCCATTCCACCGGAGCTGCCCGGCAGAGGAAGAGCCACACTCCCATATCGCCAGCACCGCGTCCCTTGTGCCAGCACACAGGATGTCGCTCCTCCCTATGTCACTGCTTGTCCAGGTCACAAAGGTCACCCAACAGGGACCCCTGAGCACCTGGTGTGTGCTGAGTGTGCCCAGTCTCAGCTCTTTGGGGTGGCTGCGGGCCCCGAGCCCCATGGGGTGCCCCTGGCCCCAGGAGGTGTGCCGGGACGCTGGGAGCTATTCTCAGCCCTTGGCACGGCATGGGACGTTTCTAAATCGGGGGCTCTGGTTCACGTGCACGGGGACGGGGGGGGCCTCCTGGATCCCCTCCCCGGGGAGCCCTGCTTGAAGGGGGGGAGGTGGCTACCACGAGGTGCCCAGCATGGACACTGAYGAGGGGACACAGGGACAGGCACCAGGACATGGGAACGGGCACCAGGACACGGCACCGAGACCGCCCATGRGAGCCCTTCCCCCCTGAGAAGGGGACGCGAGGGACATCCTCGCAATGTTCCTGCAGTCAGCCGACCCTGTCCGAGGGTCTGCAGCACGGGGGACAACCTGAACGGCACCGCCCCTGGGGGTCCGACCCTGCTGCGCCCCCCGCCCGCATCCAGCCTGAGCGAGGTCCTGGGAACGCAGCCCGCGCCCGCCTTCGCCAACACCGCATCCCCCCTTCTCCTCCTCCTCTTCCCCCCMAGTCCTGAGGGGGACCCAGGCGTCCGGCCCCGCCCCCACGCACMGGCGACTGCGCGGGGTCCGGCGGGGCCGGGGGTCCGTGGGATGGGACCCCCGGCGCGGCCCCGCCGCTGCTTCGGTCTCCGCTGCCCCGGGAATGCGCTCGCGGGGCGAGGAGCGGAGCCGAGGGGGGGGGGTCCCGCTTCCTGCAGCCGCCGCCCGTCAGGAGGGGTCTGGGGGTGCACCCGCAGCCCCACCGTTCCTGCTCCGCAGGGTGCGGGACACCGGGCGTGTACGGTCCGCGCTGCCCCCTCTGGGAACCCGTGCGCGGGACGACCACGCCGCGGCCCCGCGAAGGTCACGGCCGCGGGAGGGTAAGGGGTGCTGAGGAGAACCCCCAGGCGAGAATCCCGCTCCGCCGGCCCGCGGGGCCCGCACCATTGCGGGGGGCACACGCAGCCGAACGGCACTGCCGTGGGGAGGGGGGGACGCGCCGCGCCCCCACCCTGCGCCAAGACCCCCGGGCAGGGGAGCACCCCCAAACCGGTTCCACCGGGGTTTGCCCGCGCCCCACGGCGGCCCCAGCCCCCCTAGCGCTCCAGCGGAGCCGCGGGGGTCCCCGGTGCCGTCGGAGGTCAGGCAGGGTGACGCGCAGCCCGGCCTCACGGTGCGGCTCCCGGTGTCGGTGCCGGTGGCAACCCCCGGCGGGGGGGGTCACGGCTGAAGGTCGCGGTCCCGGGGTGACCTTGGCCGTGGCGCCCGCCCGCCCCTGCCTCAGTTTCCCCGCATCGCACAGTGGGGACGCGCCAGAGTCCGGTTGGGACCGCATCCCTAACCCCGGCGACGACACCGGACCGGGGGCAGGATCCGCTCCCCCCGGGGTTGGGGTGGGGGACACCCCGCGGGACCGCGGGGCGCCGTGCACAGGGGAGCCCCCGCCACGCCCCGCGCCCCGCTCAGGGCGAAGCCTGTGGTGCGGGGCTCGAGGCCCCCCCCCGCCCCGCTGCACCGGGGACGCCCCCCCGCTGCCCCCGCCCTA
>QVAJ01000416.1:3427-32885 GCA_003546035.1 Mixornis gularis | reverse complement strand
TGTTGGGGTTCTGGGGGGCTGGCGGTTGTGGGGGGGCTGCCCCCCCGGCCCCGCTCCCCATCCTCCCGTTGCCATAGCAACGGCTGGCACCATCCCTGGGGATATTTTTAGCTGCTGGTGCTGCAGGGAGGGGGTGGGGGGCAGCCCAGGCCCATGGCTGTGACACGTGTGTGCACACGCGTGTCTGCGGCACATGGCCGTGCACACCCGCGTGTGCCCAGCCCTGCACAGGTACCCGTGTGCACACCTGCCATGGGGTGCTCGTGTCTGCACGCGTGTGCAGGAATATGCACACTCCTGTGCATCCACATGTGTGCACACACCTGCCTGTGTCACACACAGTCCCCAGTGTACACCTGTGGTTGCACACCCACATGTGCACACCTCTGTGCTCACACACTTGTGTGCACACACCTGTGCTCTCGTGTGTGTGTGCATGAACACCTATGTACACCTATGCACACACACACTTGCATACACACAATCCCATGTGCGTGCACACACTTGCACACCTGCACACACACACAGACATGCTGTGAGACCCGTGCTGCCACCCCCGAGCCTTTGCACATTCACCCCTTTGCACCATGTTTGCACATCCCTTGTTTTTACACTCACCCCGTTTGTACACCCCGTTTTTACACTCACCCTGTTTTCACACGACTCCCCATTTTCACATATACACAGCATTTGCACCCTCCCCCTGTGTTTGTACACCCCCACCTTTCCACACCCCTGCTATTTGCACACCCTCCCCTGTTTGCACACTCCCGTGTTTGCAACCCCCCATTTTCACACCCCCTCCTGTTTGCACACACACCCTATTTGCACCCTCACCCCCCGTGTTTGCATAGTCAAATCCTATTTCCACAATCAGCCTCATGTTTCAGCACAAACATATCCCGTCTTAGCCCACTCTCCCCCGTTTGCTCACCCACACGGTGTTTGCACTCTCACCCCGGTGTTTGCACACTCGCTCCCCGTTTCCACCCACCCTTTGCACACTCACTCCCGCCCCCGCCCGGCCTTGCCCCCCGAACTACCACTCCCATCATCCCCCGCAACCGCCGTGCCCGCCGCCCAATCAGCGCGTGGCTTGTTGGTAGGTGCCGCAATGGCGGTGCCCAGGCGCTGAGGGCGGCGCCGGGCCACAGTGAGGGGCGGCGGGACTCTGCGGGACCCGCGGGCACCGGGCCTCAGGGGGTTCCGGGGGACTCCGGGGCGGCTCCGAGCTCCCCCAGGCCCGGGGAGCGGGTAGACCCACAGCTGCGCCCCTTCGAAGCCGCTGGGCCGCTTCCCCGCGCTCCCCGGCCCGCTCTGCCCTGCCCGGTAGGGTCAGGGCTCCGTTCCCCTCGCCTTGAGCTGTCCGTCCGCAGGGTGACCATGAAGGTGGTGAACCTGAAGCAGGCCATCCTGCAGGCCTGGAAGGAGCGCTGGAGCGACTATCAATGGGCCATAAACATGAAGCGGTTCTTCCCCCGCGGAGCCACCTGGGACATCCTCAACTTGGCAGGTCGGGGGGAGGCGGGGGGTTCCTCCTCCTTACTGGGCGCACTGGGATGTTTTGGGGGCCCCCACGCGGGTATTGGGGTGTTGCCCCCAGTGTTCTCCCCTTTGGGGTGCAGACAGGGGTATCATGGGGGTCCCTGTTACATTTTGGGCCCCCCATCCCACACCATTTTTCATGCCAAAATGTCCATTCCCAACCATGGCAGCCCATTCCCAGCTGTTCCCCTGTTCCTTTCCCACCGCACCAGTTCTGTTTTGGGGTCATTCCTTCCTTTTTCCCCATGAGAGGGTGCAGGGGTTGGCACAGCCTGGCTTTTTGGACAAGAGAAGCAGCTTTGAGTTGAGCCAGGAGAGAATTAGGTTGAAAATCAGGAGAACTTTCTTCCTTGAAAGGGTGGTTAGGCATAGGAACAGGCTGTGGTGGAGTTACCATGTGGTTGTGGCTCCTGGGGACTTTGGTTAGTGGTGAGATGCTCTTGGAGGTCTTTTCAGCCTTAATGATTCCCCTATTTCCTGATTCTAGCCCTGCACAGGAGCCAGGTGCTGCTCCCAAGGCTGCTTCCCAGCCCAATTCAAGGGCATTTCACACAAATCCTGCCAAAGGCTAGGACTGGTTTAAAGATTTGCCAGGCTCTCCTGCTAATTATAGAAACCTGGTGCTGGGATTTTCCCTGTGTAGCAAGTCTCTGGATAAATAAACAGAGCTGGGGGTTGCTGCTCCAGGGGGTTTAAAGGAACCAGCCCCACAAAGGCAGCAGCTCTCACTCCTCTGAGTGTGGGGATCTTTCCCCTGTGGATGTTTTTCCCCTCTCTCCATCCTCCCATTGGATTTTCTGTCAGTGTCTGTTTTTTGTCACACCCTGTCCCCACTGCTGAGCTGCCTCTGCTGGGTTTGTCATCTCCGAGGTGTGGCTGGAGGGGCCAAGTGGAGCTGTGGCTGTGGGGAGGTGGATTTGCTCAGGATGGATTTGCTGGGGGTGGGGGTGGTTGGCTCGAGGGCCAGTCCTGCTGCTGCCCAGCTGGTCCCCGGGGCTCCCTGGTGCCTGTTCCCACCCTGGTGGCACCGGCTCTTGCTCCGCTGGCAGCGAGGCCTGCGGGGTGCTTGGCTTGGGCTCATCTGTGTATCCCCAAAAACAGACGCGGAGATGATAATTCCCTATTATTTCTGCAGGAACGGGTTTCTTCTGGCACACATTTAGCCAGGGCTCAGTGGCTTCTTTGGGGTAGCTCCTCTGCCAGGAGGGGAAGGAGCAATGTCCCCTTTTCCTTTTGGGAGCCACACGGACAGGACGCTGGCCCTGACTCTGTGCATTGTATGCACACAGGGAGAGCCCATTCCCGAGGTCCTGATGGCTGGAACAGCAGCTCCCTTCCTCACCACAGCCCCCAGCGCTGTCCTTTCCCAAGCTCGTGCCTTTCAGCTTGGAAGTACAGAGGAGGGAAAGCTGGCACGAGCTGCTGGGATCACGGCAGGGCCTGGCAGATCGCTGCTGACATGTCTGCAGCGGGGAGCAGCATGTGGCTGGCTCGTGGTGACACTCTGGGATGGGCTGGGGAGGGGACGGCTGCCACCAGCCTTCTGTCCTCATCCCAGACGCTCTTGGCCCAGGATTCAGCCTGGGAGTGAGACCCAGGGAGTCTCCTGCCTCCGCACTCGGGACCCAGCGGTGGCTCCTCCTCCTCGGCTTTGGGGCGACAACTTCCCACCCGGCTGCTGCTCCCCCTTTTACATCTGGGTGCTCTGACCTACTTGCAGCCTGTGCCGCAGCCCGGGGCCTGCTCGGGGAGGTGCTTCCTGCACTCTGCCATGGTTCAAATGGGCAATTAAAGGCTTGGCTGAGCAGATGGGACGGGCAAAGCCCCTCAGGCCACCGAGGGCCAGACGGGCAGGGCTGCGCCCAGTGCAGGGGACTGGTGGCCCCAAGCTCAGCCCCAGGTGCCTGGGCAAAAGACACTCAGTGGAGGCTGCAGGAGCCTCTTGGCAAGAAGTGGGAGGGAGGGGAATGTGGAGAGCAGCAGTTTCGGGGCCTGAACACCCAGAGAGAGTTGTTTTAGCAAGAGGCTGCGTGCTCTGCCTGAATTATTCCCCAGTTTGTGCCCATCAGGGATTAGAAAGTYGTGGGATTCAGTGAATTTAGGAGAAAACTGGTGTGGAGTCGCTGTGGTTGGTACAGTTGGACTTTGCCAGCTTCCCTATGGGATGAGGGGAGAAGAGTGTGTCTGTGTGTCCCTGTGTGCTGACCTAGGACCCTCTTTCCTTGCAGAGGCTCTCCTGGAGCAGGCCATGATCGGGCCGTCCCCAAACCCACTCATCTTGTCCTACCTGAAATACGCCATCAGCTCTCAGGTAAGGACCTGCTGGTGCTGCTGGGGGTCACCTTGCAGCCTCAGTGAGGTTGGGCAAAGCAACTGGGGTGTTGGTAGTGGGCAGGCACCCCAGATCCCCCATCTGAGCCTCTCCTGGGCTGGGCAGACACCCCAAATCCTCCATCTGAGCCTCTGCTGGGCCGGGGCAGGCAGTGGAGGGCTCAGCRCGTGCCTTGGGCAGGGATGTTTCCATAAATAGCCTCTGCCATCGCCCAGGGTGGGAATTCTGCCCCCCGAGAGCCTCTGCACTCGCTGTGAGCTCCACGCTTTCATATCCTGGCATTTAATATCGCCTAAAGTTTGTGTGAAACACATCAGCGATCACCTAAAAATGTCTGTTTGGATTTGTGCCGGGTCAGCGCCCCGGCCCCGGCCCTGTCTGCGGTGACAGGCAGTGGGGCCGTGCCCTGACCTTGCCGTTCCTCAGCAACGAGCGCGGTGCTGGCGCACAGCCCCTGTGACACCGCGCTTGTTTTGGCTTTCTGTGTTGTAGATGGTGTCTTATTCCACGGTGCTGACGGCCATCAGCAAGGTACGGCTCTGGCAGGTGCTCTCCGAGGTTTCACTCTTTACCCACAACCCCACAAATCCCTTTCCYTCCCCACAACTCCCACCAAATATAGGTCAAGTGGAAAGCGACGTCCTGGGCTGAGTCAGCAGCGGGCAGCCGGCGCGGATTAGCGCCCGAGCCTTTCCGTGTCCCCCTGGGGATGGGCTGCCGCGGGTCCCGGCGGGTTTTGGGGGTGGGAGTGCCTGGTCTCTCTGCCCCGGGGGGCCTGGCAGGCTCCCGGCCTGTGTGTAACCCCATCCCAACCGCCGGAAACCACATCCCGCTGCGGCCGGTGGTGCTGGCAGCGCTGTGGGGATCGGAGCTGGCCGTGGAGGAGCTGCCAGGGCCTGGGCYGTGCGGCTGCAGCCACACACCACGCTCAGCTGTGGCTTCCCAAGGGTGCTCTGTGTCCCTGTGCTGCTTCCATGGGGACACTGAGCACCCTCCATAGCTGCCGCTGCTGGGTGTTGGGAAGCCCCTCACAGGCTATGACAGACCCCCCACTCTCTTCCTTGTCAGGGTYACCACAGGCCCCCTACTCAGGGTGACCAAAGGAGGAATGATTTCAGGGGGAATGATTTCTSTTCCCCCACCTCTTTGTTATTATGGGGATGGGAGGAGAATGCCTCTGGCAGTCAGCATTGAAAATTTTGGGGGACTGCAGGCTAAGCTCGGAGTTGTGCCGTGAAGCCCTGGGGAGGTGGGGATCCCTCCAGCGGTCCCAGCGCCGATCCGGAGGGGAGGGTGCGCTCCCAGGGGAGGGAAGAGCAGGGCCCAGCCCAGCCCTGCTCCGCTCCGAAGGGCTCCGGCTCGTTGCTGTTACCCGGTGCCGCGTAGCTGCCCGTTCGGAGGGGCGGGCACAGCGCTGACCTTGACAGCCGAGCCTTCCTCCTTCAGCGCAGCGTGGGCCCAGCGCAGAGCTGCGGGCAAGCTCCGGCCCGGCGGGGCTCCCCATCTGCTCCGGGAGGAGGCGGGGGGGCTGCGCTTCTGTTGCCCCCCGCCCCCAGCCCCGCGGCCGGCCGGGCTGTTGGCGCTGCCAGCCCCACCGAGCCGGGGGTGGGCAGGGGGCTGGCGTCCGGCCACCACCGCCGCGCCAGGGCAGCGCAGCCCCGGCCTGAGGCTGCGGAGAAAACCCAGCCCCGGCCCTGCTGCCGCGGCCCCATCGCCTCTCGGCACCCCGGGAGGGCACGACCTGGCCGACAGACAGTCCTGACCTACTTCTCATTCAAGTGGCTTCTGGGCAGCTGCCAGGGGGAGTGTCCTGTGGCCGCAGCGCCTGGCCCAGCCCTGGAGGAAGGGCTTGAGCTTGTGTCGGGAGCTGCTGGAGCAGCCCCCATCTGAAGTCTCTCTGTGTTACCCTGCTCTAGTTCGATGACTTCTCCCGGGACTTGTGTGTCCAGTCGCTCCTGGAGATCATGGACATGTTCTGTGACCGCCTCAGGTACTGTGTGACATTCCAGCRCTGCCATCTCTGCCCTGGCTGTGCCATGGGCAGAACCAGGAGCCAGTGGAGCCTGGGAGTCCTGTCTGATCCCAGGATACTTGCCCTGGCACAGGAAGGCAGGTTCMCCCTCCAGCTCTGTGTCCATTATCAAATTGCTGTGTTGTGGGTGCCAGCACAGGGAAAGCAGGGGGAATGCAAACCCCGCTACCTTTGTGGGAAGCTGCCAGAAACCCCCTTRTTCTGGGATAAACCTCACGGTGGTTTTCCTGCCCAGTTAGGTGGATTGGGTGGGTGTAAGACCCGTGGTCTGAGGGTCTCTATTTCCTTTCCCTCTGCAGCTTCCCAAGCCCTGGCTGCATGTCCTGGTCTGGTCCTGCCTGTGCTGCCCCAGGCACTGCCTTGTTTTCTTCCTTTATGCTCTTCCGCTGGTGTTGCAGGACCCAGGGGAGTCCAGACAATTCAGGCCACAAAAACTTTTTTAGAGAGCTCAGAAATCTTCCTGTTAACCCCTGACAGCCTCTTCTGGGAGGCAGGAGCCTGTGGCAGGGACAGTGGGAGGAGAAGGAGGATGAGGAAGGCTCTTCAATGAGATGAAATGAAGCAGCAGCAATGAATATGCATCAGTGGCAGATGTTGACARGGAGCTGTCGCTGGCCAACTGCAGAGCCGGCCCTTAATCCGCTCCTGCCTGCTCTGATCCTCTGCTTGATTTGATCAAAACTTCTGGCCTCGATGATTTGTGCATCAGGAGGGGAAAGCGCTCACCTCTCGCAGTGCACTGATCAATGCTGAGCCTCTCTTAGCAAGATAATTTGATTAAAAGCTTGGAAAGTTTCCCTGTAGTGGAGAGGCCAGCGAGGAGGCTGCATGGTGGGGGTGGGGGTGGGGGTGTCTCCTTCCCCCTGGCACAGCGGGAATGCTGGTGGGATGAGCAGGTTGGGATCTGCAGCAGAGGAGTGGGCTGGGAGTGCAGGACCTGGTTTTGGGTTCCTCAGCCTACCCAGTGTCCGTGCCTCAGCTTCCCCACACACAGTGAGCATATTCCCACTTCTCTCCTGTCCCAGCTGCCACGGCAAGGCCGAGGAGTGCATCAGCCTGTGCCGGGCGCTGCTGAGTGCCCTCACCTGGTTCCTGCGCTGCGCCACCTTCTACGCCGAGAAGGTGAAGGACCCGCTGGAGCAGGCGGCGGCGGAGAACCAGCTGAAGATGTGCCTGGAGAGGCTGGAGAAGGTGCTCAGCAGCACCAAGAACCGTGCCCTGATCCACATTGCCAAGCTGGAGGAGACGTGTATGTCCCTGCCCTGCGCGCTGGCCCTGGAGGGATGTCATTGCCACCTCTCCCTTCCCCCTGCCCGGCTCCTGCCGCATTGTCCCTGCGGCTCCAAGCCTATCCATCTTCCAGCCCTGTTGCTGTAACYGTCTCCTCCCTGGCTCTGTGCCACTCTCTGCCCCCTCCCCTCTGTGCTGCCCTTGGAAGAGGAGCAGAATTAATGTGAAGGCTGCGTGAGCTGTTCCTGGGTGTGTGTGGTGAGCCCTGTGCTCTGACACAGCCTGGCACAGCCCCATGCCTTCATCTGTGCCTGTGTCTGGCCAGGAGGCTGTGCCAGGCTGGGCTTGGGGTGGGACCTGCTGGGAGTACACAGACCCCTGGGTTGGGTTTGCRTCTTAGCCTCTTCAGCCTGTCTGGGCTGCTGTGGGCTTTGGTGCTGGCCTGCCTGGTTTCCCCATGTGCCACTGTCCCCTCGCTGAATCCCTGCCTTTCCTCCCCAGCCTCCTGGAGCACTGTGGAGCAGTCCCTCCTCAAGCTGGGAGAGAACCTGAACAACCTTGGCAGTTCCCCACTGCGGAGCCAGGCTGATGACTGCATGTCCCTCATCAAGAGGTGGCTGTGTGCTGCTAACTCCATGGGCTCAGGGGGCAAAATGAGTCTGAGCCCCACTCTGACCTGCCTGCTCTGAGGACTGAGAAGCTCCTGCCTCCCTCCACACTGGCTYCCTGCTTCCCCATCCCTTCCCAGCTCAGATCCCTGCTTCAGCAGGGGCTGCCCAGAGGAGAGAGGACAGGGCTAGTGGTGACCTGTTGCAGAAGAGTTTTACCCGGGGGTTGCTCCTCTGGTAACCTTGGGACCTTTTACTATCTTTCAGCTGCTCTGGCCACACCAGAGCTGCTGTCCCTGCTCTGGATCCCCCTGGAATTGCTCCCAGGGCCCAAGGGTTTGGGTGTGCCTTGGAGCTCCCAGGCACAGGTGTTCCAGTGTCCTGCCCCGAGGCAGCAAAGGTCAGGGGTTTGGCCAGGGAATGGGAGTGGGACAGGAGGAGCAGGAATCTGTCTCTGCAGGGCTCCAGTGACCCTGGGCTGTCCTCTTCCACCCAGCATCCCCACCATGCTCTCAGTCCACTCGGAGCAGCTGAACAAGACAGGCTTCCCCACCGTGCACGCCGTGGTGCTGCTGGAAGGCACCATGAACCTCACAGGRGAGACCCAGCCACTAGTGGAGCAGCTGATGATGGTGAAGAGGATGCAGGTACRGAAGTGACAGTGTGTTCTGCTCAGGCAGCCTGGGGCTGTGGGGCTGGGCCACAGCTCCATGCCATGTGCTTTCCCTGTGCTGGGCCTGGTCCAGGGGAGCAGCGGGAGCCCATCAACACCTCTGCAGGGGTTCAGRGTTTGGCTGTGTTGGGGGATGTGCTTTGCTGCCAGCCCAGCACTGGGAGGGTTTGTGTGTGTGCCCCACAGCGCATCCCCTCCCCGCTCTTCGTGCTGGAGATCTGGAAGGCCTGTTTTGTGGGCCTCATCGAGTGTCCTGAGGGCACAGAGGAGCTCAAGTGGACAGCCTTCACCTTCCTGAAGGTAGGGCACAGCCCCAGCACCAAGTCCCTGCCCRCTGCTGCCCTTTCCCTGCAGGTCTGGTTCCTGCTGAGCTCTGCCMGAGCAATCAGTCCTTTTCTCTTGCAGTGTGCCCTTGGGGGTGCCCACACCCCACAGTGTGCTCCTCGAGGCATCCCCTGCCCCACAGTGTGCCACTCACCCCACAGTGTATCACTTGGGATGCCTTCCAACCCCACAGCGTGCCCCTCACCCACAGTGTGCCCCTTAGGATGCCCCTTGGGATACCCCCACACCTCACACTGTGCCTCTTGGGATGCCCCTGCACCCCAAAATGCTCCCCTTAGGGTGTCCCACACCCCACAGTATGTCCCCCCACTCCTCACAATGTGTTCCTCAGGGTGTCCCCACTCCCCACAATGTGCCCCTTGGGGTCCATCCCACCTGAGCCCACTCCAGCCCTCCTGTCACCCACTGAGCATCAACTTTGCTGTCAGGGGCCTCCTTTCAGCCCAGCCTCGTTTTGTTTGGCAAAGTGAGTTTTCATGAGATGTTATGGGGGAAATGTGGCTCCAGGTGATGGTGGAAAGACACTGTGGAGGGGAACAGGGGCACAAAGTCCTCCCCTGGGTGCACACACTGCTCCAGAAATGCTGCTTTCCTGGGGCTGAGAGAGCAGCTGAGTGCAGCTGTGTTGGTGGGGGCTGGTGCTTCTGGGGGGTCCCAGCTGTGGAACAGGGTCTGCCCTCATGTCACTCTGTGTCTTTCAGATGCCCCAAGTGCTTGTTAAACTCAAGAAGTATCCYCAAGGGGACAAGGTGAGACTGGAGGGACATCTGTGGGGCCTGTGGGTGTCACGATGGTGCTGTGCCTGGCCTGCATGGGGAAATGCTCCCAAGAACCTCTCTGGCAGAGCAGGTGGGGGCAGGGGGAGGTGGGCCTGTGCCAGTAGCTTGGTGAGCTGARTGCCTTTGTGTTCATCAGGATTTCACTGAGGATGTGAACTGTGCCTTTGAGTTCCTGCTGAAGTTGACCCCTCTGCTCGACAAGGCTGACCAGCGCTGCAAGTGAGTGCTCACCATGGCCAGAGCTGCCACATGCCACAGCCACCCTGTCCTCAGTGTGGGGTGCTGGGGCAGCTCCTGCCAGGGCTAGGTTAGTTTCTRATCTCATTTCTTCTTCCTGAGGACCTGCTGCTGCCACATGAGTGAGGCAGTGAGTGTGTGACAGCTGAGTCACATRTGTGACACCCAGAGCTGCTCTGGAGCCTGCAGCACCCTCGGGGGGGTGGGACAGGGCCAGGAGGGCAGCTCATGAGTCCCCCTACCCTATGGCATTGTGTGGGGTGACAGGAATGCTGTCCTTGGGGCTACAGCTCTCCTCTCTCTTCCAGCTGCAACTGCATGAGCCTGCTGCTGCAGGAGTGCAGCAAGCAGGGGCTGCTCTCCGAGGCYAACATGAACAACCTCATCGACAAACGGTACAGCCACACCAAAGTCTGGGAAACCCCCASAAGTGGGGCTGGAGCACCTGGTTTTGGGGGGAGCATGAGGGAGCAGCTGTGCTGACACGGGGGGACTGTGACTGGGACAGGATGCTGCTTTTGGGACAGGATGGGTACAGGCAGGGTCTGTCTCCTCAGAGAGGCAGCTGGTGATGGCTCAAGGCAGTGCCTGCCCCTTAAAAGTGCCAGTGGGGGAAGGGAGGGAGGCAGGGTGATGGATTCCTMCACACTGGCCCTTCTTTGGGATCCCCCAGGGCCGCAGACAAGGAAAACTCTCCGTCCCTGAAATCAGCTGAGAAYGCCAACATCCAGCCAAACCCCGGGCTCATCCTGAGGGCTGAGCCCACTGTCACCAACATCCTGAAGGTGAGTGCCCTTCTGCAGCCATGCTGGGCTGGCTGGGCTCGGGCCTGGAGCCCTTTGCCAGCAGCATCAGTCTAACCAGGCAGCCAGGGCGGTTGGGAGGCGCCGGATTTCCCCCTGCCCTGGGGTGGAGTAGTGGTGGAATCACTCGAGCCTTGCTGCTCTATTGTGGAGATTAGGAGCTCCCCTCCTCCTTCCCAGGAAGCTGGAGGAGCTGTCAGGTGGCATGTCATCAGTGCCAGCAGCCTGAGCCCAGCCAGCTCTGCCCGTCCCGCTCAACTGCTCCCTGTGTGCATTTCCCCTGTTCCCTGGGGACTCCTCATGGCCCTGTGTCACTCTGGTTGTTTTGCTGCTACTGAGTGGCAGGGGATGTTTTCCTGCTGGTAGCGAGGGCTCAGAGGTCTCCATCCCACCTCTCCCAAATTCAGCAGGTCCCTSCTCCTCAAGGTCACAGGGGCAGCTCTTGCAGCTGATCAACTCTGTACCCCAAAAGCTCGAGTTTGCTGCTGCTCTGTATCAGCAAGATCTGTGGATCTGTATTCCCCATGACTTCCCTTTCCTCTTATTTGTCGCTTGTAGACCATGGATGCRGATCACTCCAAGTCCCCTGAGGGCCTGCTGGGGGTCCTGGGTCACATGCTGTCTGGGAAGAGCCTGGACTTGCTGCTGGCAGCAGCAGCAGCCACTGGGAAGCTGAAATCCTTCGCTCGGAAGTTTGTCAAGTGAGTATCCACCTGGGTGACACTGTGACTGGTGACCAGGGAGCTGGGGGGAACAAGCAGCTCCCTAAACTGCCCCCTAGACAGGGCTGGAGGTGTCTCTGGCCCTGTGGAGCACTGAGGGGGGCTGGGATCTSAGGGAGGCTGCATCTCACAGCACCCCATCTTTGCATGAGCAGGACAGGGAATTGGAGCCAGGTTGGTCTGGGGGTGTTCAGAAAACACGCCCAGAAGGGTGAAGGCTATGGCAGAGCCCTGGATCCAGGGCAGTGTGTTCCTGCTGTCCACAGACACGTGGGGATGTGTGATGGGCTCCCCACGCCAGCGTCGGGGTGCATGGGGGCCTGTCTGGGGGTCTATGCTCTGGAATGCCCACTGAGCTGGCTCTGGGGAGAGCCCATTGGTGTGGGGTGAGCAGCATGGCTGGACCTGTGTGGCCACAGGGAGGAGAGGACTTGTCCCTATGGGGTTGGAGGGTGTCTGCAGAGCTGGGCCTTGCATCTCCTGTCCCTCTGTGCTGGRATGGAGTTTGGGAGGGTCTGCAGGACAGGCAGTCCCCTGCTTGTCTCAGGGTTGGGAATTGTCTGGTTGGGCTGATGATGCTTTGCTGCCACTCTCTGCCCCTCCAGGCTGAATGAATTCACCAAGCAAATCACTGGAGAAATCTGTAAGTGCRTGTGCGTCCGTGCGTGGGGTGGTTGGAGCTGGGTCTGCTGCCTGTGCTGGGATGYTCTGGGGCCTGGCTGGTTTAAACTGGGACTGGCTGTGGCACTGGAGCAAGCTGAGCTGTGCCAGGCCCAACTGGGGGTGCTGGCAGGGAGGGGACCATGTGCCAGCAGGGATCTGGGCTCCTGGGACACGCTGCTTTCATGTCCATCCCAAATCTGGGGTGTTCCCGTGGGCTCCCTCTCCCCAGCTGAGCCTGGGGGCCCCTCACCTCCTTGCCTGGAAGGGGTGATGTGTCAGCACAGCCCAGATAAGGACTCTGACTCTGTGTGATGAAACTTGCAGAGTGCTCTGACCTTCCATGGTGAGGGGGGCCCCACTTGGGCTGGGGCTGCCCAGAGGGAGGCCAGAGCTGCTCTGGGGGCTCAACCAGAGGCAGATGAGGTGGGGGGAGGCACTTGGCACATCCTCTTGTTCACACTGAAGCATGGAGTGGGGGGGTTAGAAAAGCTGTGGGAGCAGCAGGGCTCCAGCCCCTATTCCTGTGGGGTTCTGCCTCCCTCCTCCTGCTGAGGCCAGGGAGCCCCAAGATCTTTATTTCTCCTCCCTCAGCCAAGAGTGGCCCAGTCCGGGCTCTGCTCTTTGACATCTCCTTCCTCATGCTGTGCCATGTGGCCCAGACCTATGGCTCAGAGGTAAGGATCTCCAAGGGGGTGAGAGGGTGGGACTGGAGCCTGTGAGGGAGGGGAAGGATGAAGCTGGATCCTAAGAAGGCCTCTCACTCTGCCAGCTCAGCCTCTGTGCTGCTGCAGCCTGTCAGCCTCCTCTAGTGGCCAGCCTGCCACTGTCACCACTGTCGCTCCTGTCCCTGCAGCCACTTCATAGCCCAGGGCACAGCACCCAGCGCCTGTCACCTGGAAATCTGTCCCTGGGGCTCTCTGGGTGCCACATGATGGAGGGGGAATTGGTGTTGCTTCCCCGAGGACTTGGGCTGTGCTCCATTGATGGGTGGTGGGATCAGTGGAAATGCTGCTTCCAATGGCCTTGGAGCTCACCCAGTTTGCCCTTCCAGTTTGGCACTGGTTGGCTGGGGGAGTTGCTTGGCCTGKCAGTGTCAGCCCTTCCCATCGAAGGAGGAACTCACAGCCCTGCTCAGGAAACAGCACTACTTCAGTTGMATCAAAATTTTGGAGGTTTCGACATCTGTGTGTGTTGGGAGGCGAAACGATACCGAAACRCTGGGAATGCAGAGAGGGGGAGAGTGGGGTCCTGCCCAGCTGGCCCTGGGAGCAGGGAGGGGGGGCCAGGCAGGGACGGATGTGCCCAGGGCTGTCCAATGAGATCTCATCCCCCCCTCCCAGCCCGGTGACTTTCCTGCCCAGCTGCTGCTGAACAGATGTGCAAAACTTTTTTTGGATAAAAATAGTGTCCCCTGGGTGACACAGGCTGAGGGGAGGAAGTGACGTGTGGGGTTCCCAGCTCATGGCCCCCACAGGACCCTCCCAGCTGGGTTGTGTGACCCTGGCCCCAGGGGGACCCTGTGTATACCTTGACAGGGTGGGGGGGACTTGTTTGAGCCGGACACGGTGACCCCGTGACCACATTCACAGCTGACCTGGCATCTCTCTTCTGAGCTGGGCTGTGTTCTGCCGGGGYTCCCCCCTAGTTTTGGGGGAAACCACAGCCCACAGACGGGAAACCAGTGCCTCCAAGGGGCTGACCAGTGCCCTACTGGGGCCTGACCAGTGCCTGTCTCTCCCTCCAGGCCACAGGGCGGCGCTGTTCCCACGGCCACGAGCACCCCAGGGTGGGGGACGGACCTCAGGGTGGGGGACAGGCCCCAGGGTAGGGGTCTCCAGCAGGGTCTCTGTGGGATGCAGACCCTATGCTGTTTCCTTTCCAGGTGATCCTGTCAGATTCCARCCCTCCGGGCGAAGTGCCCTTCTTTGAGACCTGGATGCTGACCTGCATGCCYGAGGAGGGGAAGATCCTCAACCCYGACCACCCCTGCTTCCGCCCAGATTCCACCAAGGTGGAATCCCTGGTTGCTCTCCTCAACAACTCCTCTGAGATGAAGCTGGTGTAAGAGCCCATGTGCCCACCCTGGGGGGAGCCCCCAGCCCAGCTCCCCTGGCCTCACAGCTGTGTCTGAATCCCCATCTTGCCCCAACAGGCAGATGAAGTGGCACGAGGTGTGTCTGAGCATCTCAGCCGCCATTCTGGAGATCCTCAATGCCTGGGAGAATGGAGTCCTCACCTTTGAGTCTATCCAGGTGGGGCTGGTGGGGGGCAGAGTGGGGCTGTGCTGTGTTCTGAGGAGGGGCCGGAAGCTCTGGGGTACCCTGTTCTCCTGCCCTGATCCCTCTGGCAGCTGCCTTGGAGCTTGCTGTGACTTGGAAGTGGGAAACTGATGTGGCTTCAGCCCCTTGTTCCTGCTCTAAACTGCTCTGTGGGTGGCAGTGGGACTGGCAGGGACAGTGTCACCCATGGAGGAGAGGGGAGAAGRGCTTGGACCCTGCAGTCAGGACCCACAGCCCTGGGAGGTGATGGCTGTGCATCCACCTGGCTGTGCTCATCCTCTGCTCTGTCTCCTCTCCTAGAAAATCACGGACAACATCAAGGGGAAGGTGTGCAGCATGGCAGTGTGTGCCGTGGCCTGGCTGGTGGCCCATGTCCGCATGCTGGGCCTGGATGAGCGGGAGAAGTCCCTGCAGATGATCCGGCAGCTCGCCACCCCCCTGTACGGGGAGAACACGCTCCAGTTCTACAATGAGCGGTGAGCGGGGACACGGGCCTCTTCCTGCTCTGCTGCCACTTCTCAGTGCCACATCTCCTGCCTTGCTTCCCCTTTTCCACTTCCTGAGGCTGTGCCKTCTCCTGCCTTGCTTCTGCTTCCCAGTGCCATGGCCTCCTGCCCCAATTCCATTTCCTGATCTCGTGTCATCTCCTGCCCTGCTTCCACTTTCAATTCCATGCTGTATCCTGCTCTGTTTTCACTTTCCAGTGCCATTGTCTCCTGCCCTTCTTCCTCTTCCCAGTGCCATGCCATTTTCYCTGTTTCTGCTTCCCTGTGGCGTGCCCTCTCCTTCCCTGCTTTCACTTCCCTGGTGCTATGTAAATTCCTGTTTCCATTTCCTGGTGCCGTGCCATTTCCTGCTCAGCTTACACCTCCCAGGCCGTGCCATTCTCTGCCCTGCTGTCCCTTCCCCCTGATATTGTCTCTCCACTGCAGTGTGGTGATCATGAGCTCCATCCTGGAGCACATGTGCGCGGACGTCCTGCAGCAAACGGCCACGCAGATCAAATTCCCTTCCACTGGCATGGACACCATTCCCTACTGGAATCTTCTGCCCCCCAAGAAGCCCATCAAGGAGGTGCTGACCAGCGTGTTCACCAAGGTGCTGGAGAAGGGCTGGGTTGACAGCCGCTCCATCCACATCTTCGACACCCTGCTGCACATGGGGGGCGTGTACTGGTTCTGCAACAACCTGGTCAAGGTATGAGGGGGCAGGAGGGACCCCTAGTGCTGGGTGGGGTGCTGAGGCCAGGACTGTTGGGTCTAGTTTGTGTTCCCAGTGTCCTGGGTGTCCCTGGGCTGGGTGCTGGGACAGTTCTGGCACTGGAGGGGAGTAGGGCAGGCCCACCTCTCCCCCCTGCCCTGCAGGAGCTGCTGAAGGAGACTCGGAAGGAGCACACGCTGAGGGCTGTGGAGCTGCTCTATGCCATCTTCTGCCTGGACATGCCACAACTGACACTGACACTGCTGGGCCACATCCTGCCCAACCTGCTGACAGACTCCTCCAAGTGGCACACCCTCATGGACCCCCCTGGGAAGGCCCTGGCCAAGTAAGACCCCAGACCCATGGAGACTGTCTCCTCGAGGCATGTTTGGGAAGATGAGGGGATGGTCTGTGCTGGGATGAGGATCCCAGCTGCCCAAATCCCTCTCTACTTCAGCAGTGCCAGCAGTTCTCACTCTGGTCCCCATTCCCTGCTGTCCCCCTCTGAGGAGGAAGCTGCCATGTCCCACACCCATTGTCGGGTGGGCTGGCAGCACCTGGCCATGTCCCTGCTCTGTCCCCAGGCTCTCTGTTTGGTGTGCCCTGAGCTCCTACTCCTCCCACAGCAAGGTCCAGGCCTCGGCCCGGCAGAAGAAGAGGCACCGGGAGGACATCGAGGTGTGCCTGGGTGGAGCAGGGGTTGGCTGGGGGCTCTCTGTGCCCAAAAGCAGCARTGGCTGGGGAAGGTGAGGGTGGCAGGAATGGATGGGTAAAACCAGACTCCCTGCCCAGCTTCTCTGGGTTCTCTGAGGCTTTCCAACCTTAAAATTCAGGRTTCTCCTTTCTCTTTCCTGGGCAAGGGCTTGTAAGAAGTTGGTCAGCCTGTGTCCAGTCCAGACTGGTGTGCTCTGGGTGAACAGAAATCAGACCCTGGGCTGTGGGGCTGTGCAGAGCCCAGGGTGGGTCCCCAGCCCTGTGCAGGGTGAGGGGCTGGTGGGGCTGACCCCCCTCTCCCCCCAGGATTACATCAGCCTGTTCCCGCTGGATGACACACAGCCCTCCAAGCTCATGCGGCTGCTGAGCTCCAACGAGGAGGATTCCAACATCCTCTCCAGCCCCAGTAAGTGCAGGGGGGGAGGGGGAACAGCTCTTCTGCCTCGCTGTCCTATTGGGTGTGAAATGTGTATTTGCAYGAAACCCTTCCCTTCCCAAACTGGCCGGGTGAGGATTTAGAGCTCTCAAGTGTTTTTTGAGTTATCTTGGAGTTTTTGCGTTTGGGAAAGGTCAATTTCTTTATTTTTCTGATCAGAACAACTTAAAAGGGTGAGGTTACAACTTCCTTTCGTGCCAGTGCCCCCCAGCCCAGCACCCCACACCCAAGGGGCTTTGTGTCCCTCGAGCCACCCKGCATGGGACCACAGCTGGAGGTGACATTCCTGATGTCTGGGGCCAAATCCTGACATTCCACTGCTGTTAACAARACTGAAGCAGAGCGGATGAGGCCCCTGGTCACATCCGTGTCCCTGCAGTGTCACGGGTTGCAACAGCTCCGGCTGGGGATTTGCTGGGGGGGTCCAAGTCCTGCCCAGTGGGTGCTGTCACGGTTCCCACATACATTGTCCACACTCCTGGGCAGTGAGTCAGGACATTCTCAGGTCATTGTTTCTCCCTTTATCCCAAATTACTCTATATATTAGTTTTCGACACATCCATTGACCTTCAGTTTCAGTTGGTTTCATTAATGTTGAAATATGGGCTTTTCCCTTTATTTCACTTATCTTCTTTTACCTCCTGAGGCAGTCCCACCTCTTCCCAGTGACATTCAGGACTTTTTTGGGCTATTTGCTGCAGTGATGTGGAAATGCCGCTTCCTGCAGCCACCATGTAACTCGTGATTCCATGAGAAAAGTGTGGGAGGGCTTTCTTTTTCTGGTGAGCATCCTCAGAGCAGCACAAGGTGGATCCTGCAGATTGGGGCAGGGGCTGTGGGGTGTGCACAAGACCCTCCCCAAGGGGATTCCCATCCTGTTGGAGTGGACCTGACCCAGTTCTTCCCACAGGAGGGCCCAGCAGTGCTTGACAGCTGGGGTCAGCTCAATCCTGCTGGTCTGTCCCAGGATTTGCTGCTAGATTTGGACGTGCCTCAGCTCTGATAGCTGGATTGCGCCCTGACAGTGAGATGGGAGGGCTGCTGTGCAGCTGTTGAACATCTGGCTTGCACACAGGATGTGTAACGTGTGTGTCGCTGCCGTTCTCCACTCCTGATCGTGACACCACACATCACACCCCGAAAGCAGCGTGGGAAACCTGCCTGGGCTCTGTGTGGGCTGGCACAGGGGACAGGGATGGGGCAGAGACCATTTGTGCTGTTTCTGGGGTGCCCCACTGGCACAGGCTCTGTCAGGTACAAGGGACCTAAACCTCTTCTGCTTCACAGAGTTGTCTCATGGCAAAGCCCCTCCCAGAGCTGGGTGACTTTGCGTGTCCAGAGCTGGCCAGTGTGGGCACGTTGTCTCAGCCAAGGGGGCCATGAGGCTGTTCCTGACTCTGTGCTCCTGCCCACAGATCGCTCCATGAGCAGCTCACTCTCTGCCTCCCAACTCCACACCGTCAGCATGAGGGACCCGCTGAACCGGGTGCTGGGTAAGGTGGGGATGAGTCTGTGGGGTCACATCCAACCACTGGGGCACCAGTGAGAAGTTCAKGCCACCTGCAGCCTCCCAAAAGTGACCTGACTGTTGCTCTCTCCCTGTCTCCACAGCAAACCTCTTCCTGCTCATCTCTTCCATCCTGGGGGCCAAGACAGCTGGCACCCACACCCAGTTTGTCCAGTGGTTCATGGAGGAGTGTGTGGAGTGCCTGGAGCAGGGCAGCCGTGGGAGCATCCTCCAGTTCATGCCCTTCACCATGGTGGGTCCAGTGGCTGTGACACCCCTGTCCCTACCTGGGGGCTGCACAGGATCCCACAGGATGGGCACATCCCAGGCTCCTACTGACACTCACCTGTGCTTCTCCTCTCTCCCTGGGCAGGTTTCAGAGCTGGTGAAGGTGTCCACCATGTCCAGTCCCAAAATTGTCCTGGCCATCACTGACCTCAGCCTGCCCCTGGGCCGCCGCGTTGCCGCCAAGGCCATCGCTGCACTGTGAGCGGGGCTGCTCCGGCCAGGGGGGATCCCTGAGGAGTCCAGGGATCTCCCTGAGGGTCTGGATGGCTGGGATGGCCTCTGTCACTGCAGCTGCTGGAGGGCTGCGCTCTTGGAACATGGAGACATCTCCTTGCTCTGCCWCATGGCACTTTTGAGACTGAGACACCTCCTATTTTTTTTTTTTTTTATTCTGTAAATCAGTCGTTTTGTACAACCAGCTTTTGCCTGATCTAYATTTGGGCTCCTGGGACTCCCCAAAACCCCTCGATTTTGGGGGTGATGGGGAGCCAGTGGCCAAACCCTGTGCTGGGCRGGAGGAGAAATCTCCTCCATGTTGTCCTGAACCCGAGAGTGGGTGGTGGGCTGCCTGTGGCGCTCTGACTGGGAGCGGGTGCTGCACTGGGTGGGGCAGGGATGCTTCCCTGCTGTGCTGTCAGCCACAAGCGGGGTCCTGTTAGGAATTCTGCCACGTGAGCATGAGTTCCTGTGGGAATTCCTTCTCGTGAGTGTGAGTTCTTGTTGGAATTCCCTCCCATGAGTTCAGTCCGTGGTGAGCACTGCACGGGCAGTGGGTGAGTAACTGTGGCCTCACCAGCWCTACACCGGCCTCCTGCTGGGACAGGCTCTCTGGGGACTGACCCCACACCCTGTCAGCTGCTCCAGCAGTGAATCCTCCCAGAGCTGTCATGAACTCCTGTCCCCGAGGGGTGGCAGGGGCAGGGTGGCTGCACCTCTCTGCTCTTTCCACTGATGTTGACTCACAAGAAGGGAAAGCAGAGCCAGCGGGCACCAGCCCTTCCCTCAGGGCACTGTGACTCTGAGCCCACTCCTGGGGCTGGGCTGTGCCTCTGCCCCCCCCTCGGCACCAGTGGGGTTCCCAGCCCTGTTTTGGGAGGCTCTGAAGGGAGATGGGGTGCAGGAGAATCCCGGAGTGGTGCCACTGGGGTTGGGTCAGTGCTGGCCAGGGAAGAGGCAGCAGAACAGTGACTCAGGGCCGGGCTGACCCCATCTGATCCCAGGGTGAGTTCAGCTCCTCGCAGCTCCCAGGCTTTGCCGGASGGAGAGACCCTGATGCACTTGGGGTGGCTGTGGGTGTTCCTGGTGCTTGGCCTTCACACACAGAGCATCCTCCCTCTTCCTGCTGGCCCCAGAGGTCCAGCCCCTGATCCCAATCCAGGGCAGCTGGGAGCAGCTGCAGGGCTGGGTGGGGTGGATAACAAAGCCGTGGCATGAACCGGGATGGGCCGGGATGGCCTCACCGAGCCTGACACTGCTGTGAGTCCCACTCTGGGCTGGCACCGACCTGCTTGGGCACCTCTGCTCATCCAGGGGCAGCTCTTTACCGTTAGCCCAGAGCAAAGAGCAGGACCTGGCGTGGCCTTCCCAGTTCTGTCAATATTTGCCAAGGCAGCCCCATGCCTGGCGTTGGCACTGGCGCTTCCCCTTACAGGAAGGGGCTGGAGCAGGTGAAGGGAGTTTTCTGTAAGCACCCATGAGGTGGGGGAGGAAGGAGGGAACTGCTGCCCATGGGGTGTGTGCAGCCGAATGCCCGTGGGCAAGGGCTTCCCCCTGGCAGTTCATGACCATGGGGCTCCAGCCTGTGAGGAGAGGCAGGAACGGGGAGCCCTGGCAGCCCTCAGCACTGGGGTCTGTCCCTGTGTGGCTGGGATGAGTGTGGTGAGGGATGCTGGTGGTCATGGGATKCGAGCGTGGGCCCAGTGGCAGGAAATGGGGCTGGTGAAGCTGGGACAGCCCAGGGTGGGCAAGCACCCACTGGGGAGAGGCTGGAAGTGCCCTTAGGGGCTTTCTGGGGCAGGGGAGATGCCCGGGGCTCTCCTGCCATTGCTCAGCCACATTGGGGGCTGCCTCTTTTGTCTATCCACTCTGCCTTCCTCACTKCTGAAAGCCTCCTCCCACCATGGCAGCTCCCGGAGGGCTCCAGGCACATCACTGGGCAGCTCTGGGGCAGATTCTGTGTGACAGCAACAGCAGAATTGTGSCTGGGGACCCCCAGTGCCACCAGCCCCAGAATGAGCCCACAAACCAGCTCTGGGYACGGTGCTGGTGCACTCAGCGGGCGCTGCCAACCCCGGTGGCTTCCGGAGCTTTCTAGGAATCGTCTCTTGCCCAAGCAGCCCTGCTGGGTGTGGGAGGAAGTGGCCATCCCACGGTGCCTCCTGGCCCTGAGCAGGCTCAGGCCGTGGGGTGGGGGCACTGCGGGGGCTGCATTTCATCTTTCCGAGCTGACTCCAGCAGCCACAGCCCTGCCCAAAATTCCCTTCCCTCATCTCCCATTTCTCTGTCCCTATGTCCCCACACCCTGGCCACTCTGCCTCCCTCCCACACAAGCAGGAGACAGCGGAACAGAGAGAGAGAGTGCAAAAATAGAGTTTATTTCCATTTTTATCACATAGAAAAAAAGCGGGTGTTTCTTGGGGCTCACCCAGCTGCAGCAATAAATACAGTACAAAACCCCCCACGCCCAGAGCTCCCACACAGCCACGGGACCGGGGCTGCGTCAGGCTCAGGAGGATGGAATGTGTCCAAGTGGCTCTTTCCGGCCGTGGATGGGCACAAATAAGTTAAACTGCAATAAGTACTCTAAGTTTAGCAGGGAAGGGGGACAGAGCAGAGATGCAGCTCCCCAAAGTGCTGGAAAAGCCTCATCCTGGTGAGGCTGCTGCATCCCTACGGTTCTTCTGCCTTCCCTCCCCTCCCTCCCTAATGGGTAATAAATATTAATTACTAGAAATAACACCCATCAGATGTGTCCCTGCAGGCTGCAGCCCAGACAGGGAGATGCTGCTCTGGAGCATCCTCATCCTGGGATGAAGGTGTATTCCTGTGGGATGCTGCAACAGCCCCAGCAGTGTGAGCTGTAGGGAATCTGAGGCACAGGCAGTGCCGGCAGCAGCTGTGGGGGCTCAGCCCAGCTCCAGAACCTCGTAGCAGAGATACGCTTGTGTTTAAATATTAAACAAGGGTGATGCTGCACAGGTACCTGTGCACGGATCCACCGTGGGATCCCCTGGCGCCTGTTTGGGGCCACGGGTGGGGGAGCATCCCCAGACAGATAAATATTAAATAGCCATAAATATTAAATAAGCAGGAAATGGGRTGCTCCCGGGATGTCCCTCAGGTGGGACATCCACAAACAGGGGTCAGAGGCTGGTGAGGTGCCGSAGGGCCCGGTACGCCGTCTCCAGGAACCGCTGGAAGTTGGCCAGGATGAAGAAGCCGCCGACTTGGTGGTGGAAGGGGGTGGAGAAGGTGGGGAGGKGGTCCTGGTTCTCTGAAGGGTATGTCACCGTGGCCAGGCCCAGGTCCTCCATCTGCAGCCAGACAGAGGCAGAGGCATCAGCTCCAGGCCTGGAGATGCCCCCCTGCCCAAGTGTGCCCCTCCCTGTGAATGCAGCCCTCACCCTGCCCACCCATCCCTGTGAATGCAGCCCTCACCCTGCCCACCCATCTCTTGGGATGCCGTCCCCACCCTGCCCACCCATCCCTGTGAATGCAGCCCCGTGCCCCACCATGCCCACCCCTTCTTTGGGGTGAAGCACCTGCTTTACCCACCTGTCCCCACAAAGTCTCCCCTTTGCCCCCTCACCTGCTGCTGGATGTTGGAGGACAGGTTGGCCATGTCCAACTGCAGGGTCTCCAGCAGCCCAGCGTGCCTGGGCAGCAGGGCCTGGAGGGCGGCCAGAGATCCCTGGTAGACACGGAGCCCAGCACGGATCTGGCTGAAGCAGGTCTCCTGTGGTGGGGCATGGTATGGTCAGTGGGGCTGGGCGTGGTCTGGCCACCAAGCCACGGGGGCTCTGAAGAGCCCCAAGCTGTGACAGAGCTGAGCAGCTCATGGCAGGGGTGGGCTGTCTGCACTCACTGCCTGGAAGGTGCGCTTGTGACACTGCTCCAGTGGCACCTGTGTGATGTCCATGTGCTGCCTCACCAGCAGCAGCTCGTCCTCCTTGCACAGCTGGAAGGTGTCACACTGTGAATAAAGGGGACAGGGTCAGGATACCAGAGGACCATGACACCCACAACATCCCATCCCTGGGTTGTGGGACCCTGTGCAGCCCAGTCAGGAGGAGGGAGGGGAAGGAGTGGACCCGATGCAATGGGGAGGGAGGTGTGGCTGCCCCGCCAAGTGCGTATCCAGGAGGGTGTCCCTGGTGGGTGCCCCAACACCCCGGGGCTGAGCCTTGGGCAGTGCAGGGGACCCTGCTGGCTCCTGACCCTGCGGTGCTGATAAGGGCAGGGAGGGGGAAGGTCACCTTATCTGTGACCTCACAGCGGCTGCCATCCCCCCTCCGCAGCATGTGGGACTCACCACCACGCGCTGCAGTGCAGCCACATCCCCACGGATCTTGCGGRTGAACTCGAGGTTCCTCTGCAGGAAGAGCTGGAAGTCCTGGTCCCCTGAGAGCTCGGTCAGTGGTGCCCCATGCAGCGCCTGCCACGGCGCCCACAGCAGCACACCCAGCAGCAGCACCAGCCCACCTGCGGGGACAGCAGCTCAGCATCCACCGGACACCCCAGTGAACCCTGACCCCTCAGCCGAGATGGGCTCAGCAACCAGGACTACCCTGSGGATGGTGGCAGCAGCATGGCCTGAGGAAGGGGCAGAGACCCCAAAAGGGGAGAGGCATCAGTGTTCCCTGCATCTGACCRGTGCTGAGGGCAGCAGCAGAGGGCTCTGGGTGTATGGGTGCAGCAGGTGCTACAGGTATGGTGAGTTTTTGGGTGCTCTGGGTGCAGTGTGTGTAGTGGGGACAGTGGGGCTACTGTTGGAGTGGGTGGTCTGGATGCAGTGGGTGCTGTGATTGTGGGGGCAGCAGGTCCTATGGGCAAAGTGGGTTTTAGGGGTGGTTTGGGTGCAGTGGGAGCAGTGGGAGAAGCGGGTGTAATGGGAGCAGTGAGAGATGGGGGTGCTGCAGTGGGTGCTGAGTACTCACGGGTGAGGAAGCACATGGTGGGTGCCCGGTTCGGTGTCTCCTCCTCTGTGCAGTGCAGCCCTGCCCAGCCCAGCCCGGCTCTGCTCGCTCCTGCCTGGCTGTGCTCATTGATCCAGGGGCATTTATAGCACACGGGCCTCGGGGATTCTCACCGATGAGGCAACAGCCCGATTGCTTCACTGCCTTAATCACAGCATGCAAATCTCGCAGCCCAGCCGGGTGCTCGACCACAATTTGGGGCTTCCCGGTGGGCAGCGATGCCCCTCGGTGTGGGGCTGCAGTTACCTGATGGAGCCCAGGCACTGAGACGGGTGCTGGGACGGTGCAGGTGGTGCCTTGGTGACTCATTAACCTGCTYGCAGGGCTCCCACTACACTGGCCAGGTGGGCCAGTGCCCAGCACAGCAGGGTCATGTGCAGGGTCACTCACAGGGTCACTCGCAGGTGACCGGCCAAAGGGATGGTGGCTTCTCACTGCTGCTGTCACTCTGGGATTGTCCCCATGCCCAGCCCAYGTGGGCAGCACCTCCTATAAGCTGCCTCAGACCCTCACCCTCACGTTAGGGTGGGTGTTGGTGTGACCTTCATGGTGGTGGCACCAGCTGGAGGTGGCCAAGGTGCAACTCGGTCCAGGCACCTGCCCAGGGCTGTGGCTCCCTGRGGCAGCACCACAGGGCCAGATCCTGCCCTGCTGGGCACTGTGGGGCTGGGTTCTGCCTGGTGTCCCCATGTGTAGCATCAAGCTACATCAACTGGTCACATCGGGCTGACCTCACATCGGCCTGACCTCACCTGGGAGGCCCCAGCCCTTCCTCTGCCTCTACAGGGAAGAGATTTCCAAGGCAGCCATTGGCAAGGGGTGGCTGCTCCCCGCCCTGTTGCACTGACRAGGGAATTTTGGCTCGTGCCTGTTCCCGCAAGTCCTTCCAGGATCTGTTGGGCCAGTGCCAGCTGGCCGGCTCCTGCCTGGCACGGGCTGGCCAGAGCATGGGAGGCACCCGCTCCTTTCACAGCCCTGGACCCCAGGGTGACCCCAGGGTGACCCCAGGGTGACCCCAGGGCAGCATTGGGCTGGGGAGGCTCATTCTGCACCCCTGACCCCTGGCTGGGTCCCATCGCTGCCCTCCTGGAAGCTGTGTATGGGGACAGGGATGGGGACAGGAAACCTGGGTTCTGCAGGTTGCAGATGTTGGTGGGCACTGGGATGGGCCACACACCCACATCCAGTGGGGTAGTTTGTGGGGTACAGTTTGTGGGGTACAGCCACAGCACCTGTCCCAGAAATTCCTGGGAGTCCTGGAAGTTCCTGCCTCCAGCTGGGAAATAAACCCCCATCAGCTGCAGCCAATCCATGAGTACCAAGCAGAGCCTTCCTGGCACAGGCAGGTGTTAACTCTGAAACCTACTGATGACCTCCCTTCAAACCTGGCAGCACTAAACGTTCTCCCCTCTGGATGTGTGAAAGGACCTTGGCAGTAGAGATCGTTCATGGGATTTTTGGGAGAAACAGTCCCCCCAGCTGTGCCTGTCCCCACSCTAGAGCCAGGGAGAGCCAGTGGCCATTGAGGGGCTCAGCATGGACCCTTCAGTCTGACCATGGGGTGACCCCAGAGCGGATCTGCCCTCTCAGCAGGATGGTGTTTTCAGGAATTGTGATGGGGGCGTGAGGGGGTTGAATCAGCGCCCAAAGGCCCTGTCAGCTTTCCAAAGAAGGAAGTGGTTTAAAATCTGAAACTGTGGGTATTGGGGGGTGGAGGAAGGAGTGGGCCCAGCAAATCCCCCCCCACCACGGGGCCAGAGCTGCTCAGTCCCGGGACAGTCCTGGGCATYCACCCCATTGTGTTTCGGTCTTGTAGTCTCCCTTCCTCTTCTCAGGGCCCAACCTGGCCACCCTCAGCCCCTTCCCAACATCTGCCATCACACCAGTGCTCCTGGGATGTCCCTGTGTCCCCAGTGCCAGCCCCAGCCCCCCTGGCTGGGCTCTTGCCTTCTTTGGTCTCCCCCAGAGCGGGAATGGGCTGGGACAGCCCGGCTCTTGACCTGCAGCCCTGGCTGCCATCCCAGCATGGGCGTGGCTGGGAGATTCCCAGATTTTCTCAGAGAACTCATCCCAGATGTTGATGGGACCCACCTGGAGCGGCTGCATGTCCCCTGTCCCCATCACTCCGAGGGTTGGTGTTGTGGGGCACAAGGGGGGGCTCTGTGCCTTTCCCAATGGAATCCTCCTGGGATACCATCCTGGAGCTGCTGGGGTCACTCCCAGCACCACTGAGACAAAGCTCCAGGCCCCCAGATCTAGTTCCATCTCTGGTGTCTAGCCCCAAGGAGAGAGCAGAGGCCCCAAACCAGCCCTATGCCCCCTCCCCATCCCAACAAACCCACAGCAGGAGCCACCCAGGCTGGTGTTTTTCCATCTTTTATTTTAAAAGTCATAATTGAAGTTTAACAAAGTTTGACCCCATTGTTGTCATGGGAACTGGGGGGRCACCAGTGGAGACCCCACTCCTGCTCCCTCCAGCCCCGCTCCCCTCACAGCCCCCCCTGGCATCGGCGCCGATGTCACCACAGGGATCCTTTTAAGGATGTTTATTGGGGAGAGGGTCCCACCACAAGTGCAGGTGATCAGGGGGTGTGGGCCCAGGGAACCCCCTGTGTCCCCTCCCACAGTACAGACATGCAGGGATTTATAAAAGGGGGTCTAGGGGGGGGACGGAGGGCCCTGCTCAGCCACCATCTGTCCAAGGGACAAATAAAAAAGTACAGCCAGGGCCCAGGGTCATGGAAAACCATCATCATCGTCCTCTGCCATTTCCTTGGCGAACTCCAGGTCCTGCTGCTCACGCTCCCGGCGCTCCTGGAAAGCAAAGGCCGAGGTTGGTGGCAGGTGGGGACCAGAGCCACATCCTTCCCATGGCCACAGTGGCTGCAGAGACTCTGGTGAGATCTCACCTCTGCAGATTCCAAGTCCTTGTTGTAAGATTTGGGTGGGAACCTCATGGCCTGGAGAAAAAGAAAAGGAGGAGGAGCTCAGAGCTGAGCCAGCCCTGAGCCGTGTCCTGCTGTCCCCATCAGGGACCAGGGGACACACTGTGCTCACCTTCACAGACATGTTGTGGATGTCGAGGCAGAAGGAGATGCGCTGGTGGAAGGCCAGCTGGGGCTCCCGCGTGGAGTAGATGTCGATCATCTCCTTGGACTGGACGTAGCCCTTCTCATGGTTGATGCTGGCCTCGATGACGCCGTCCCGGATGGCCTGTGAGCCCGGGCATGGGGCAGGGCATGGGGTGTCCCCGAGGGCTCACACAGAGCGGGGACATGGCGCCCTGAGTGTCCCCAGTTTTCCCTGCAGGAGCCTCAACCCAAACCCAGCGGTGCTGCAGGGAGGGGGTGCAGGGAAACGGGGCAGGGTGGGGGGCTGTGGGCACCCCGGGACCCCACAGGGATGGGACTCCCCGGGCTGGTACCTTGGCAACGATGAACTCGGCGTCCTCGGGGCTGTCCAGCTGCAGCTTCTGAGCAATGTCAGCCAGGGAGATGCGGGAGTAGGAGAGGCTGATCATGCGGACACCTGCACGGAGAAGGGAATGGGATGCAGCCCCCCAGGCCTGCCCAGCCTGGTGGGGGTCCCCAAACACCCTCCTACCTGTCTTGATGACGTTGTGCCTCAGCCGAATGATCAGGGTGTAGGTGCCATCGGCCTGGAACTTGTCTCCAAACTGGTCAAGGACTTGGTTGAACTTGGCCAGGTTCCCTGTCCTGACAGCTGGAGGGAAGAAGGTGGGAATGGGGGAAGGAGAAAGGCTGGGGAAAGCAAGTCACGGCTGGCTGACTTCCTCCTTCTCCTCCTTCCCAAGTGGCCTCTGCATCCAAGTCCCATCAAGGGGAGAGAATTCCCACTGGGTCCCTTCCCACTCAGGATATTCCATGATCCTCTGACATTGCAGAAAGGACAGAGACAGGCAGGGGTGGGCAGCCATACCCTGGGTCAGCAGGAAGTAGGGCATGAGTGAACGCTTGAGCGAGGGCTGCCGGAACTGGAGCCTGTCCGGGATCTCCCCGAGGAGCAGCTCCACCACGATGAGCAGCTTGTGCACCTGGGCCAGAGCGAGACCCTGAGTGAGTCCCCACAGGGCCTGAAACCATTCCTGTCCCTGTGCACTCCAAGAGGTCTTGCATCCATCCCCGTGTAGCACAAGACCCCAGGAGATCCCAAACCTGCTCCTGTCCCTGTGGGGCCTGGAAGGTCCCAGATTTGTCCCTGGGAAGTTCCAAACCTAGGAGGTCCTGTGCCTGTCATCCCAGCAGGGCCCAACACCCTGGGAGGTCCCAAACCTGCCCCCATGGGGCCTGAACCTTTGAGATCCCACACCTGTCCCTGCASAGCCCAACCCTGGGGGGTCCCAGATCTCATCTTGGAAGGTGTCAAGCCTGGGAGGTCCCAGAACCGTCCCCGTGGAGCCCAAGCCTGGGCAGTCCTGGGCCTGACCCTGGGAAGTTCCAAATCCCAGGGGACCTGACTCCATAGGGTCTGACATCCAAGGAGGTCCCAAACCTGTCCCCAGCACGTCCCAAACTAAACTCCACGGGACCTGACATCCCAGAAGGTCCCACATCCAACCCCTGTGAGATCCCAACCCTGAGGGGTCTCAGACCCAATCCAGGGGGGTCCTGCCCCCTCCCCGCTCACCGTCTGCTTGAAGCCGACGGCCGTGTGCTGCGGGGCCTTGCGCAGGGCGTTGGTCATGGTCCGCCGYGCCTCCGAGTATTCCAGCTGGATGGCCTTGATCCGCCCTGCGCCCACACGGGGCGGGTGGGGAAAGCCACCCAGTCAATCCAACCTGACCTACATGGATGGGGCTCCAAATCCTGCCTGGAAGCCCCACCTCCAGCTGCTCAAAGCGGTTCTCTGAGGAACTGGAGCCCTCGGTGTGGGGTGCCAGGAGCCAGGGCAGGTACCGAGCCCCGCTCACCTGTGTAGTACAGGTACCGAGCCCACTCGTTGTTGTTGGCCTGCTCAGGGAACACAGATTTGGAGACGAGCTTCTCAGCCTGGTCGTAGAGGTTGTAGTGGAGGTAATTCCTCAGGAGCAGGTTCAGGAGCGTGGCCTGGCCGTCGGCGTCGTGGCGCAGCGTGGCCGTGCGGAGCCGGGCGTGCAGGAAGCTGCGGGGTGGGACAGGGAGTTAGGGAAGAGAGAGGAAAACAGGGGGATCAAGTTCAGGGACAGCCCCCCACAGGACCCATCCCACCTCCGGACCACATCGAGTTTGTTCAGGAATTCGTAGATGCGGGAGTGGTAATAGTAACACTTGGCCACCACCAGGTCCAGGGCCCGGCGGTTCTGGGAGCTGATCTTCTGCATCAGGTCATCGGATACTTTCTGAGCCTGCAGGAGGAAAAGGGAGGTCAGAGCAGGGGGCTTGATCCCAGGAGAGGCAGAGACCACCTGGGCTGTGGGGCTGAGCCTGGGGGAGCAACCGAACACTGCTGGGATGAGGGGACAGCAGGGAGCAGAGGATGCCCAGGAGCAGGAGCACTGCAGGGGCAGCTCAGGGGTCTCACCTCAGGGTACCTCTTGCTGTTCATCAGGTAGATGACRAGCAGCAGCTGCAGGTAGGCCTCCACCTCTGGCAGGAGAGGGGCTGAGGCTGCTTTCCCTGTCCGTGGGCGGAACTGCAGCTCAGCTTCTGTGTCCATGGACTGAGGGGAGAGAGAAATTCTGGATTCCTGTCCCTGTGTGAAGACAGCTCTGCTCCAGGTGTGACAGGAGCCAGGCCAGGACTGCAAGAACCTGTCCCTGCTCACGTGTGTCTGAGCAGAGGGGCTGCTCGCCTCCTGTGTCCCCAAACCCCACTGCCCTATTCYAGGGGCTCCTAGGAGAGGGAAAGAATCATAGAATCCCAGACTTTTTT
>QVAJ01000415.1:461284-487243 GCA_003546035.1 Mixornis gularis | reverse complement strand
TGCTTAAAATAACCCGACAAGAAGGGTATACAACATGGTGGACATACAGTAAAACTACAAGGAGCCATTTTGAACATTACAATAAACATAGACAAACCTTACTAAATCGTACAAAACCATCCCAAAAACTTCCACAACCCCACATACTCCCCCGTTATTTTTTGCACATGTCACAGAAACATGTAGCATGCTACACGAAGAATACATGATAATTTGCCTGTTCCTTACTGCTTCCCCAAATCTTTGGCAGGATTAGTCAGTCACATGGAGTTATGTATCTTTTATATATCTTTTTTTTTCCTGGACTTTATATTTGGTTTGTGTGAAATAAGAATAATCATGATCTGGGAGAAATGAAATGAAGTCTGAATTGTGCAGTTCTTCAAACCACATGGGCTTCTCCCGTCTACCTACTCATGTTCAAATTGAGGAATAGTAAAAGATAACAAAAGTCTGATGATTTAATCAGCTTCAGAATAATCACCGGCATCACACTACATCCTCAAAATCATTCATAATCACAGAAGACTTCTGCATTGATGTTATCCCACTTTCCTCTTCAACAGCATTATTATGTGAGGTCTTTTTGTGCCTCTGTGTTCATGCACATATCCCGAGCATGCAGAAAAATGAGAGTGGTTCCTCAAGGTATTCTCTTACCTAGCTAGCAGTTTTCTGAAAAGGCATCTTACTTTCAGGAATGATAATTTCTCTGAATTTTTATTTTTTTCCAAACTAAAGTTATTCTGTACTCACAATGGCCTGGTATGGATGGCACCCTTATTACGAACAGAATTATCACACTGCCGTGAATTTCTGTTATTTTGACCTTTGCCACTCTGGCTGGAATGAAGAGAAAGAGAAGGGCAACAGAGCTGATGAAAGGACTGGAGGAAATATCTGTGGTGGGTGGCTGAGGACTCTGGGCTTGTCCAGATTGGAGAAAAGGGGGCAAGGAGTGGTCTCGTTGCTCCTTGCAGCTTCCTGAGGAGGGGAAGCAGAGAGGAAGATGTTGAGCTATTCTTCCTGTGACATGGCATGTGGGAACAGATTAAACCTGGACATGGGGAAATTTAGATTGCACATCAGGAGACATTTCKTCTCCAAGATGGTGGTCAAACACTGGGGCAGGCTGCCTAGAGAAGTGGTCAATGTGCCAAATCTGGTAATGTTTAAGTGCATTTGGACACTGTCCTTAACTACACGCTTTAACTTTTGGTCAGCACTGAATTGGTCAGACAGTTGGACTGGATGACCACTGTAGGTTCCTTACAACTGAAATAATTTCTTCTATTCTAAAGTGTTTAAAAGTGAATCCAGACTAATATGTTAGTTTGGTCTAGGAATGTCTTTTTGCATAAAATTTCTTGACTGGCCTCAGTGAAACATTTAGAAAAGATGTTTGGAGTGATTCACTCTGCAAAACCGTTCTTTTGGGATACATGCTCATTACCAGTGCTACTGCCTAGTGTCACTTCTGGCTGCTGAGAAACAAGGAGTAGGGAAGGTCAAGGAAGTGCAGTGAGTTTTCTGAAGGTAAAAAATAACTGGCAGATTTGGTTTGTTTTTGTTTATTTTTCTCACTGCAACTTTTGCATTATCTCACTTCATAAATTTTAAAGTACTAGCAGACTCAAATATTCAACAAAACAGGCAAAAGTGTTAAGATAGAAGTGAATGTCAGTTTTGGGTACAGGAGTTTCACCAGGGCTTTTTGCAAAGTGTTGATAAAGCTATAGTTCCATCTTCAGAAAGAAAAGGCTTTCATATTCTACAAGAAAAAAAATATAGAAATTGCAAAAGTACTTCCTGTAGTATTGGCTTAAAACATGGAATATTAAAAGAATTCTTCCTGAAAGAAGAGGAACAGAGAACTACAAGGTGACCAATGCTATCAAACACAAAATTTAATAAAAAGCTTACTTTTTGTTTCCCATTAAGATTTTAACACCTGGTTTCCCATATTCCTTGTTGAGTACAAAGGGAAAGACCTTTTCTACTTCACAAAAATGTCACATGGTCTATTTGAGTAGCAGCATTTGCCACATGCTTTAAGACTAAACCTGTAATGCACCTTTTATATCTGGATAACTCATCCAAAGCTGTCCAAATCAAAAAATCAACCCAGTGGAATATCTTTTACCAATAAAATTTTACTAAGAAATTTGTTGTGAGTCTTCTAGTAATACCTATGGGGTTTTTTGGTCTCTAGGAGAGTAAAAACCATGTAGGTTTTTCTTGATTCTTGCCTTGATTCATGGCTGCCTGACCTTGTGTCAGAAGTCTTTAGGAAGTATTGTATTTTAGTAAAACCTTTAGAGTGCAGAAATCTACTTCAGGAAACCAGGAAGAAAAGCTCGTAGAAATCTGGACAGCTCTTATGCTAGTATAAAGCCACTTTTACCCTTTAATCCTGTTTTGGAACAAGACCTGAAAAAACAATACAAGCCACTGACTATTACAGGAGGAAATTGTAAACAGTTTGCAGTCATATCCTTCTTCTGGAACTAGTGTCCACACACAATTAGTTCCAAATTTACATCAAGTTTACATCACATAATTACAAACTTCTTGTAAAGACAAGAGTCAGACAAGTCCATAAATCATATGCCCATGTAGTCCTTTCAAAGTCTGCACAGTTTTTAAGGATTTCCAGCTAACAGGTGTCTCTGGAAATACCTGAAATGCTCAGGGAACCAAAAATAAGAGAACATGACAGGCATAGATTTGAAACTGGAGTTTCATTTTACATCTGACGCTGGAGGCTATGCACCAGTGCTGAGCAGAACCCACAGAGCAGTCAGAGCATATGGGCCTAACATAAAGTATGACAAGCCCTGATTTTAAATAACCTCCCTCCAGGACCTAGAAGAGGGCCCTATAGCAACACTCCTGTAATGTTTCACTGCCACTCTGTCTGGGCATACAAGCTTATGTTTATGTATATTAATCAACACAACAGTGGTAGTGATAATAACTAGAATTTGCAGTGGAATTTGTGAGCTCCTTGTGAAAGAGACACTATGGTAAAAGATATCAGAGTTGCTACTGTGCTTCCTAACCTGCTGCAATGTGAATGGCAACAGATTCTCCAAATATCTCAGAAGTGACACAATTCCATCTTTACCTGACAGAGTGAGTGGGTAGGTTTATTAAGGAAAAGACACGGAGGTAGAAGAAAGTAAAAGAAAGAAAACAAAGAAGAAAGGAATAAAAAGATGAAGAAGGACAGAAAGACAGCAAAACACATAGAGCAGGAGGGAGAGGGGGTTTATTTAGATTCCTCATAGCTAAAAATCCAGATTGTCTAAATTCCACACTTGCAAAAATGCCTGAAGGTTGGTAGGTACCCAACATTACCTTTCCCAAGGCAGATGGAAAGTAATTTCTGCCGTGGCCTGTTCAGATGTTTCCCATGGTACTTATCATACCCATAAATGCTATAGCATGGACAACAAAGTAATCTGAAACTCCRCATTTTTTTTCACTAGGTATTTCTCCTCAGTTTTTCCATTCAATCTTAAAACCGTGTGTGCTTAAAACCAGCCTATAGCACACAAGAAAGAGTGAAAAATGTCATTATAGTTACAATTCATTTTATATAAAGAACCATTTTTCATTACAGTTTCAAACCTTTCTGAAATCACATTTCCTGTACCATAGAAGAAACACTTTACTTTCAGTCCATTTCACAGAAAAGAGAGGCACTTCCACTTATTGTGCCATCTTCTATATCACCCAAAAGCATAGGAGTAGACGAACCAGGAGTGCTATTCCTGCTCCACAGGTCTCTTTAAAGAATTGAGGAATGTAATCATGTGACTCATATATTGCATTGGAACATATTAAAATACTGATTATTGGCTGCCAAGACAGGTTCCATCTGTCTTACTGTGACTTCTCCACTATGCAGACACATGGCACTATTAGGACAGCATTCTTAAGAACACACTTTCATCCTGTTTGTTGGGACATTAAGCTAAAGATGAGCCCTGGCTTCCAGCAAATGGTTTCTAAAGAATCCACCTTAGTAGTGTTAGAAGTTACAGTATCTTATCCTGAACTGGCAGAATGAGAAAGAGAATGTCTACCAAAATGGGATAATACTTCAGCCATCTGCCATCTAATCTTGTCAGCATGTGAATTCATTCTCATCTCAGCAAACCTCCAAAAACTTCCCCAGTAATCATACTGCATGTACATGGATTATTTCTGTTACTTCTGTAGAAATAACCACCACTCCAGCTACAGTATTCTACGGAGTCTACATAGCTCTAGTTACAGACTCATGCCTTTCTACCTGCATTGCATTAAAAAACATATTTACACTCACTCTAAGCATTTCAGATAAGCACAAAGGTACTGAACTTCTTAAATCCTCTGTGTACTTGTCTCCTGCTTCTCATCCCTTATTTTCCTGAGATAACATCTATTCCTGAGATATGTTATATCCTGAGATAACATCAGGAAGTTTAGATTTTTATTACCACTAGTAGCATGGATATGAGTGATACTGATGTGATAAGCTGGACGTCATGTTCAGCATCATTTCCTTGGGTAGATAACATACATTAAATAACATGATGATAGAAGGCACAAAATGCAACATGCAGTCATGGCAAAAATGGTTCAGTGATTGACATTCTAACAAAATAAATGGATTGCACTTAACCAGCTGAGAGAGAGAGCATTCTTCTAGCCATGAAGGAAACAGACTCTTCAATGATTACAGAATCACTGTAGCTATTTAAGAAAATAAAATTCTTTCTTAACAAATTATGTTCTAGGCTAGGTTGAATGGGGCTCTGAGCAACCTGGTCTAGYAGGTGTCACTCATCATGACAAGGGTTTGGAAACAGGTGATCTTATAGTCCCTTCCAACTCAACTCATTCTATGAATCTATGAAATATAAAGTGAATATTCAATAGCTTACTATCCCTCACCGAACAGTTTGTGATTTGGTAAAGAAAATTTTCAGAAATTCGGGTCTCAACTCATACGTAAAATATCAAAAGTTGTGAGATCCCAGATTGTTGGTATCCAGTGATGCCTGAGTCAGCATTCATTCCCGTGACTTCCAGTTCTCCCTATGTATAATTCTTAGTAGCATGAAGCTAAAACAACAAGCCAAGACAGCAACATGCACTTCAGCAGGTATCGGCAATAAATTCTGACTGCAGCTCTGAGCAAATAACAGAATCAATAACATGATGGGCTCTTCTCCCATCTCCTGCTCTTCTCCAAATTTATTCTGTTAGTAAATTAGTATTTCAGCACATCACATTCTTGCCTGGGTGTTCACACAACACAGCCACCACAGTCTAAACTAGAAGATGCAGAAAGATTTGCAGTATGGATAACTCCTGCCTTTTTCTTCCCAGTTCCATTTGCATGCTCTTATTGTGTCCTTTTGTGCTTGCTCTTGGCATGTTCATTCCATTGTGTATTAAACTAAGATGTAAATAGCCTATAAAATTCTATTTAGGATGCAGGTRTAAATGTGCTCCACTGGCCTGTCCCAATCTTTCCAAACATAGATCTCTTTTTACTGTGCCTTTGTGTTTGAAGAATTGCAAATGGTAAAGAATGTACGTAAGAAAATGGTCACTGCAAAATTCTCAATTCAGTGCCACACAGGTATTCTAGCATCCTTAGGTTATCCACCCCAAAAATCTAAACAACAGAAATAGAACACAAAATGCTTTGCAAGACCTTTAAGTGGTTGTTCATTATTGTTGTTGCATTTAATACACTTGGAAAAGTCTATCTACAAGAAATGTGGGAGGTATAAAGAATCCAGCTGCTTAAACAATAAGAATAAAATACTGCTCCATGTATAGGTGGAAAGCTGACAGATTACCATGGGAATTGTAGAGAGAATTAGCTTCAAAGTGTACAAATGAAGAAAAACTTCCATAGCAAAGCACAACAATATGTGCATAAAGCAAGTAACGACAGTTATTGCCCAAGAGACATAACTGGTACTAAATGTTAGTGGAAATGGATCTTTACTTTCTCCTGTAAATCTGAATTCCTAATTAATACGAACTAAAAGCTCAGCAGAATCTTGAGTTCATACTTGCAGACCATCACAGCAGCGTCTTTCAGTGCCTGACGAACACACTTATTTTCTGAACAGCAGCTTCTATTATGAACAATAACTGCACAGATTTAGAGGCCTAATTTCATTTAGAGGCAAGAGAGTTTCAAGGATTTTCCTTTCAGAAGAGACAAAGCAGGCAAAGTAAAGGTGAGAAGTATCAGAGGACATGCATTTACTTAGACCTTTGCACTGTTTTCTGTAACAGAATCTAGAGATGGTTGCCACATGGACTGCAGTGCTCTGAAACCTTAAGAAGGCGGCATGATTCCTCTTACTTAATTTTAGATTATAAAAGGAGATCAGGAAACTAACTATTTTAGATATTTGCACAGTAAAAGAAACATCTCCCTATTACTTATTCTAAAATTCCCAGGKTTTTTTTTTTTTGTTTTCCCTGTGACCTTGAATGTGACTTTTCCAAATGGATCCTAATACATGTCTAGTGATGAATACCTAATCTTATTTGAGAATTTATTCACTGTTAACCATAGGCACTYGCTGAGAGTGTCCCTAAATTTGAAATTGGTTCTTACTATTTTAGTGGAATCCATACCTGTTTCTGTCAGCAGGAATAAATCTGCAAGGGTTACCAGTGGTGGTGGAGAAAATTGTAACCTATTTATCGATGATGTTGCATTCARTTTATTGAACAAGCTGGGTGATGTTTAGCAGGGCAGTAATTGTCCAGTGAAAAAAAAATCAGCCGGGTTTGCTAAATTACATGTTCAGGTGTTTAGTGATTGGGCAGGTGATTTTTATTTTTGTTTTTGAACACTGACTTGCGAATTACAAATCTACTGAGCTGGGGTTGGTTGCAATCATGATATATGTAGGACAATCACAGAAGCATGGCAAGTCTTTTGTCTTGTCAGCTTCTCTGAATAATGTGCACAGAGACATCCCTCACGCACACTACCTTCCTACTGACTCTCCCAAGGAATCATCCAATGACCTATGAAAAAAACTGCCATTCTCTAAGTGGAATCGAGACCCATTAAACATCTGTAAGAACAAAGTATTGTCATGTAAATTGGGGTGGAGGATGTAAATTTGTTTTGGGGTTTTTTGAGTTTGTTTTGTGGGTTTTTTTTTTAAACAGTAAGGTCAAGTTACAGAAATAAAAATTGTGGGTTTTTTTTTTCCTAAAATAACAACAAAAAAAGAAAAACTCCAAAAAATACAAAAACACAACCAAAACCAACCAAACAAAAAAACCAAAAACACTGCACTGGCAGAATTCCATTTTCCAAAACAGAGATTTCCTTTCATGAGGGACTTCTGCACTTTCATAAATGGAAATAATTAGTTCTCTTTCTTGATATCTAATTAAGAAAAGAATGTTTAAAAATAAAATAATCCTTATATTATAACTAAGTTTTCTTATGAACTGTACTTGTTACTGGTAAATGTTCATTACAACTTTTTCATTGGCTTAGGAAACGCACGCTCATTTACAAAACTCTTCCTTGTTTGTCAAGAAAAAGCACCCATCTCTTTACTTTTAAACTCTCTAATCCTTCCTTTCTTCCTTGGTAAAATGTCTGTGTGGCTGTCCTTAAATGGATTTCTTAGGGATACTGCCTCAAAAAGATATGCTTTTCACAAATGGCCTATTCACTGCACGGTGAAATCAAGAGGAATTTTTTTCTCCCGTCAGCTTCAGACTTCTGGATAAGAATTGCACTCTCAAAGCACAGTTTGGAGATATATGGAAATCTTATTGACTGCTAGGATTCATGTGACTAATACCCATACACACTGACTTGAACACTTAGGACTAAGTCATTGATTTTTTGCAGCACGCTCGGATTATAAACTGCTGTAGGATTTCAGCACCCTTGTCAAGCCTTACGCCTTAGTATTAGCATATTTTTTTATCCTTTGTTAAATGAAATAGATTTTTTTTCTGGCTATCCAGCTGGTTCAAATTAAAGCCATGATTCCCTCATGGACTTCAGCTTGCTATAGATTTTCTTAAAAATGTCAACAACCTCCTTGCTCTGAAGAGATAAGCTTAGGCAAGATAACCTTTGCACAGACAAAGCACTTGTATTTGCTGAACCTCACTTCAGAATCATCTGTAAACCACACTTAGGAAACCTCATACGTTTTTATTTTGTTCTAGACAGTGGACAGAAAATATTTTGTTTCATTTAAACCCTGTAAGAATTTTTATAATTTGAAACCAATAATTTCCGTTATTTTTTTCTGTTTCTCTAGGTAAGCAAAAGTATGAAGAAAATAGTCCAAATTTCACCCAAGTTCAGTTTGTTAAATCTCTGAAACCTGGGAGATTTTTAATGAAGAATGACTGGTATACTTAAATCTGATATTCAGTCAAAGGATTCCTATTGCCCAGGTATATTCTTCACAGAGAGGTTAATAATGATATAAACCATCAGGAGAATAATCCCATACATTAACAAACACAGAAGCAATTGAAGTCCAGCAGCAGTGGATGCTGCAAAAAAACCATAACCCACTCATCCCAAACATTACAACAGAGAAAGGCATTGAGGGAAAGCTGTGTTCATTCACAGACAAATTTATTCTAAATTTAAAAAACTGTGATTAACAGAAAAATAAATTTGGAAAATGCTACTCACACTTCTAGTGCTTCCTTAGCTTAGAACATCTACATCTCAGCAGTGTCAAAAACCAGTTCTATACGAATAATTTTKGTTTTTTAGTTTGGTGTCCAAATCTGCAAATCACAGGAAGATTACATTTTTTAAAAAACAGTACTCATGTAAGAATAGTTTAATTCTTTTTAGAACTGTAAATTCCTTCAGACTGTCCAAAACAAATATTTTTTCCATGATAAATGACACAATCGCAAACATTTTTAGCCTACTAAAAGCAAAATATGTCCCACATGCATTCAGCCTCAGTTAACCTATTTATGATAACTTTATTTGACTTCATCCCATTATCAGTGCAACTGACCTTATGGATTTAATTTTTTGTTTATTTGTTTAGATTCTTGTAAGGGAGATTATCAGTTGACTTTGCTTTAAAACACCTATTTGACAAAGCAAAAGTATGGATTGCTTTTGGTGTCTGCTGGATATGGCAGCAAAATCTTTACAAAATGCTGAAGTGCATCTCTAATAACATTGACAAGCACGATTTAGGTATAAAGATATTCTAAGCAAAACAGAGGGGACAAATCATAGGTCATGAATTCTTTTCAGTTCCTTAAAAAACTATACAAAATACTAAAAAACACAAAACAAAACAACAACAACAACAACAACAACAACAACAACAACAACAACAACAAAGAGTATGGAAAGAGTAAGTTCCCAACCAGTGATTTTAGCCTTCTATCTATTACCTTGTGTTCATTTATACTCCCTTAGGCCACCATAAATAATTAAACTCTAACAAGTAAATGCTAATTTCAGACTTYTTTTCTTTTCCAAGTTTAGCTGAGATTTTAAAAATAAAAAAGAGGATGTAAAGCATCAGTTCAAAGTAAGCTGAGCATCAAAACCTGAATTTCACAACTGGTTTAAATTGAGGGAGAAATGTAATGGATCACTAGTACAAAACTTAAATACTAACTTTAATAACATTGGGGGAGGTATCTAGCATTTTTGTGCAATTTTTCACAATTTGAAAATCATGTTGTACTTACTGAACTTTGATAATGAAACTCCTCTCCCTTTCTAAAAGAAAAATTCTATTTCACAAGTCAGCTGGTATTTGCATTCTGTTCTTAAGACTTATATGAAAAGATGTCTTTTTGACAAGTGAAACATTTACAGAACATAATTTCTTCATGTCCTATGTGAAATTGCTACTTGGCAGTATGTTGGAACAGATTTTTTAATAATATGCTTTGTAAAACTAGATAGACAAAGAAATCTCTGAATATAAATTTTTGCAAATAAGAGTCCTAGCCATAAGATAATTTTGTCCTAGATTCAAAATCCACTTGTAACTAGATGAACTAAAACCACTAGCACTATTTGTACCCAAAATATTACTATCATCCTCTGGTTAAAAATAAAAATAAATAACTTGGATGCTGAAATGATTTACATACAGTATTTTACATGGCAGGCAGAGAACTGTATGCGAGGGGCTCTGGCATAGCATTGCTGAAGATAGAGAGATAGAGAGATAGAGAGATAGAGAGATAGAGAGATAGAGAGATAGATAGATAGATAGATAGATAGATAGATAGATAGATAGATAGATTAGATAGATAGATAGATAGATAGATTAAAAAATCCTGGGGAGACCTAGTCTAACATGGTAGTTATTGATCAGAAAGTTGTATTCTGACAACTTGTGAAAATGGCTGCCTTCCAATCAGCAAAGCCCTTGGTCTTCCACAGGTCTAGTAAGGTTGACCCCAGAAACAGAAAAGGACAACTATAAATTTTGATCAGTATTCCTCTCAACGTTTTGTTCAGATGACCTTATAATTTGTGACACCCCACCCTTAAGGTGAAAAGAGCAGACAAGACCTGTAGATGCTCATGGCTGAAAGGAACAGCAAAAGTCAGAGGGTCCACAAAACCTTAAAAAGGTTTTATGAATAAATTCCACACTTGGCATGGAAATTGGTGTGGTGGTCCCTGACCTCCAGTATAAGTGCACAACAGTGGGTTTGGATAAAGGGACAGGGTGAAAGGGGACAGGGAGGGGGTGGATTAAAGAGGGGCAGAGAGGAAAGAAAGGAAGAGGTCACCACTCCTGGCTCCAGTCCAGCTGATGGGATGTCCAGGGTCCTGGGGTGCATGTACTAGGGCTTGGTGGGGACACCTTTTATATAAAGATATCCCTGTCCTGAAGATGATTTTCTTGATTTCTATGCAAATCATTTATCCTGCACAGTCCATTGCTATAAACCTTTCTGGAAATGGGTCAGTGGGGTTTAGGGTCTTTGGTGGCCTTGGTCCCTTCAGCCCATGACTACTTCTTGATCTCATTCCTGTCCTGGCACTGTACTGTGTTGTGCTTATCTCCAGGAGCCAGAACAAGGATGTTTATATCAAAGAAGTCATGTCCTCCTTCTGCATGAGTCCTTCAGCCTCATCCTGTCCTTTCTCATGGCATGTTGTTACCAGCCGTCCATAGCTGGCTCAACATCCATCGGGCTACTGCTGTTTGAGACACACAATAATCCCTTCTTCCTTTCTAGGCTTCTATATAATTTTTCTACCTTGGAAGAGATATGACAATAATGAATAATTTCTTACTAGCTTCAGTTGGCTCATGATCACGTAGTTGTCAAAACCACATCTAGGGTCATCACACTCTGTAGGTGACCAATGACAAAAATGCAGACCATATTGTTACGACAGGCTGAACACAGAAACAAGAAGGATCAAGGCTCAATTTTTGTGAGGCATTTTTTGTTTTCAGTTTTCTGTTTAACTTTTGCAATGATTTGGAAATTGTTTCTCCAATAAGTATATTCTTCACATTCGTATTTGTCAGCTGTATGGGAGCCTACTGTTACAGAATTATCAAATTAAAGTTACCTTTGGAAGAATCCCCTGCTCCCAGTCTACTTCTATGAGTTGGAAGTATCCCCAGTAAATACTGATGGCCATTAATTAGTAATTTAGGGTAGAAAGACTGTTACTTCAAGAAACAGAAGCAAAATTGTCACATTATTATTTATCATAAATACAGTAACCTTGGAAAGTTGTAGAGCCATCACAAAGACAACTCTCTGGACAAAAAAGTACTTGGTTTTAACGAGCAGCAGGGCACCATTAGTCTTTCTAAGAGATGGACACAGATTAATGTGCTGTTCAGTGGTTCATAGCAAATCMTGGCATGTCTACCTTTCTTTACACTAAGAATGTTACTTGTTCTACTTGTTAGGTTTTTCTCTTAAACACAGATTAACCTCTTGTTTTCGGCTGTGGTAAACTCAGTCTAACCTTCTTAAACATCAATTAAAACCTTCTAATTTTATTCTACTGCATTTTGTTGTAAAAAAAAARGTCACTAAATATGATCTTAGCTGAATGTATTGCTATTTATTTTATATAGATTTAGTTAATAAATAGAGGCCTTACTGTCTTTTGATAAGAAGAAATGGCAGCTATTTTTTAAAAATAATTCTCATAAAGCTACTTTTTTAAAAAAAGTCTTCTCTTGAACTATTTAACCTATATCTTCCATGTATCACATGAATCAGATCACTTGTGAACACCACTTAATAAGTAACCACAATAAAGTTCATACTATTTTTTTTTTAAGTCCAGGAGTACAACTGAAATTTTCTAGGTGTTCTTTATCAGTTTTATCTTAAGTTCTTATAGTGCTGTTGGCTCAGAGTTAGATTTAAATTTGAATTTGTCCAGAAGTTTCATTGGTTTCCCACTGGCAACTAAACCTGGAGCCCTGAGATGTTTTCACATTATTTCATTATCATATAAACTTTGTAACATTTAAAGTTAAATTACCCAAATTTGATTTGACTAATTTTATTTTTATGTTTATTTCTACCTGAGTAGCCCAGCATTTTTACTGACCATTCTAAATCATATGCATGAACACAACTATTTTGAAGAGTTTTCTCAAAAAAGTGAAGACACTGAAGAACTAGCTTTTCCAAGGTGCAAGATGAAATTGAGCTCATGTCTTATTGCAGCAGTTATTGTTATCTATTGACATTTAGTTATTTATTCCATGATTTCTTTCCTTCTGTACACTTAACTCTGAGAATGTTGTCTATATATTAATTAAGTTTCATTTATGTAGTTCATGCAAATAGTGATCTGTATGGGTTGTTTTTTTTGGTTTTTTTTTATATTTTTGCCTATGCAATAATTTGGAAATTATCACACCTCAAAAAAAAAATAACGTCTTAGCAAAAAATGACACCTTATAGCCTGGGTTCAAAAACGCATAGTCCAAATTGAGGATTAACTTTCCTTCAATTTGTATAGTTTTTGTTTGGKTTTATTTTTTAGTTCTAGGTTTGAGGTTTTTGCTGATGTTGATGAGATTTTTTTGCAATTAAAAATTGTCTTTTACACTTTTTTTTTTTAAAGGGGAAATATATGTCCCATCCAAATAGACAAATATTTGAAGAAAGTTGTTCAAAACCTGAACAGTTCTAAGGCAACAAAAAAACCCAAAAACAAACAAAAACAAACAAACAAACAAAAAAACCCCAAAAAAACCAAAAAACCAAAAAAAACAAAAAAACCCAAACCAAAAAAACCCACCCAAAACAAACAAACAAACAAAAAGATTGTGGAGGTGGAATTTATATTAAAATATAGTAGAAATAATTTTTTTTCTGGCTTCCCAACTTGATAGTCAACATATTGAAGAATTTTCCCATTTTCCTGTTTTTCCTGTTTTTCCTGTTTTTCCTGTTTTTCCTCTTCTTCCTGTTTTTCCTCTTCTTCCTGTTTTTCCTGTTTTTCCTTTATTTTAAAAGGTAAAGTAGAGCTTTAGTGATAATGTGGAAGTTGATTAGCCATCTTGCATTTTTGTTTTCCTACCATTACTTTTTCCTGATTTAATCTACATTAAACATTTTTGAGAAAGTTCATTTTCTCTGTATAAGGTCTCACTATGTCTGGAAATTTTGTCTTTTTTTTGCAATTTATATCTTCCATTTTATATAAACTCTTGAAGGACAATTATGATAAAATAATGTTTTATAATTTAAGTTAAAAAAAAAAAGCTGTAAAAAGGAAGTGTTTTGTACTTAAACAGCCCCTGTGAATGTCTATAATGAGAAATCTCCAGCTAAGTTTAAGAGACCTGTGAATTTTTGCTATCAGCACAACTGAACAGTATTTATGGTACCTGCTGAAGGATATTTGAAGTAGTGATCTGACTAGAATCTTAGAATCTCTGTTTCTGTCACAGACTTCCTACATAGCATCTTAATATCACTACTTCTCTTCTCCAACACTAAACATATTGTTAGATACAACACCCACAAAACAAAAATTATGTCCTTTTTCAAATGTTTATTTGACTTTAATCAAGTCTGTAATTATTTCACATTTGCTACATGACTACCTCAGGTCTTTAATCTCAGTGTCATACTTATATAATTTATATATTGACAATAGTGTAACTAAACTCATTTAAGTCATTTAAAGCTGCTGAATTGTCAAAATTTAGCTATGTGATGTCATGAGCTCCAACAGCTCCTGTAAGGCTCTTAGAGCCTTATAAATCCTTGCACATTATMTCTCTGTGCATAAAATTCCAGTAAACATTCCTTTGTCAAGTAGCTCTACAGCAAACCAGAGTGAAAAACTGTTTAAAGCTGTATTTTCACCTCATAGAAAAGCTCTACAAAATTTTATTGTTTCTTATTCTTGTGATTCAAACCACCATGTGTTATATTCAGTTTGATGGACTCCTCACAAGTTCATTTTAAGCATTTCAATGAGCAATTTCTCCAAGCACCATAACAGAAATGCCTGTTAAAATATTTATATAACTTTACCACCTCAGTGATAGAGGCAAGAATCTGACTGTAACTGTTAATACAAGAACAGATTTAACAGACCAGTGTTTCACATCCATGAAGTCTTGTAAATCTTTCTTACAATGGGTTAGAATGACTTCCCGTTTTGTTTGTAATCTGAAGTATGCTTCACACTGATAGCACAATTAGAGTTCTAACAGCCAAGACTTCTTTCTAGTAATTTAAACCCTAGAAACAATCCTTTTCCAGGCTTAATTGCCAAAACTCATGAATGGACTATTCTTTGCTCACATGGATAACAAAAGAGAATCACAAAAATCGCAAAGAATTACAAAATTCTGACAGTAGTATTAAAATGCTCCTGACATCAACTACTGGAATAGCAAATAACCAGAAATTTGCCAAACGCTCTGGACCTGAAAACTTTTTCAGGTATCACTTAGTCATCTATATGCTTGTGGATGAGAAGTCATTATTCAGAAATACGTTGTATTTTTGCTTAGAAGTAGCTGAGAGTCAAGGATTTCAGAGCTGGCTGCCAATAATCTTTAGCCTTATAAATATCAGTAAATGCAAGAGAAATAAGCTTGTCTTTTTCTCTAAAAAATAGTCTCAGATGTTGATCTTCTGGTTTGCTTTTTTTTCTTGTTATTTTATTTTTATATTACACAAAGATAGCTGTCTCTTCTTCCCTCCTCCTCACCTCTCTTTACAAGAGCATCTTGTCAAAATTTGCATCAAGGCATAAGGAGATGTGTGGCTGCTGTGTCATATTTCTGTAAACAACAYAGCATAGAAACGCGCTGGGGAGCTGCTTCACCGGCTAGCTCACTCCCTGGCTCCTATAGGAGAGAGGCTTGGTGGGTCTGAACCTCAGGCTGAAGTGTGGTTGACGGCGTGGAAGAAAGAGTGGACTCTGCTTGGGTTTCACCTGGCGTTATTCCTCTCAGTTACCTCCATGTGCAGATGGACAGAGCAGAGAGGGAGAGAGCCCCAGAGCGAGAGCACCGGCAGCCCCTCTGTCCTCACCTTAAGTACAGGGGGTGTACCTTGGGCAGRGAAACTTGGAACCAATCTCAGGGCAGGACGTGTGTGATCCAGAATGGGGGAACTTAACACAACAATGAAAGAAGGTGGTACCAGGTACCTTTTCAAATCCTGGGGCTTTTTCCCCAGAATCTTCCGGATCTTACAAGGTGATTGACAAAGTCTATCACAAGGGAAACACCATCGGGGGTTTGGGATCGGGGGGTAGGAACAAACCATTACAAACATATAACAAAATATACATAACATTAGAAAACCCAATTTACGCACTGCAACAACACGGGACTTCCAACGTTGAAATTTCCAAGTTTGCTATCAGGCCCCTTCTCCAGTCAGCTGAACTCCCTTTGAGCATCCTCCTGATCCTCATCCCTTGAAGAATGTTACACACACCTAACAGCCAGTTAAACTCAATCAGTGACATCTACCCCTTTATGCTCCACAGTCCTGCCAGTCCTCAGCCCACGTCCAAATTCACCAGTCCATGTCTTGGTATTCCAGGTAGAAAGATACTGTATTAGACTGCCAGAAGCCTTACTGGTGGGGAGGTGAGCCACTTTCTTGGTCTACCTGCTGTCCACAGATCTAATAATTTCTACTACACTGGTCTGGCACAATTTAACCCTGGAAGATCCATGGTAGCTGTTCTCAGTCACTTTCCTGTCATTCGTGTGCCTGGAAATTTGTTCCCAGAGTCAGAGATGAAACCAATCAACCTCTAGTTCCCTGACTAGGAACTAGACCACRAATCATTCTTTGTCTTTCTTGGGACATGGCACAGGTCAATAGCTGATGTCTCATCTCTCCCACTTCAAGACTGAATCAATCAGACAGATCAGATATCCACCTGTCCTCACAGATCACAGTATGTGCAAGATAATCTCTATTCACATTGCCTAATTTGATCAAACTGGATTCCAGCTCTTACACTGGAACCTCATCCTCTGAGGTAGCCTTTGTACCAGACAAAACTTTTCTTGCTGTTTGACATATAAACAAGTAGAACTTAGCTTTCAGTGAAATTCTGTATTTCTGGGCAAAAAAAAGAGAAAACAGCTTTTATACCTGTATCCAGAGTCTTCACCAGTCCTTAGTCTTTCCTTATGCTGACACATCAATGCAATCATTGTCATCACACAATTCCTATACTTTTTTTCCCTGCTGTCTGTTGAGACTTTCATCCTATCTCACACAAACCCATTCAAGATGCAATCTAAGTATTTTGGCCTGCAGTTTAAAAAGTCTACAAATCCTCTTGGTCACAGAAGTTTTAGAAGTTTATAAATCTGCAAATAGACATTTATAAGATGGTAGTTCATCTTATAAATGTTTGGCATTTATAAGGTGGTTTGGATGGTTTGGCATTAATATAATGCCAAAATTAACACCTTGGCTAACACTACACTGGTCCTTTTCTGCTGACAAACTCAAAGAAATGTCTTCAAGTATCAGAAGAACTCCTTGAAAATTTTTGTTCATTCGTAATTTTTTTCCTCTTTTCTGTGGTTCTACTCAGGTACAGAAGTTTTCATAATCATTATATTTTACCTATTTATTATCATGCCTTTTGCCCTTATTTAAGTTGTAGCAGTGATCAGTCAGCACAGAAATTCAAGGAATTAAAATCCTTTTAAATTTATTTGTTCTGTGTTATGTTTAAATATTGTATCCAAATAAGCAGTTGTTGTAGTCTAGCCTTATTGTCAAGATATCCAAAAGCTCAGTTTCTTCATTCATGACACTCTGGATGCTTTACTTCACGTGTCTAAATTCAGGCATTTTGACCAGGAAGGTGTTGCTCATTGGCAAAAGACACACATATGAGTACCATCAGTGTCACTACTGCATTAGAAGCCAGATGCTGAAAAAGAAAACTGCATCATGTGAGAAGACGAATTAATCAGCCTCTGATAATAGGCAAATAAGTTCTTAGGATTTTCCCATAATAACTGATGCAAAACATAAAAATCTCTGAAAAGATTGGTTTTACTCTAATTTTATTTTTTTTTCAAAGCAAGGRATGCGTCAAGCGTTTTGGGGGATATATTTTAGACTTTTTTTTTTCTGACACATCACATTGTGATACTTTTGGTATTGTTCACATCATTGCTTCTCACATGGACAAGCATGTTCAACCAAAAAAAAAATTGATATCTCACAAATATTAGATCATCTGTAAAATATGTCTTATAGGTGCATTCTGATATCAGAAACATATCTTCTTCCTTTTGATTTGGAAAAAGAAATCAGCTGTTCATTTTCCTCCCTGACATTCTTTTAAGTGAAATACGGTTCTCTGTATGTCTCCCTGATTACTCAGAATTGATCAAGGTAGGATAAAACACTCACTATATCAATGGCAATAGGGAAGAAAATTTTGTGAGAGGGGTAGGTAGAAAGTAGGCTTTGTCTTCTTCCTCATCTTGCATTGCAGCAGTTCTTTTTACCTGTTGGATGATCTCAGTATGAATTATGTTTTCCATCTTCAGACTTTAAGGAACTTTAAATGCAATTGAAAACTGTGAATATTTGGTAGCTTTGTTTGTATTCTCCACTCAGGAGAAGGTAACAAAAACAAAACAAAACAAAACAAAACAAAAACCAACCAACCAACCAACCAACCAAAAAACCCACACCAAACCTCCCCCCCAAAAAATCCCACAAAAAACCCCACCAAAAAAAACCAAAAAAAACCCCAAAAAACCAACGAAAACCAAACACCAAAAAAAAAAACCCCACGAAAAAACCCAAAACCAACCAAAACAACAAACCACAGTATTTTTAGCCCTCTAAAGAGCTAGAGTTAGAAGTAGCTGAAGTTAGAACCTACCTGGTGGTTAATGATACTTCTTGCAATAACACCAGCAGGAAGAAATCAAATTGAGTCTACCTGCTAAGCAGTGGTTGATCCTCTATTGAAAGCCTGTTTTTCAGAAGAAAAACTAAACTCCACAATCCAATGAGAACTGATAAAGTTAATGTTCAAAAATCTTTTTACTAAGACTCATCAAAAATCCAGAATGGGAAACACAGGGAAAATATTTAATTGCTTGAATATTGTTAGTAAGGATACAGTATAAAATGTGACAACTGACTTCAGCCTAAAAGCCATGAGGAATCTGACCCATGCTCTGCAGAATCACTAATAATATCTTGCTAATAGTAACACTTTTAAAACTTATCCAAACCCACAAATATTTTCTGGTGTGATACCATTTATGTCAAGATGCAATGGCAAATGTACTCTTTGATATTAAAACAAGAGTAAAAAAAATTCCATCTTTAAATCCATATCTTCATTATAATAGATAATATTTAGTTTATCTAGGAAGGACAAATTCTTAATTTCAGAATAAAACTACAAAAACTGTATCCTGGTGCAATACCTGAGAACATGAGTGTTGTTACTAGGTTTTCAAAGTTATTTAAAATAGATATTTTGAAAGAAAATGCAGAAACAATTTTTCTACCCTCCTAGAGTATAATGAAAAAAAAAAATTACTTTACACTCTAAACTTCAGAATTATGCTGAAATGTGAGAGGCAGGAGAAAAGAAAAATATCAGGGAGAAAGAAAGATATATGGCTAGAGGAAAAAATGCACAGAGTTCTGAAGAGAGATAAGAACATGGTCCCATTGAAGCACCAGCTTTCTTCTGGTCATCCCTAAGAGTTTGATTTTAAAGTGGGATACATAAAACAGCCTCATCATACCCCAAGGCTTGTAGATGTCTTTGTGGGTGTAAGTGGACCTAAGAGGCACAAAGATTTCAGAAAACCTGTTTCTGTATTGCAAAGAGAGATTAATTCCTGTTGAGTAGAGCCTACTTTGGCTAGCCTGATAACATTGTGTTCCTTGGTTGCTAGGAAAAGGGGAGAAAAAGCTGTCATAAACAAGCAAGCTGGCTTGGTAAGTCAAGATATCATCTCACTTTATGAAGTTACACTGACATCCTCTTCTACAGTGAAGAAAAACAATGTCTTTTCTAAACCAAGCAATAATATTGATTTTTTTCCCCTTCTTTTTATGGGGACTTGGCCCTTCAAAAGAATACCATTCATTTCAAACAGCTACAGAGCTTCATCATCTGCAATAGACCCAAATCATTTGAAACAAATCCAGTTTATTCATCTCAACCAACAAGAAGTTCTGGAACATTTTCAGGGAAAAAGATGCATAGTCATACAAACCAGATCCTTGAATAATTATCTGTGCTTATGCTCTAAACTGTGCCTCTTGGAGTGTCTTTTYCTTCCTCTTTATTTCTGTCTAGGAAAAGACAAAAAAACCTCCAAGTCCCAGGTCACACCTGGACACTTCTAAATTCCCTGGTACTTACAGTCATTACTTTCTGCCTGTCTAACGAGTTTCTCACAGAGATGTAAGTTTAAAAAGCTCCACAGGACACTTAAAAAAAAATCCTTAAAACACTTATATAGTGTTTATACACAGACCCAATTACAAGAAGTCAGTTTCTAGAAAGTGTTTGCCAAATCTAGAATGGCCCTGCCAATATTTGCCTTGGCCACACTGCTTCAAATTTCTTAAAATTTGTCAGCTGCAGAGCAACCTTTCAATTGCAAGACCATCAAAAGTAATTATTTTTTGAAATACAAGCCAAACTCGCAATTCTGTTTTGTGAAGTCATTGTATTCTGCTGGTCCTTGACATGCTAGATGGTCTTCTAAACAATCCACTGGGAATCTTCCACTGATGATTCAATGCTTTTTATATGCAGGATGAGTTAAACAGTCCAGTCCAACAATGCAGTGTAACTCTCACCGAAAAACCACATTTCCTGGCAGGCTGGGCAGCTCTCAATGGTACCTACCCCTGCTCCTACAATCAGCAGCCAAGAGTCACAGATAACAGGACCCAGTCATGCAACAGGGAATAGGACCACACAACACTGGTTAACAGGAAAGCCTGACTTTTTGACTCTCTAATTGACTGGCAAGCTGTATAGAGCAATTTGTGGGACTTACTGGGTTGTAAGAGTTGAAAGTGCAGAGGAGAATGACTGGGGACTGCTGTCAGAAGAGAAAACATGTCTTGGGCAGGAGGGAATACTATAGGAAAAAAAAAAAGAAGAGCATTTGGGAGGTCTGCCAGTGTGGAGAACAACGAGTTTAGAAGGCAGAGGAATACTGACATCAAGAAACCTGCAAGAGAGAGGGGCATACCAAACTGGATTCTTTTGACTGATTCTCACTATTCTTTCACTGAAGTTATAACACAAGAGTCCTACAACAATGGGTGGGTGAGATATTAATGCCTCTCAGGAAAACAACTCACTTCAAAACAGCTGCTTAACTGTTTCTGCATTGGTGCCATCCGTTTGATTCATCTCTGAGGGATTTCTGCCACTTGCAACCACATAGGCATCTCAAAACTCAGTGACTGACACCTTGAAAATATGCAATACACTGTGATTTTTAGACAAGATAGTTGCCTCTTCAACAGGAAATGCTCTACATTCCAGAGGGTGGGTGCAGACTTCTGTATCCCTGTGAACTGTGACTCTCCCAATCCTTTTTGCACGGCCTGTATAATTTTCCTTGTTCAGAAAGCCTAGTGTGTCCATCCCTCAGCAGGAGGTACTCTCTTTGAGTGAGAAGAGGAAGAAAGCTGAAGTCATCAGTGACTCACCCTGACAACAATAGCACTCATTTAACCCTCCAGGCAAGGCTTATATGTGATATGGCTGACTGAAGGGGGAATTCTTTCAAGCCCTTTGCCTTGAGGCTTCTTTCCACCAAACAATCACGAAAAACCCCAGCAGTTTACAAGAATAACCAATAACCTCTAAATTTCTCAGTAGAATGGAAAAAGTAGAGAAAAAACCCTCCATTAAAGTTAATTTTTCAGGTCCTCTCTTGATAATAGGATATTCCTATCACTTGGGCATTGAGATCTGTTGACGGTCTGTACATATGAAAACGTTTTGTGGCTTTTTAATCTCATGCTATGAATGATGGCTGTTTCAAATCTAGGCATCCCACAAGATGGGTTTGAAGCATGCAGCACTTTCTACTATGTTTGCTGCTGCTGCTGCTGAACATATCACACAATTTTAGTCACCAACAGATCATCTTTATTTAGTTGGATCCATGGAGAAGTTGAAAAAGGTTGCATGTATATCACAACGGGACACTCAAAAATCAGATCTTCCTCATTGTCCAGTGCACATCCATCACTTTGTTCAGGTCCTTGAGTTATTTTTCCACTATGAAGAAATAAAGGATGTGGAAGCCACAATTACAAGTTACTTAAAATCATTAGATCATTTAATTTGTACTTATTTTTCCCCCCACTGGGTGCTAATCATTAGAGTATGCATTTACAATACTTTTCAAGTTCTTTTCTGCATGCTGAGAGGTTAAAAATGTGTCCTGTGATAATAATACATAAAAGAATGGTTTTATAGTCCACATGAACACTTTTATTCTCAAGCTGTGAGACTTCAGGAAGAAAAAGTAGCATGAGATTTTTATATTTTTATACTATTTTTGCACTATATTCTATTTCTCAAGATAGATGAATTAAAGATCTTGACTCGCATGTTAAAAGGCAAAATATATCTAAAAGACAAATATATCTATTTCTCATAATTTTTGACCCTTTCTGGGCTGAAATGATGTATAATAAGCAGAGAAATYAAAAATCCCTACCTAACTTAATTTGAAATATTTCATCTTTAATAGATATTTCCTCTCTACTGTAATCTTACAAAACATTATGAAGAACATGTATTAAATAACACTAGCTTTTATTCTGGATACACAGATAAATTCATGATCTAGTTTGTTTTTTGTTTTTTATTCCCAAAAAGATTTACTTCTGCAAAATTTCATCTTCTTCAGTTTTGATAAATAGATTGGATATTTTCCATTAATAGATTTTGAATTTGTATATTACAAAAAGCAAATTGCTTCTAAGTTTCAGTAACACTTCTTGCTCCAATACTTGTACAAAGGTCTTTCACTTAGGTGAACACAATTACATTATCAGTGCATAAGGGTATTAAAATTTTCTCTCTAAATAATATTTTGAAAATTTTTTGCCAATATTTTGATGGGGATTTGTGCAATATTCCTGGTAAATGAGACACAGGTAACATAAAGATGAAGTACATACAGACTCTTTATCAATTTACCATATATTTTGGCAAAAATGAAGAGATAAAAACATGAAGAGAAAATTATTTATAAACTGTTGTCATCTACAGTTTTTAATACAACACTGAGGTTTAGAAAATATGAGTTCCATAATTAAATCCTGTCAGGGAAAGGGTGGGAATTTATTTTTTGGTTATTATTTTTAAATAACTTTAATAATTAATAATTTATTCTCTAAATCCAGGTAAAAGAGCAGCAGGGATCTTTTACAGGATTGACCAGCATCCCTCTTTCCCCCTAGTTTCCTGGAATAAGTTTCAAAGTTAATTTTGCGACATTTTGAGGAGAATTCCACTGGGAATATACAGCATCACAACTTAAAGAAATACACCTCTCAGAGGATGTAGATTTAAGACACCCTCCTACCCCCATTGTTTCCCTAGAAAATAGTTAACAAACCCTCAGTATCCATTTCTGTGTGTTTGACTTCCTTTCCCCAGGTAATGACTGTAGACTTTAAAGATCACTTCAGGTCTCTAATTCAACTTAAAAGTGTTATAAATGAGGTGACCCAAATCCAATTAAAATCAATGGTTTTATTCACCAAATTGATTCTAATTATTTACAGAAAAAAAGAGCAAAAAAAAAATCAAAACAACAAACAGTCACACTTGCAACAAAACCAGCAGAGTTTCTGGCCACAGCAAAGCCCGATTCGAGCTGGGAGACAGATACCAGACTGGCCCTCRCCAAGTCCTCAGTCATCTGTTCCGATGTGCTGCTCTCAGGTCCCAGTTTTTATACAGTTTTCTTTCCTTCGGGCAAGGCTTTTCCACGGAGATGGTCGGATTATGATATTCATGTGTCTCTCCATTCAGCTTCAACTTCTTCCTGAGCTGAATCTGAATGGGGTCCCCGGATTATGTCTGGGTGGCTTTCAGGTGCAAAGAGGAGTCTCCCCTCCAGACGTCCTAACGTGGATTCGGAGGGGCTCCTTGCTCTGCAGGTGTAGTTTCGGCTGTCTCAGGATGATGGTTGGGCTGACTTGGTTCTTTTACTTGTAGATTGAGGTGGGCATTCCTTTGCGGATTTTCCCTGGCAGCTGCTGCTGCCGCTGCTGCTGCGGCTGCTGTGTGACCTGTGAATTTCACTTCCCATCCCCAGATTAATATATAGGATATTTTATAACAAAAGTATTAAACTATCTGCACATGAACATGTGAATTAAAAAGGAAAGGATAACAGAACTTTCTGATCTTTCAGAGGCCTTGAAAACCACATTTTTCTTTCCTTTTCTTTGGCATTTCATGTTTTCTCTTCCCCAGGGTGATGGCATTCACAAGCAAGGATTCATTAGAAACACATATGTGAATTTAAGTATTCAAATTTACCAGCAGTATAGGATGTAAGGGTCTAGTAGTGTAGTGTAAGGGTCTTTATCACTTTCTATTATTCTGACAAATCTCTCTGAGCAACATGAACAGATGTGGAGCAGTTTTAGCAGGAGAGGGCCAGGTACCTGAACAGCCAAAAATCTCTGTATTGAAATGAGTTGAAATATGGATATAATCTCAAAATGGGGAAAGCTCTTACCATTGTCTCAACTCTTCCAGAATCTATTACAATAATTCCCACTGACTTCAGAGATACCTAGCTGATTAAAGAAGGGCTGATGAATTGAAGGCTTCCCAGCTGCTAAGCTCAGACACAAAATCACTGATGACTTCAACAGATGGTCCTGCTTTTAGGCCATTGAGAACTTTATGAGCCATTTATCCTCCTTCAGGCAGCTCATCATGTGAAATAAGGAACTGAATGATGTACTAATGTATTTTGTAAACAAATGCTCTGGGACATATCTTTCCTGAGTGGCATCAAAATCCCCTCCATTTGGATGATCGCTATAGATAAAAAATGAGTAGAGTTAAATAAAAAAAGGAAATCAGTGGAACATTTAGAACAATATCACAGATACATCCTTTTCTCACCTGAAATAAAGCTAGTTTGGATAGTTTTTATAAAAGAGACATTATTAAGGTTATGAAGATGACAAGTTTATTTTTCAACTATTTTTGTTGAATTGCATAGCTGCAACAAAGTGATTCACTAAACATCATTTAACTTCAAAATCAGTCCCTTAGTTTGAGCCTGACTTCATTTGTTCTTGCCCAGAGTTAATCAAGACAAAAGCATCCCATGCAATTTTCAGAGCATGGGTTCCTTGCTGACATAATATGAAGCTAGTGAGACAAACTCCAAAATAGTGTGTACCATAAAAAAAAGTTTCATTTTGAAGGATTACTTTTCTTTCTTTAAAAAAAGAAAAAAAAAAATCAGTTAAAGCCATTGTCTCTTCAGTCTGAATATATTTCAATCTATATTTGTGTGTCATATGAATATGGGGTTCAGTGGGGTTACCCARACAGGATATTTAAATCATTGACTGGTTTTCCAAAAATTCATTTTAGTGTTTATAGGTAACAGGTCTCTTCAGTGCACAGAAAGGAGGCCTCTGTGTGTCCTGGGACCAGAGAAGTTAAAGAGTTTTGTCTAAATGAGCACTTCTAAAGGGTTACTGAAAGACAACTGAAAGAAGAAGGTAAAAATCTTTCTTTTAATTAATAGATTCTTTATTTACCACTGTTGATCCAATCATATCCTGAAATAGTAGTAAGAAACACAGTTACTTTATGCCTTCACACTCACCATACCTACTCCCTGGACAAATAAAAGTGCATCACATGCAAGGTACTAATTTCCTTCTCATTTTTAGACAAGGTTGGAATTAGTTTTACCTATTTATTAAAAGATTATTCTTCGAAGCATATATCACAAGCTCAGAGAGCAGTACCATTGGATCTAACTCCTTTGTGGTTTTTTTCAGACACTTAAAATGCATTGTTATTACAATGATGATGACTGTACTTCAGCATGCCTGTACTCTAATCCCACTGCAAACTCATGTGTTGAAAATGTCCAGTTCTGTATCATCAGTTGTTTTTTTGAGATTATTATTATGGCCTCTGTTGAACCCACTACAGTGGCTAAGGTTTGATGATACAGAAGCATGAATAACTCTCAGAAACAGAACTCTTGTGACTTTCAGTGAAACCACAAGGGCTTGTTAGCTGTTGGTGGTAAAATCTCTGATTTCTAATGCTACAATGAAGTTGCAGGTCAGCATTTCAAGTCTGTATTTTCATAAATAATTCATTTCCTATTATTAAGAAGAAAGAAAGAAAGAAAGAAAGAAAGAAAG
>QVAJ01000415.1:430619-461140 GCA_003546035.1 Mixornis gularis | reverse complement strand
AAAGAAAGAAAGAAAGATGAAATCAACAGGAACAGCAACATGTTCCAGTCTTGGATGAAAAAACCCCAAATATTATTCTCTGTCTCTAGAGTATGTTAGTAGCAACATAACCCTAATCAAAGTTGCTGGGGTTTCTGACAAACTATTTATTGCTCAATTCTTTTTCCTTTCTGCACCAATAAAACTGTAGTTCTAAACATTTGCTATCGAACAATAGAAGACTGCTGTGAGATCATTCCCAATGATTTAGAGCTGATTACTTTCACATAGCAGCTGTCACTAGGTATTCCACATTCTTAAACTCTATCATTAGAGAGGAATCACAGCCCCATTTCTGACTCTAGACCATGGCATTCTGGTGACTCAGAGCCTGCTGTGCTAATTTCCACAAAGGGGAAACAGGAGCCCAGCTTAACAAATAAAAAAATCTGTTCAAGTTCTATCAGTATTTAAGTGAACAGGTGAAGACTATGTTCCCATCATTGTGGGAATGTTGTAATACAACAACAATTTATTATTCCCTGTGGGATCAGGCCCTTGGAAAGAGAGAGATAAAGGTATTAAGCCATAAGTTCAAAGAAAGCCCAGTGTCTTTTCATTTAGTTCATTTGACTGGAAAACATTAATAGGCCTTGCATTCTGTACTCACAATTTCTTGGCTTGGACTATATTTCCTGCATTTGTTCAGCCTGGTAAACCTTCTGGTATTCAAATGATCACTAATAATTATGTATTAATKAAATGTATGACTTATTTCTTACCACTGTCGCTAAATATACTAATAAATATCATAACAGTCTACAAGGTGTGCCAGTAGATTACAGGTTGTTATAGCTCCTAGAGTAAAGAATTTATAGTTCAATGTAAGTACGCACCTTATAAATCCTCATGCAAGTGGTGAGAAAAGTGCTTTTGTGAAATCATTATGTTTCTGGTATGTAGGAAAGAGTCATTATGCTTCTGGGAAGTGTTAATGACCTTGTATAGACAATTTTAAAATCACAGAATCCAGAATAAAAGCATGGTTTGAGTTGGAAGGGACCTTAAATATCATTTAGTTCTAGTTCCCCTGCCCTGGTCACTTCATTTAAATGATGCAAATAGGTGCATATACACCATGAAAAAATTCTGAGAAACCATGAAGAAGTAAAGGAAGAAGAAAAATCTGAGTTTTTTTCTAAGCCAAAAAGTTTTGTAGGATGTTGGTTTGCATTAATTTCACCTTGCCAGTTGCAAAAAACACTTTTTAATTTTAAAAATGGCAATAAACGTCTTTCAGAGAGAAAATTATCATTAAGAGTCACAGAAGGAATCCAAGACACACGTCCTGTTGTATGCAGCTGTTGTTTGTGGCYGTATCTGTATATGCACTGTGGATTCTTGATTTGAGGAGACAGGTATGATGCAGAACACCTGTGTGATCCATCAACATAACTTCTCCTTCTACTGATGAATGTGTTCACTGTGCCCTGGGGCTCCTCGTAACGTCAAAACTGTGAAAGTGGGAGAAGACTTAGCTTTTGATATAAATTCCATAAGGGTTAAACTAAAGCTATAAAATTATATCCTGAAGCCTGAAAGTTTCATGAAGCTATGAACAACTCAGTAAGTGTAGCTTTTGTTGGCTCTCCAGCTGCAATATTTACCTGGAACTGTACGATTTATATTTCTTCCTCTGGAAAAAGTTATTGCAGGAACTAAGATGAAGGAAAGAATCAGAAAATAACTTATATCCCATKCTTATTTAGTATTGTCTATTTCTCCCCAACACACTTATAAGTTATATGTTGAAAGCCAATAAACTGCTAAATTTGGTGCTGGGTTTTTTTGTTTATGTATTAAGGCCTGTAGGCTTTGAGTAGTGATTTTCAGCCATTTTGTTGTGCATCTCTTTCCTTTGACTTCTAGACAAGAAGCTTGTCAAGACAGGCTCTGTTTCTCATGCTTCTTATTATTTCTAGACAATTGAACGCATTGAGGATGTCTGATGCTTCAATATGAGAAAATTTAAGTTTTGGTATAAACTCTTGACCACTCAGAAACTCAGAAGTCATTTGAATTTACAAGAGTGAATGTTGATTTTTGTACAAAAGATGAAACTGCCAAAGTTTTCTCCGCACCAGCTCTTCTACTACAGCTGATGTGAGACAAAAAGGAAAAAGGAAAACTATGCTCTACTTCCTTGTACAGAAGAGAAGAATCCCATACCAATTTTTTGAACATCAACTTTTTTTGGGTGGAAAAAATAAAGATTATTGCAATAACATAGCAAGGCCACAGTGCCAGTCCTAAGGGAATTAAAAAAAAATGTGTATGCAACATTCTCTCATTGACTCAAAATAAAAATGGGGGGAAAGAAATGGACTAGCCTTAAGGGGAATRATGGACTAAGGGGACACTAAGAAATATTCAGATGTATTCTTCCTAGTGAGAGTTTGTTTGAGTGTGACTAAACTGATTGAACTTGGACTATTGATTGATTTTATAGAGAAAACAGAGATTTGACTAGGAAGCTGCTGGAAGCTCTGAACCACTGTTTTCTCCGAAAGATATGTCTGTTCTGAGCAATTCAACACACAATTAGAGAAAACATCAAACACTTAAATGAAGCTGTGCTAAAGCAGGAGAAAAATACTACCTTGCTTAGCCAGTATGTGAGACACTGCACTGAGAACCTCTTAGGACTCTCCTGAGATCTTTGTTGATTCAGCCTAGCTGAGATGAGCAGCAGAGACATAACCTCTCAGCCACAACACTGGCTTTGGGGTTATTTACTCAGAAAGTTATGGTGGAATTGTTGACAACAGCTATGGCAGCAGTGTCTATCCAGCTACAAGGGACACATTTGTGTAACCTATTTCCCAATCAGTTGTGTAGGATTGTAGCCTTCACCCTTCTTTATTTACAAACATTAAAACCATTCAGAAATATCCTCCACTGAAACTCTTCCTGTGTTTGTTCATCTATCCAAGTGGAGAGAATGGCATTGGGCCAAACACATAATCCATAATGTGCTCATTTGATGCCAGGCACAGTTTAAGTCATTTTACAGTTTATAGCTCCATTTGAATTTAACATAGCTGCTCTTTGTCATTCCAATGATTTSCTTGGCTGTTATGCGGAGGAACATTATAGCTCTGTGAGAGTTAAAACCCAAAATGTTACTCTCAATGCAGTTAATTAGGAAAGAAAATATTTCTCTTTGATACAATACAACTTTGATATTCACCTCTGCCCTTAAAATGCACAATTATGGCTTTAGAATGGACAGTTTGTTATTGGTGGGGCTTTTTAACCTTGGAGCGTAGACTAATGGTATACTGTAAACATTGCTAAAAARTTGGGACCAATGCATAAAGATAAAGAAAATATTTTCTCTCTCCACCTTAAAATGAATTTTTGAATAATGTAGACTTTTCCAGTCCTGTATTTTCCTTTTGCCCATTGCTAGTTTGAGTTGTTTTTTCCATTTTTGCAATTAATTCTTAGTAATGGCATAGATGAATACATCAGATCTGTTCAAGAACACCTGCCTGAGCATATAAGTACAAGCCTCTGATCTTGCAGTAAAGTCTGACAATCAGATTATACAGCATTTCATATTTCCCTCTAAAGGTCATCCTAGTACCAATTCTATTTTTGTTTAGATACCACTGAGCTTTTCTTCAGGTTCCATTCATGTCTTTAGTTGCAATCTGATGCTACAAGTAAAAAGAAATGATTTTGGTTTTTTTCAGGACAGTGGTGGTAAGGTAGACCCATAAGTAAAGTACCGTAGAGTAAACTAAAGGCAAGACTTGGAACCCTTAATTTGTTACCGAAATCCATTTTGGCTATCACGTTCTGAAATTAGTTTCTTGCACATTCAAATTGCTGCTATAATTAAACAATTTTGAACATATGGTTTCCAATGAAGCTATATAAGTTCACCTAGTTTCCTAATTTTATTATTCACATTTCCTAATTTTATTTTTGACAAGTCTCTTTAGTCCCAATATAATACATATGACTAAATATATATGTAAAATTAATTATTATATTAAAATTATTATTAAATTTCAAGTAATAACAACTTTTCTGTTTCATTTTTGAGAATAATTCTCTAGCCAAAATGTACTTTAATTACATCTCCTTTGATCTCCTCTGGAACAAAGGACTTGGGTCATTAAATATCACTTCCCATCAAAGGCATCAGGGTTCTTCTGCCTGTTGCATTTAATTTTATCACAACTAAATACAGAGTGCAAGTGGGAAGCTCAATGACTGCTCAAAGCAGGGAACTCTAATATAATTGTAGGTTATAAGTAAATATAAGTTATCACCTTTACACAGCTTACTTTTCCTGTTGCAATCCTGATTGCCTGTCAGACTCCTGGAGAACACAAGACAACTTTTATTGCTACCTAGTTTCTGAATGCCCCTACTTACAAACTAGAAAACCTTCAAGCTGTGCTTTCACTGCCATTTCATCCAGCTTGTGCAACATGGAATGGGAACAACTTGAGGCTAGAGGTAGAGACAGGTTCTGTCCAGTGGAAAAAAATTACAGACAATTATATGAGAGGAACACCTGAACTACATCTTATCCTTTGTCATCTCAGTTATACTCACAAAAAGAGCATCTACCCATCCTCAGGAGAGGGCAGACTGTTCTGTGCCAATGTAATTTTTAGTTAACAAAAGGCAGACAGATTCACACCTCTAAACTGTTGCTACTATAATATCTCTTTTTTTTTTTTCCTTTCCAGCAAAACCAGAGTGGAAAAAAAGGAGCTTTTTATCATTGCTTCTCCCAGTTCACTGAGCAATGCCATGAAGGTTGGACGCAGCTGATCTGAAAAAGTGACATCTTTGCTAGTCCACAGGAGGACATGAAAAGAGTGAGACACATGCCTCTCTGATTAAAATATTACTTAGCAGCATCTCCATAGAAACTTTCTTAATCAGGTTATCCTCAATATTTTTTTTCCTTCCAGCATCATATACCTATTTCTTCTATAATCACACAAAAAGGAAAATCCTGAGGAAATCCAAGTTTCTACTTCATTAATGACTGTAATGCCCCTCCCTGCTAAGAGGAAGCTGTGTAAGAATGACCTTGTAAATTCTGTCATGTCTCTTCTATAAAAAACTGTATCTTATGAAGATAATCCTTAAAGGGGATTCAGAGCACACACTCATTAGAAGGAAAACAAAAACCTCTAAATAAGGACCTTCCATTTATTACACAATTACACATCTTTGATCAAAATATATTTCTATATGAATATACATGTTACAATGGAATTTTTAACTTTTTTGATATCAATAATTTGTTATATTAATTTTAAGATGGAAATTATCACTCTATAGTATTGTATAATGTTCCTATATTCCATAATATTCCTATATTATACTTATTAGATATTTTCAAAATAACTGCTCTGGTTCCTATATTTTCCCTGAATTAACAGTTATTTTGTTTGGGCATCTTTACAGAGAATTGACTTGACTGTAATGACAATAATATCAATAACACTTTTGTTGTTTCAGCCTTCTCTTCAGTCAGGATACCACTCCAGACTTTCTACATTATTTATTTTTATGGTAGAAAAAATTTGAACTGCTCTTAAAAACAGTGATAACTTAGAATATCATAGCTTTATTGCCTTCTGACTTTTTAATGCTGCCTTTAATTTCCTTTTCAATATAATATTATGAAAATTTAATGAAATATTGTTTTTAGATATTATCAGTAGCATAATATTGCACATATCAATAGCATAAATAATATTGAATTTAGATATTATCAATAATATCAATTGATATTTTTTTTAAGTCAAGAAAATGTTGTTTTCTATTTAATTAGGACGATCAAGTGTTATTTTTCATACTGAAGGGCACCCAGTGCATATTATCTATGTAGCAAAGTAGAAAGAAGTTTAATTCATGATGCAAAAGTGACCAGATTTTATCTTTTCTGATTCACTAAGTAAACAAGTACTCTGACTCTTCTGTTGGATGCTGGAGACTGGGTTATTGCCAAATCCCTTCTCTGAGCAAGGGGAAAAGAATGAATGAGTTTGTAAAGAGAACTTCATTTGCTCATAGGCATTGACTTAATCCTCTGTGACTACTGGGAACACTTAGAACATAGAGATTCCCATAAATTCAGGAAGAAAACCAGCAGAGGAAATTGAGAAGTTTGAAAGCTCATTTAATTTATTTGTGCTTTAGTAATAATGAGCTAAGAGAGTATCATGATCATTTTTTGATGTTCATAAAAATAGGAGGTTTCCTACACTATTAGCCTCTAATATACAACAATTTTCAGGTTAATGAATTATTCTTTCTGAGGATCTGTTGTGATCATAGTAAGGGAGAGCAGTGTCTATTTATTTGTGGTGAAATTCACTGATGTTACATTTTAATAAATAAGATCTAATAAAGTTTAAAAATTTCAGGCAGAAAGCCCAGGAATTAACATTGTTTACATTGCCTCGCTTGTTCTGCAGGACATTTCCTTTCTTCTATTCAGCTCACATTATCAAATGCTTGAGCATGGCAATCAAGAGTCCTTATGATTTTTGCCTTGTATAAAGTTTGGAATATTGTGTCAAAATCAAAAACATTGATGCAGCAATCTGGGAATCCAGCTTTATCATAAGTAACAGCTTAACCCTGTGCACACAGTGTTTCTTCCTGGCAACTGGTGATAACACACACTACATTGTGAAAGTGCAATTCTGAGAAAATGAACCACAGACCACCATTTTGGACTCTAAAATGTAGAACACTCCTGAAAATCCAAAAGCATGAACTGGAAAATTTGCGGTTATTTTTTGGATTCCATCTGGTATAGCTTTGCTAGCTTCTAATTATCTCCTTCATGATATATYACTGGAAATGGACATGTATTACAGCTCTATTATGTTGAGGAAAGTTGTGTAACAATGTAATTCTTATCTTGCGAGCCCTGAGGCTCAGGGTCCTCTTTCATCACTGGGCTGAATGGGAGCACAGCATAAATCTCTTTGTTAAACCACTGGACTTCAAACAGAGAAGAGCTTGTGTTCAGGCATCCCTGAAAACTTTGGGAAATATATTGTGTCTCAATCCTCTTAGTGTTTAAGGAGTAGAGGCACAGTTAAGTTTCTTAACCAAAAGAGCAAAGCTTGAGTTCAAAGACCAACTGAATAGCAGAGTTCCGTCTCTGAACCTTGCAAGACATCTCTGTGTGCCCCTAGAAAACACACCCATGAAAAGAGTGGTCTGTGAAGGATAGGGCTGTAACCGCCTTAAAAAACTTGATCTTACCCACATATTCTCTATTGCTGTTTTCACTACATAAACAGATAGAATGTTTTGGTTTACATGCTGTTTTGTTCCTGTCTACAACACCATAGAATGCATTAACGTGAAAAAATGCTCTTGGAAAAGCCCTGAAACTAAAAGGTTCCTTCAGGCTTGTTCATTCCTGCAAGTTGCAGTTAATCTGTCTCACTTTAAGTGTGTTAAATTTGCAGAATCAAATTCCTAGCAATGAAGTTATTCAGAAAACATAACTTCAATTTTACAGGAAAAAAACTTATTTCAAAACTGTTACAATTTGAAACTAGAAAACCATCCAAATTTTCAAATCTTTGTATCTGCATCATTGTTAAGACAAATACATAGTGATTTTATTCAGAATCTCTGAACAATGTTTTTATAGTGACAATTCATTGATATTTATTTCCTACTTACTGTGGTATGCAAATGCAAAATTGACAATGGTGCAAAACTTTTAATAAATGAATCAAAGCAACAAAGCTGTAGTGAAACACCAATACTGCCTCAGACAATCCTCATTTTTCACAAATAAAATAGTTTCAACAGGACTTAAAAAAAATCCACTTTTGAAAGTGTCATCATAGTAGAATGAATTGCTTCTCATGAATTGTTTCTTTTTCCTTTTCACCTGTCAGAATCTCATCACTATTTTTTTCGACTATCTCCATAGATGGATTCTGATGTAATTCAGCTTTTTAAGCAAAACCCATGTAGGATGTTCCTGCTCCCACTCCCTCACACAGCACAATGCTGACGAGAGATCTCTTCCCTTCTCTGGGCTTGTTCAGAGCTGCTCAGCACTCTGAGCATAAATCACCTCCAACTCACTGCAGAAGGCTGTCTTGGAGGTGAATGAGAACAGCTGCATGCAGGAAAGAATCTCAGACTTTAATTTGCAAGCAAAACCAAAGGCCAAAACTAACAAACCATAGGAGTGAGCATTCCACAACCATATTCCAGTGACATGTAGCAGGATATGGGTTTGCTGCACTGGTAAGAGATATTGCTACTGCACAGACAGAAGTGATAGCCCTAAGATGCACACACACACACACACACACTGTTAAATGGGAATAATAGAATCAATTAGGTTGGAAAAGCTTTCTAAGATCAAGTCCAACCTTTGACTGATCACCACCACCTTGTCAACTAAACCATAGCATTTAAGTGCCACATTCAGTCCTGTGTTAAACTCCTCCAGGATGATGATTCCACCACCTCCCTGGTAGCCTGTTCCAGTGCTTGACCACCCTCCAGAAAAGAAATTCTTCCTGGTGTCCAACCTGAACTTCCCCTGTCACAGCTGAGGCCGTTCCCTCTCCTCCTGTCCCTGTTCCCTGGGAGCAGAGCCCAACCCTCCTGGCTGTCCCCTCCTGTCAGGGAGTTGTGCAGAGCCACAAGGTTCCCCCTGAGCCTCCTTTTCTCCAGGCCCCTTTCCCAGCTCCCTCAGCCTCTCCTCATCAGACTTGTGTTCCAGTGTCTTCACCTGCTGACTGTGTGGTCTGGCTGAACATGATTCTTTTTATGTTTGTTCAGAAAATGACCAGCAGCACTTTTCTAGGCATTGGTTGTGATGGGAAAATTTAACTTCCCCATTAACAGTCTGTGGTGGTTTAGCATGAATGTGAAGGTTTTTTTTTCCCTAAGGAAGTTATGGCATGGATTGACAGTGTGATAAATAGGTATGATTCATGCTATGATTCATGCTGATAAAATTGAAACAGTAATCAATATTAAAAAAAAAAAGTAGTTAAAATGTAACTCTGAGRAGAGGGAGAGGGAAGGTCTCCCCCTTGTCTCCAGACATTCAAGTGAAGAGTAGAAAACCAGGAAGGAACTGAGATAAGAGTAACTAAAATTATCTGGGAGACAGGGAAACTTGGGGAAACTCCAGGAAAGTGTTAATGATATGAGATTTATTCCCTGGGAGGCAGGAGATTTGGGGGAACTTCAGGAAAACTGMTAATTATATGAAATTTATGGCCTTAATGTACAAATTTGGTATTCACTGACATAATATAGGCTTCATACGCATGTGTAATCAAAGGGGTTATTGGAAGGACATGTGCAGTAGATGATGAGCCTTACTCCCTTACGATCCCCAAAGGTGGGGAGACCTCCTAAATGGGATGGTGGAGCATGAGCAGTAAAGGCAGAAATGGGTGGTGATGAGGGCAGTGATGTAGATCTTATGAATCGAAAATTGGAGGGAATGGGGGGGCGACACACATTATAAAAGGGGTCAAACAGGTTATTTTGCTTTGTACGTGAGGCTGGCAAGCCTTGGTCGCGTACCCCGCGGTCCATTTGCTTATGTATTTTTTTTTAGAACCAATATATTATTTACTATTAGAAAATTATTGCAACTTTTAAGCTGCTCAAATTAAAATTGCTGCTATATTTAATTTTGTTTGGGTTTTTTTTTTTGGGGGGTTGGAAAATTAGGCAGCACATACATTTATAACAACAGCTTGGCTGACGAATAGGAGTGTTGTACACGTCTCTGGAGACTCTGGCTTAAATCAAAGCTCCCAGGTGACTTGGCCTCTTTTCCTCTTCTGGCTGGCAAGGAGTTAACATCACTTTGCAAGTCAGAGATTCGGGCTAGCCCCTGGGCCAGGCCTGGCCAGGCCTCGGGGTGGGGGCCATTGCCTGTGGGAGAGGTGCCCTGGCCGGCCATGTCCCCTCTCTCCCCCGGCTCCTGCCAAGGGGGAGAGGAAGAGGATTGGAGATCAGCAGTGCTGGCCCTGCGCCAGGAGCCAGAGTGGCCGTGCTCTTGGCTTGGCTGCCGGAGCCTCTGGTCTAGGGGAGGAGAAAACCTTGAAAATCTTTCTCCAGAGCTCCAGAGAGCTGATCCRAGTTTGAGTCACTTTGGATCTGACCAGGGGTGGAGGAGGGTCATCCATCAGCATTTCTGAGCATGCTCCCTTTCTCCCCAGCTCCATCACCTTCAGCCTTGAAGTTCTGGGATTCAGCTGGAGAGGAAGAAAGAGTCTGGGCAAAGACATTAACCCTTTCCCTCCTCCATGGAAAACAGAGTGATTTAAAGTGTAGAGAGACAGCATGAAATGAAGTCAGCGAAAGAACTGATAAAGACTGTYGGAAGAAGGGATAGAGAAAGTGGACATTTTTGACCAGACTTCTCTGGATATGAAGTATGAAAAAATGGAATATTTCTTGTCATATCATAATGCTGTTTGGGGGAATGCAAGTTCTAGCCAAAGGGTTGTATGTACAGATATAAATGAGATTTAACTGAGAATTTTGAATAGAGTCAGGCCCCATCTCCTGGGCATAAAAGGAGGTCTCTGTTTCTTTTGAGACAGAGATGATTTTAGAGATAGTAAAAGGAACCCTTGTTTTATACTAGAAGAAGCATTCTTAAAATGGTCCCCCAAACATGCAGACACCCATAAGCAGCTTGGGAAACTGTTAAATGGGACTGCACAGAACCTGCAAAATCCAGACGGTTGCAGATTTGTGACATTGAGAGCCACCAAACCTTTTTATTTTTTTGTGGCATGTATCTCCATAAACACTAGAGAGACTCCTCTCCCAAAGTGATGCAGGACTGTGTTTAAATGGTTGCAACTGACTGAAAATTGTAGTTTTCTCTCTATGTTGAGTGGGAAAGTGAACAGTTTATGGTAGGGGGAAAGGTGTTTGAAAGTTACATTTTTCTTTTTTTTTTTCTTTAGTGTATGTTAATAAAATCTATCTGTTTTACTTTTAAGTTGAGCCTGTTTCACCTTTTTCTCCCAAAATCCTATCTCCCACTTGGCAAGCAAAATTCAACGAACATGAAACCACCACATAAATGGTGCTGTGACTCGGATGAACAAACCAAACCCACAACACAGTCTGACATCTGCATAGTTGCTTTAGAGGGAGTTACATCTCCCCAGGTTTTGTTGGGTTCAGAGCAATTCCTGCACCCTGAAGCCATCAAGAATTAGGAATACAGGCTGATTAATGTGGTTCTAGACCAGGTTGTGAAAGATAATTTTTTTTAGATTTTTTAAATCAAAAGTGAGGAAAAAAATTACAAATGTAAAGCAAAATTACAATTGGGATAATATAATGTGAATATTGCTGAAGAACGTCTGTTTTCAGCTCAGATAGCAACCACCACTTCAGATAATGTGTATTTCATTTAAATTTATTGCACAGAATAAAAGTGACATGATTGCTGTATACTGTATCATAACTCTCTCACTCATTCACCATTACAGGCTAGTTTTGGCATTTAAAAGTATGAGGAAAAAAATTAGGAAATTCATATTATAGACATAAATAACTTACTATTTTAGTTGCATTGACTTTGCTCCTGTTTTGCATCAGTTTTATGCACCATATTTCAGAGACGATTCATATCAAACATTGCCTGCTTTATATAGGTACTATATATTGTAGATTTATGCAAAGGGCAAATTCAGTTAAATGTCTGTGTGAATGCTATTTTGCAGTGCCATGTATATATAACAAAGTTATTGTCAAGGAGATTCTAGGAAAGGCATTATTATTGCATCAGATTTTAATCATAATAATTGGTGTTGGCTGACAGTATAATCTTTCTGCAGATATTTCTTAGCTCTGGGTATCATAACTCTCTTGCATTTCTGAGTTGCAAATTATCATTGAGAGAGCAAAAAAACGCCAGGCAAGCAGAAGCTCTGACTTGATCACTTTCACAACAATTCTTAGCAGTACTCATCTACATAGGGTTTGCAAATGTGCTTTCACAGAGGTTTAAAATCACCCTGAGAAGTATAAAGTGTTAACACCTCCCTCCTATTGAGAGCAGAATGACCCATCATCCCTCAGGAAAGCAGCCAGTTATGGTCAGAATAAAATACAAATCATCAGGTGCAAGCACTCTGCCCACATGTGAGTGCTGTGGGTAAGTCCCCACCATTCACTTGTGCTCTTTTGCCCAAAGATTAAGCAGAATCCCAAATATAACCAAGCATATAATACTAGATATTTTGGGTCAGTAGAATTCTTGACCCTGGAGATGTGTCATCTGTTAATTTACACACTATAGAGCACATTTATAACAGCCCCTTTATGTCACCTCTACCTTCAGAAGCTCAATTTTCTAAGCAAGAAACTCCAAAGCCATAGTGATGCTTTTATTGTTTTGATTTCTAAAGAGTGTAGTGACAATCTTGAACATAATCTGATTTTACTCTCCATTCTGAATTAAGAAAGTTGCTTGATTGTTTTGTGTTGTGGAGCTATTTATTTTTTTGAATTTTTGGGGTTTTTTTCATTTTGTTGTTTAGGGGTTTTTTCATAGGTTTTGTGGGACTTACTGGTTTTGGTGTTTTTTTGTTTGTTTATGGGAGTTTTCTTGTTTGCTTCGGTTGGGTTTGGGTTTTGTTTGTTTTTGTTCTTTTTTCTTCTTCTTTTTCTTGCTGTAAATTAACTGCTTTCTTAGCTCACAGCAACAATTCTTTTCTTCACCATAACATTCATTTCAGAATCATAGGACCATTTAGCTTGGAAAAGGCCTTTAAGATCATCAGGTCCAACCTTTACCTCAGGACTGCCACATCCATGACTAAACATTCTCCCTAAGAGTCATATCTATGCCTGCTTCTAATTCTTGTTAATTATAATTAGGATTAAAAAGGGAATGATGGAAAGAGATGCCTGTCTAAGTACCCAGTGATCTCAGAGGTAGAATATTTACCTGAAACTGAGGCAGAGTAACAACTTGAACCAGCATTTTTCAAGTCATAAATGCATTAATGATTCAATTAATGTAACAGATATTAAAATACTAACTTTCCAGCTTCAATTTCCTTCTAAATAACTATCTGTTATAGAACGTGAAAGATCTGTGAAAACTGTTTCCTTTCCAAAATCTATACTGATCTTATAAACAGGAAAAAGCACCAATCATAATAAAATTTCTGTCCCTAGAATATAGTTTCTGAGCTCCATGTAGTTTTGATAACAATTTCCACTCAGAAGATAGCCTCCAGTAAAATGCTGTGTGAAGCTTGCCTCCATGGGCAAAGAACACAACCTCTTGTGAGAGAGGCAGGTCCAGCAGGGAGGCATAATGTGTGACAAGATTCTTGTGTTCTGCATAAATGTGAATAATGAAAGATTATCAGTTGAAGCATTAATCCATAACAAAACTGATGGGCAGGGTATTGCCTCTCCATGAAGAGTAGTCTTATTATTCTGGGGTCACTTCAAGCTGCCTTACTCTGAGATTAGGCATAAATTTACTTTCACCTTAATTGCGTATTTTTTAATCTTTCTCAGAGATGGATAAACTTCAGTTTGTGAAACCTCAGTGCTGCCCCAGCTCTGTGCATCAGGATTTTCTATGGAGTATTGAAAGATCATTTCTATTTCAATCTCTGGCTTTGTAATGTTGGCTGTAGGGAGAGAGGGGGAAAATAGAAGTTTTCTGTTGACTGTATTACAGCAAAAGATGCATTTTTTTCAGAACCTATGCATTAACTGTGAGACAACAGAATTCATCCAAATTAACAATAATGGAACACACGTGATTCAACAAGGAAAGTCTTAAGAAAGATTTAAGACAAGCACAGTTTGACCCACCTAAATTAAGTGTTAAGAGGTATCACAGTGTTCCAAACCTTAATGATTTAGGCCAAAATTAAATATCATCCAGTGGTACAAAGGCAAAAYGAATTAACCGCTTTTTTAACACAGATATATTGGACATCCACAATTCAAGCCCAATTCTTGAGGCTTAGTTTCTATCCCACAAAAGCATAGGAACACGTGACGAACATGGCAGTTGATGTTAGACACCAGTGAATAGGCATCAGCCTGAGGTTTAGCCAAATTAAAAAGAAAACTACTGAAGCTGATGTAAGAAATTGCTCAGTGTGACCAACTGTAATGTAAGAAGATGCAAAAAAGTCCCAGAAAGCATTATGGGGGGGGGGGCTGGATGTCACCAGGCATGTTTAAGGGACAGTCATAACCAGAAAAGGCATACTTTCACAGAGAAGCACTGGAGACTTTTGYGGGAGTGAAGTTTGGCAGTGCCAGCCATGTCCAAGAAAAGGTCTCAATGAAAGTGTATGAGGATGTGGTTACCTAGGTAACTGCATCAGAAATTCAAAATTTGGCTATAGATGTAGAAGAACCATTACYGTCTGAAATGGATGCAGGGGCAGTAATAAATATAGTTTGTCTGCTTGCATGAATAACAGAATATATGGGTTAGAAGGAACTTTATAGATCATCTCATTCCAACTCCACTGTCATGGGCAGGGACAACTTCCACTATACTAGATTGCTTAGAGCTTCATCCAGCCTGTCCTAGAACACTTCCAGGGATGGTGCAGCCACAGCTTCTCTGGACAAGCYGTGCCAGGGCCTCACCACACCACCTTTACAGTAAAGAATTTTTTCCTAATATCTAGTTTAAACCTGCACTGTTTCAGTWTAAAACCATTCCCTCTTGTTCTTTCAYTGTATTACTCTGTAAATAGTCTCTCTCCAACTTTCTTTTAGGCTCCCTTCAGGTACTGAAAGGCTGCAATTAGGTCACCCCCAAGTCTTTTTTCCTCCAGCCTGAACAATCCCATTTTTCTCATTATTTCCTCATGGTAAAGGTGTTCCATCTCTCTGATCATCCTGATGGCTTTTCTCTGGATTCAATCCAACAGATCTATGTATTTTTTGTGCTGAAAACCCCAGGGCTGGATGCAGCATTCAAGGTGGGGGTCTCATGAAAGCAGAGAGACAAAATCACCTCACTTGACCTGTTGCCCATGATGCTCTGGATGCAGCCTGGACTGGATTTTCTGGACTGTGATTGTGCATGACCAGGGCAGGTCCAGCCTCTCATCCACCAGCATCCCAAGTCTTTATTGGCAGGGCTCTCYTAATCAGTCCACACCTATGAAAAGGATATATCAGGGCAGCAAATCTTAGGTAGTATTAMTAGCTACAAAAAAAGCAGAAAGTAATGCACTGATTCAGAAAGCCTGGAGCAGAGCAGTAAACCAAAACTTTTGTTCTGAACATACCCCTGGTCAAAATTTCCCTCTTTGAGTCTCCTTACAAGGAATGAAAGCAAAAGACTTTTCCTGGATACTAGAGGAATACCTGAGACAAACAGGTTCCTTATCACTATATCAGTCCAGATCTGACAGCATCAGCCTTGGCCCTGCACTTCCTCACAATKAAACCTTGACAGTCCCTTAGGCAATTTTTGTACAAATAAAGATGTGCAATATTCAACCCTTGCAGCCTTAGTTCAAAGGAAAGGCAATACCAATCACACACTGTGAATACAGTGTGAATCAAAGCAGGCTAAAATAAGGGTATGCTGCTTTCATTGAGTGAATAYGGCAGAAAAACAACCAACACAGATCACAGAATCATAGAATCATAAAATTACAGAATCATTTAGGTTGGGAAAAATCTCCAAGACCGTTGTGTCCAACCTGTGACTGATCCCCCCTTTTCACCCAGACCAGAGCTCTGAGTGCTGCTTCYACTCTTCTTCTTGAAGACATCCAAGGAAGGGGTGGTGACTCCACTTCTTCCCTGGGCAGCCGCTTCCAATGCTTAACAAACTCTTCTGTGAGGAAATTCCTCCTGATGTCCAACCTGAACTTCTCCTGTCACAGCTGAGGCCATTCCCTCTCCTCCTGTCTATGTTCCCTGGGAGCAGAGCCWGACCCCCCTGCTGTCCCCTCCTGTTAGGGAGTTGTGCAGAGCCACAAGGTCCCCCCTAAGCCTCCTTTTCTCCAGGCTGAGCCCCTTTCCCAGCTCCCTCAGCTGCTCCTCACAGGACTTATAAATGTGTAATCAGGGGTCAACTGCACCTTGGTTTTGCTTGTTCTGTAAAAGTATCAGTTTTCTACCTTCTTTTGTCTGCTGACAACATTTTACTCATCTGCACTTCAAACTGATTTACTTGTCTGCACCTTTTTTTGCTATTTAACATAACTTCTGATTTTAGCCTGGGATAATTCTCTATTCTTACATGCCTTTTTGTGATTCAGGTCTACTTTCTTATCCATATATATCCWTTGCAGCACACAGCTCTGAGGGATTTATCTGAAGAAAATGCTGTCCCTAGATCAGCGTTACAACCCTGGAGAACAGCAAAATTCATAGCAAAAGTCATGAAGTTAGTATCTGCTATTGATGTTGTTAAGCTTTATCCCATGATACTGAAAGGAAAATTGAGGCTAGAATACTGTTTATTTTCCCCACAAATCGATGTACAGAGCCACTTCCGATGTAGGCATGCAGAGGTCTCCCTCTTCAACTAGAAAACTTCATTCACACAATCCTAAAGGCTAKTTCATTGAGAGGGTATTATGGAGATGCAATCAATATGGCAAGTGATACTGTGAAATACTTCTTACTTGTTTCCATAAAAATAGTTGTGTTTTCGGAGTCAGTTAAAATATTTACAGCATCTTCAGAGAAAATTCGTGGTTATCCCTGAGGTTGTCTTCAAGACTAAATTAAATATCAGTCACCATACAGCGCCCTTAGCTGGTTAGAAAAAAGAATTGTAACAGCCATGATATTGTTTTACAATATTTTTTCACCTGCAATTTCTAAAGAAGATAGTCTTTATGTGTTTCATTGTGCATTTTGAACTTTTGCATCTTGGATTTTAAGCTTCTTGGGTTTTTTGCTTTGTTTTGGTTGTGGTTTTGTTGTTTTTTTGGKTTTTTTTAGAAGTAGATCATTTTATAACACAGTATTTCTTATGTGGAAAAAAGACAGGGAAATTTTTGCAACATTAACAATCTATTCTACTTTAAGTCACAATGCAAAATGCTTTGACTCAGAACTCCTGCACATGACTGCTACCTCAGCCCTGTGTGTGTGCACAGCCCCGGTGAAGCTGCTTTCAGTAGCAAAGCGCTTACCTGTCACCCAGTGGGACCCAACATTTCTGTATGTTTAACTTAAACTCAAATTCCATGCCACAATATCCACTTAATAAAAAAATACAAAACCATGTCTTCTTACAGCCCAGTCATCTATAAAAAACCTCATTGAGAGACTGTCCAAAGAGGAAGAAAAACATTCAGTAATGAGTTAAATTTCCTTCACCAGGATGAGAGGAGGCTGAGCATTTTCCAGTCAGACCCAACCTGTTCTTTACTGACCTAAGAGCATGTTGCTGACAGAAAGATTCATGGCAAGAAATCCTGCAAAACTCGGTTTTGAATTAAGTTAATTGCTCAGGAGTCATCATCAGCAAAGCAAGTAAATGGCAGTGCCAGTTATAGCAGCCGCAAGAGTGCTGTGAGTTGTTCAGCACCTCCATGAGACATCATGAAAGAGAGAGCAGCTAAAAAGGTAGCAGCTTACACAGACCATATTTGAATCTTTTTTTAAAAAAAAAAAAAAAAAAAAGAAGTGTTGCATATGGCCATCTGTGGTTATGTATTTTTACCATGTGTTAAGCATGTTTTTATCCATGATGACATAAAATACAATGGACTTACAGAATAGTGTTACACCTTGGGGATTTGAGGAGGATATCTGCAGGGGCTCTCTTAATGGTCTGTTGCAGCAATTTGAGCTACAAATAGCAATCAGAACATTAGCTTTGAGATTCTCCCTGAGGCTCACCTGCATTGTATTTGGAAAACATAAAGACATTCTTGATCAAAACATAAAGACATTCTTGGTCTCTGTCCTGAAGAAGTGGGTCTAGAATGTGAACCATGAATGAATCACCACTATTTTAGTAAAGCTATACCATACAAGGAAGAGAAGTGCCTGCATGGGATGGAGTAGAGCAGTCTTTCACTTGATGCCTGTCTCCTGGGGACAGGAGATTTGTCAGAGACAATATACCAGCTTATAATGGTGAAAGATGTTCTATTTTAGACATCTGGCTAGTGAATCCTGTAATTGATTTCTGTGACAAGGATCAGGGAWCCCTTCCAGGTGCTGGAACTCACAATGGGAGTCATTAAATGGCAGACTATATCCCAGCTGCAGCTGCCTTCTTCCTTCCCTGGCTTTTGTTTCTGTGCCAGTAAATACTTCTACATTCTTAGAGAGCAGAACAGCAAAGTTTATATTTGTATAGCACTTGAATGGATGTTTTCTCTACCTCAGCTTTCAAACTCACAGACAAGCTGGAGCCTGACACGACTTCCTTGTCTATGAGGAAGTGGTACAGTATGATTGGTCAGGGTAAATATTTTCCTTCTGGAAAACAACTAGAATGACAGTAGGATAATTTGACTTTGGTTTTGCTCCTCTTACCTAATATATTAGAATTCATTCTTGTTTGCATCTGTATATCTGTCCCTATAAGACTCATATCTTATGTCATGGGCCATGTTCCAAGCTGTAGCCTGACTGCAGAGTACAATTCAGGATTCAGCTRATCAGCTGAATTCAGCAAGCAGCTRGGAATAAAGAACATGTGATGTGCCTAGATTTGCTAGTATTTGGCAAAACAAATCTAATCCACCTCTGTTAGAAGAGGAAGACTGCAAGCCAAATGCTTTCCAATAAAGCGTGAGAGAGTAGACCATGAACACAAAAAATAGCAGAAATCATTGCAGGGGTGGGGGGTTAAAAAAGATACATAGGTGGGATAATTATTTTGGGATGAGATGAACAAAAGCAGCAGTTTATTCTTGTCTTACACACATGGCACAACATACAGAACCAGCACAAATAACTTACAAAATCTCATACACCATGCTTCCTCTTGAATAGCTTCTATTAAGTTACAACACCATAACGAATCAGGTATTTAGTTACGACAGATCTCCAGACATGGATAGTCTCCCATTCAAGGAGTTAATATTTTTGTAAGCTACTTAGACAAACATCTTTTTTTTTTTACATGTTTAATACAGTACAGTATCCTTAACAGAGTTCAAGATATTCACAATGAGAATTGAATACTTTATAAAACAGCAGAATTTCTCACCTCAGTACAGGCCTACATTCGCTCTCCTGCCTCTTTCTTGTTTAAAATGTGTTACAAGTCGTCTCTACTCAACCTTCCAAACTAAGGATTGCTTTAAATGAAAAAAAAACCCATCTATTTACAGGGTTTTTAGATTTAATAAAAATGTCTTTGCTTCCCTTTCCCTTTCCAACCCCCTAATCCCCAACAAAAACTGCCATTTAGCTAGCAAAAATATTGACCCTCAAGCTTCTAAAAAAACTAAAAAAAAAAAAAAAGAAAGGTGACGACTTGCTGGATGCAAAATGAAAGATGATCATCACAGCCCAGCATTAATTCAAAAAGATGAATTGTTATCCCCTAATGTCATATTTTGTGTTCATTGGAGACAGATGATGCCTGTCATCTGATTTTTAGAGATAATGAACTACTTACGGGCCAGCGTACAAAACCCTCCATCTTTTRTAATTGAGAGATGCTCCACTCTCTTTGATGCAATCATTTCCAGCTCAGTTCTTTCCTTTTCAGAAGTTGTAACAACTCTGATTTTGTTGTACTCAACCTAAACTCTCCTAGTCTCGATTGGCTAAAACAATGTTTCCCCATATCCATGGTCCCAATGACATTTCTGGGTTGACTCAGAAGTGTTTTGCTCTGTGATTGCACTTCAAACCCCACTGAAGCCTGTGGGCATCTTTCCTTTCGCTTGGTGGCTTTGGATTAGCTCTGCTGGAATGTGGCTGGCAAACTCTAGCCCTTAAGCAGTTAATCAGGTTTCTAAAGAAATAATCAAAAAAGATTCCTCTCCTTTATACATACAATACGCAATTTTTTTACATTTAGCATTATCATAAAAAGCATGTTTATGTTATTTTGAAAATGTATTTTTACAGAAATCTATAAACACTGTTGTATCAAACACATTCTCAAAAACTGGAGAAAATACTGACACAAAACCTGGAAGAGCCTCAATGGAATTCTTCCAGTACTATTTGTCTACTTGCATATTTCATATTTCAGTGTCCTTTCCTGCAAACATAATTTGGCCATATGAGAACAGGTAAAGTAGACAACAAATCCCCAACAGTTTTAAGTAGGACTTAGGTCTGTTGTTTAATGAAAGTAGATTGACATTCAATGTATGTTTGGTTTGTTCTAACCTGGCATGCCCATTTTGCTACCTTTACCRACAATGAGCAGTACCTTGATTCCCAAGTAGTCTTGTTCGCTTCAATGGGATTACACGTGACAAATGACGTATGCAAAAATACTGAAAATGGTTTTCCACTTTTTAACCCTTCTTATATCAACAACTAACATCACTATCTTCTTCTTTATATATATTGTACTTGAAAATGAAGTAGGACTAATACTTGCAAACAATTCTGTATCAGAAGTTAGTGCACAAACTTTAGGATATAATCTGCTTATAGTTGTGCTATAGTTCTGACAGCCTAAAAACCTATCTGGTGTGACCAAGACAAAATTGCACAGGTCTAAATGCTTTATTTATACACTTGTTATTGTTACACTTGATATTTCCTCAGCCTGACACAATTTAAGTTTAAATAGACATGTGTCACACTGACRTGAAATCAGGATGTTATTTTCTCTTACCACCACCATTTTCAGTACAGTCAGTAATGTACATTAATTCATATAATCAAAGTACTTTCCAAGTACTTTTTCTACATAATATTGGAGAAATTATAAAGTGAGTTTGGTTTCCTCTCTTGCAAAATTTTAAAAATGCACTGAAGTTTGTGTATTGATACTGACTGTAATGGCATTTTTTACAGTCCAGGAGGTTAAACACAGGAAGTTCAACAGCAGAATAAGGTTTTCTTCTTTGTCTCCCTATTTTGTTTATTCTTTAATGAAACTATCAAAATAAAATCAACTTTTTTAGTACTAGTGAATTGTTAAAATATAATTGGTGAAAAGTAATTGATTGTAATATCCTGTATGTTACCTCATCTGAACAGAAATTCTTTTGTATGGCTTGAAATGTTTAAAGTGTAATCCTACCTACAGGAAAAAAATGCAAGCCATATCTAACCCCAAATTCTAGCTATACTGTAACACGTACAGTCACCCGTAAAGGAGCCCTTTTAACAAAAAAAATTATGTTAACTTAATCATTAGTTTGAAGTATGTATCTATTTTGGTCACTGTAATAAAACAAATTATATATATAAACTTACTAAAAAATCCAAGCGTAAGTAATTATATAATATTTCAACACTTAAAAAAATAGTTTTGCACAACATGATATGTAAAGCAGAATGCTGAAAATGTGTTCATTTTTTGGGATGATCAAAGTATAAATAACCAAAACTTACAAATAATGATTAAATGTTCATAAAAGAAGGGTTTTTTTGTTGGAGGGGCAGAAGAAATTCCCTCCTACTCAGCCTCAATCCCCATGGCTTTTATAGATCCATCCCCTTCTCTAATAAGCCACAGGTTGGGTCTTTTTTGGATATATTGTAATAACAGTTATCTTCTTCCATATATGAGTCACTAATAAGTGACTCTTTCAAAACATAGTTTGCTCTTCTTGAGGTTTACAATGCTTTAGAATTTACAGGCCACTTAAACTCTAGAAGAATATTAATCTGACCTAATTATGTTAAAGTTTAAAGAAATAGAAATTCCGTTATTTACTGTGAAAATTAAGGTACCTTCTGTTCTGATAATTCAACCCAATTTTATTTCAAAGCCTCTGCCCCTTTGGGAAAAAAAAAAAAAAAAGTTTTGTAGATAAAAGCTTGTAATTATACATAGCAAAGGAAAAAAAAAAAAACAACAAAAAAAACCTGCTCCTTGCCTATGGAAATATATATAGTTATTTAAGATCCAACCCCTCTCTAAGCTGTTAACCATCGCATAACATATGCCATTTGGCAATTTGTCTCCTAGGATATTCACAAATTTCTTTCCAGTGCTCTCCACCTGTTCCTTCTGCTGAAGATCCCAAGGTTAACCGGCCAATCACCTCATTCCTTGACCCCCTATCTGAATCTAAAACCAGAAATTCAATGCTTATATCATCAAGGCCCTCACAAGGAATGTCAAAGACAAACAATTCATTGAACACTGCATTGGGGGTGCACTTCTTCACGTGGGTTTTCTTTTTAGAAATTCTCTTCTTGGCATGGTACAGATTCACTTTGACATAAGGGTCTGCAATGAAAAGAAAGAGCACAGATCAGCTATTGAACAGTGTTTAGAAGTTTCTTGATCTAGTTTATGGTAAATTCCATAATTATCCAATGTAATTACATCACACTAAGTAGTTGTTTCAAGTTATTAAAAATGAATAATCTAATCCTATTTTTTAACTTCTTCTTTACATGGGAATTAGCTTCTTTATGGTCACCAAAGCTGTGTTCAAGGCAGCAGTGAAGTTTAGACTGTGCTCAAATGCAGGTATTTCTTTCATTTCACAGGTAAATCCTGTCCTGCAGTCCATTAAACCAACAACACCTCTACCACATTAAAAAACGGTGTGAAAATGCACAAAATTCTGAACATCTCTGAAAAATATGTATAATTACATATTTATGTGAGTCAGAAATTTGCTTTTCACACAATCTACTAGGGTATAACCATCATCACTAACCTAACTCATGAAAAGAAAACCTTCTGAAAGGAGTGAATAAACTTGGGCTGAGAGAATGGATGTAATAGTTCTGCTGGAGTTGTATTGAAGACAATTAAGCTGGTTAAATTGCRGCCACCAGTTGCTATTGAACGAATTTGACACTAAGCTTTAAATGTAAGGGCATGTTTACTGTTGGAATGTGTATCTGTCTTTACATCTGTGTTGTACTACTGTTGAATATAGGAAGGGAAAATGTCTATTTCTTTGCTGCCAACCAACTTTGAGTTTTTGCATCCATCATAATTATGTAATGGTTGTGAAGTTCCCTTGCTATTGTCTTCAATAATGGCCATATTTATTCTTTCAGAAGAGACATTTTATAAATCAACACTTTCAATTACCTTGGCATTTATTCAGTGAAATTGTGGGCCTGTTTCCAGGTTCTCATAGTGCAGTGATGTAGTACAAAATCTTCTCCACTGAACCCAGTCAAACATGATAGTTTATGCAAACAATCAGCCAAGTTAATCATCAAGAAACCTGAATATTTTTTAAAAAATATAATACTAAACTGAAGAGTATTTATACATTTTATGTCACAGTTATCACACTGAAATGGTTGGAGGAGTAAAAGCTATGTTTTTCCTTGAACTCAAAATAGTCTACCAGAAGTGGGGGTGTAATAGAGTACCTCTTCACTTGCATATTCTATTATCATAATGAACATTTCAAAAACAGAGCTTAATGAAAATGCTCACTGGCTTTGAAATTATTGTATATCATATCAACATTAGAAATATCAAAATCAATATCAATCAGTGGATTCATACTGGTTTCAATTTCTTTTAAAGGAAATTTTGTGTTACCTTTGACTAGTTACTGGATAAGGCTAGAGAGTTCCACTTGGTTTTATTAGACTAATAAAGGTCACTCAGCATCCGTGACCAAGAAAATCAAGGAGTTTGTGAAAATGGAAAAGCTTCTGAGTATAAAAAATCTTCCATCTTCTCAAGGAGGTTGAATTGTGGAATTGTTAATTTTATCCCATAGAAGCACCGCTTCACTCTCCTCCTTTTGCAAGATTAATGTTGAGATGAGGGAAATTATGACTGCACTGACTGCAGTATGCTACTGACACCCAAATGTCTACTGTACATGGCCTTATTGACAACCAGAAAATAATGAAAGTCTGTTTAAATGAAGCAGATGTTCAGGTGCAACATGGCTGCGTGCAGAAATACTGGGATCTCATTCCTGTTATAGTTAGCAAGGCTCTCCTGGGGGATGCAAGAAAAGAAAAAAAAATCATCGTTTTACTTGTAAAAGGTGCAGTAAACAATGAATGCTACGTAGGTTCCAGGTTGATGCTGTGACTAGGAGGCCTTTTTTTAATCAAGTTATTTTCACATGTGGGTAAACATCAGGCAGGTTTATTGAGATCAGTTGGCTGTCATGCTGTCGTCATGAAACCACTGTCTTCTGTGACTTCGGGGCTGATTTTTAAAAATATATATCCTCTCTCTTAGTGAAGTAAATTGTTGGGCTCCATATATATCCTTTCTCCTTCTGATATGTGAACAAAATTTAGATCAAAAGGAAGATTTAAATGGAACTTGGTGAGAGCTACCTATAGCTTTGTTGCATTGGATTCAGGATGGGCTCACTTTCCAGGTAAATTGCAGTGTGAGAAATACAAAAACTGTATTATGGGCTGCAATGATAATTATTCACTGTTTCCCAAAACTACTTCCTCTTCTGCGTCTTTCGTAATACTGAGTGAAATGAAAGCCTATAAATTCTATGAAGAGGCAGCAGCAGATGTGGTGCTACAACCCTTTTTTGTGTACTGTTGTTTTTGTGTGGCTGCCTTATATATAGGACATTAAATTTTATACTGTTATTATTTTATATAGTATGTTATAGAGTCTTAATGTGTCTTCTATGTGCAATTCTAGAATTGTACTGGCTTCAGACAGGTTCCACTGAATGAGAAATGGCAGCAGACAAGGAAAAGAGAGGATAAAACCTGAACCCTCTCAGTGCACCCCAAGTTTGGCTCACAATAAAGCATGTGTGTCATGGCTCCTCCCAGCACTGGCACAACTCACCTTTTAACCTTGCCAAAAAAATGTTAGTGCTCAGTGGGCCAAATTCACCACATAGGTAAGAAGCTGCTTTTCTTCTGAGATAAATCATATGATGATCTCACTCAATACTGATCGTCTAGAAATAAACTCATTTTTTGTCATAAATAAAAGCTTTTGGTATCTGCAAACAACATCCCACGCTTATGGCAGATGGGTTCTGTTCAAGACAATCATAAAACTCATTGGTTTCCACTGCTAACAGATGTCACCTTTTTTTTACGTGATTGAAGAACAAATTTGTAAAATACATACCCTGGAAATAAAGCATTGACCTAGATATGAATAAAACGAATAGGCTGTAAATAATAGAAACATCATTTCTGCATTTATGGAGAATTCTTAGCCTTTGAAATGCTGCATTTCAGCTGTCTTTTGCATTCTGTTTTATATTCTTAGGGCATATTTATTATTAAAACCATTACCTGATAATCCTGACACATCAGATTTAGGTAGATGCCTGGCTTTTAGAACAACGACAGTGAGTGTGTTTGTTGTAGATTGATAACAGAGAGAGACCAGTAATTCTCCACGACCAGATGAYTTCTGAGGAAATTAAAGAAAAAAAAAAAGGAATAAAACTATTTGTAAGCAGTTATATAGACCAAGCTTTAAACCAGAGTTAAAAAGGTTTATGAAGTGTTGCAGAAATGTATGCTCTGAAACTGTGTAAAAGGATATAATATATGTAGTTATTCTGATTTACATAGCAAATATGTTTTTTCTCTGTATTAGTTATATAACTTTTCCTATGATTGATTATCAGACTGAATGAAAATAAAAAAATAAATGGACAGTATAGGTTGATGTGACATCACACTATCTTTGCAGAGTAGAAATGAAATCCTGAGGGGAAAAAAAAAAATCTCATTTAAAAAAGAAAATTATCTTAAGCAAAATTCCATAAAAATATATTGGGGAGAAAAGATCTAGTACAAGCAAAGAAAAAAATATTTGGTAAATTATTTTAAACAGGAAGGATTCAAACTGTCAGTGAAATCTTATCCGCTGACATTCTCTGAAGCAGTATAATATGCATGAAATAAAGGTGAGATCAAAGATCTTCTCAATGATTGTTTGATTTGAATTTGAATTTGCAGGAATAGTTTATTTCAAGGGGAGAAGGAAGGCAAGGGAAAGAAGAGAAGATAGTACCTTATATACCAGAAAATCCAAAGAGTTATCAAAAAAAGATCAGTGACATACTTATGTTTGTTGTCATATAGTGATAGAATTGCAAAATAATATCATTAGCTATAGGTTATGTTGCCTAGTAGACATTTATTTTATTTGACAATATGCTTGTCATTTGAAACCAATCATGTTGAACATCAATACACATTCCACTTCTTTAGCAGACATTTAAGAGACGTGTGTGCAATGCCTGTGCATTTCTGTGGTTCAGCTGGGGTGTAAATGACACTTATATTCTGAACTAGGACAACACAGCATGGAAGGTTTTTTTGCTGGTAAAGTCAGGAAGTTTTGTTAGTAACTCCAGCAGGTCTATGGGTACACCTTTATTACCTTTAGTAAAGCTACAGCCTGTATCACAATTCATGAGAGATAAGGTGGTGACAGCACCAATGCGCATGAATACACTACAACATCAACAACACGGGATCTAGCAGGTCCCATTTCCCTAACTAAACACTACCTACATTCTATAAGAATGTGCTACACAACCCATGCAGCTGACATTTCCACTGACTTCAGTAAGATTTAAGAAAGAATGATGTCAAATATAAAAGGGGATGGAGGAGAAAGGAAATAATACATAAATATTTTTATTCTTTAATTTAAAAGCATTTAAAAGCAAATCAGTGGGGGTTGAGTCTGCTTGAACTAACTGGAATGGGTCCACTCAAACCTGCTGGACCAGTTGAATAAGAAATTAGAGCTTAGGGCATTAGCAATTTTTTTCAGCATGCTTGCTGTATTTTTTTTTTTCTAATTGCATATGTGTAATGGCTTCCTCACACTGCCTTTTCTGCCATAGGGAAGTATCTTAGGAATTGAATGGTGAGGGTGTTGGCTTTTCTTTCCAAGATGGCAGCAGCATTACGTAAGAATTATAACTAACCCTATCACAGCATTTTCAAACTTTGAATAAAAAAGATGTTACCCTAACATTTCTTTTGATGATCTCTCTGTCCATTAGCAGCCTTCCTTCTGAGAGTTCAATTCCAGCAAGGGGGATGAGGACTTCTCCAATGACATCATCTCTGGAAAACCTGTCAAAGCTCAAGACCATGAAGTGAAGTGTTAAGTCTTGAATTTGGCTGTAGGGGATCCCATAAAATGTGAAAGTCTCATCGAAAGCTGGATCTAAGGTTTTTCTCAGCACTCTGGTTTTCACCTTGTGCTTTTTCTCGGGCAGGATTGTCATTTTGATGTAGGGATCAGAAGTCATTGACTGTTCATCCATTGCTGGCAGCCCACGAGCTTCTTTGATGTTCACTACAAATGCTTTCTTCTCAAAGTTGTACTCTAAGGAGAAAAAAAGAGTTCCTAGCTTGTCTTGTTTTTCTTCAGATGACAGTGAAGCGATGGATTTTAAGCTATCAGGGGATACTGAATCTTTCTTCCTTTCTGCAAAGTGCTTAGGAGATGAATTTTCAAGATCTGGAAAGCCTTGCATTTTTGTGGTTGTTTTGGGGAAATTGCCATTTAGATCTCTCTTTTCCAGGTCAAGATGCAGAGAATTCTTTGGCATTGCTGATTTGTTCTTTGCTTCACTTTTATCATCGGCTCCAAACTTCTTCTTGCTGTTGAGATTCTCAGGGTAAATATCAACTCCCTTCAGAACATGGACAAACTTGTATGGAGGGGTCTTATTGGACTTGGAAGATTTGCGTTGGCAGCAGATCCAAGCAAAGAGGGAGACAGAGAAGACAAGGCCAAATGCACTAAAGATCCCAACCACTGTAGGAATTTCATCTGCAAATCAAATAAATAGCAAGAAGCACATAAGCAGCAGTACCTTGAATTCTGCATGATATTTAATCAATCAACAAGTTAATAAAACAAACTGATATGAGATGGTGATATCAGCAGGAYTGACAGACTGGAAGCGCTCTGCATTGTACACATTGCTCGCCACCTGCAGGCACCAGTGTGCAGTCCCACTCTGAGGCATGCTTGTTATGCTAGTGTTTTTCATACACGGAGGGTTAGGGAGGAAAATATTCCCATCCTAATAATAATAATCACTGTTTGTAATTTCTCTACTATCTCAATCCTCTGTGTGTAGTTTCTGAGCTTATATGTCTGTGAATAATACCAGCTCTCAGCTGGTTTCGGGTTTACAGAGGCTTGTTGGCTAGCTAAAACACACTCTGAAATATACATTACGTATAGATACACTATCTACTTTCCATAGTGTTTCCTAGAATACTTTGTACACTCAACAAGCTATTTTTTTATGGTCTGATCCCATAATTGCCTGGARATATCTCTTGAAAAAAGTGAGTTTAATTTTAGGTTATAGCACTCAAGAGTTTCACTGGGATTTTCAGTATTTTGCAGGAGGAAGTCGATCAAGAAATTTAGAATAATTAAATAGTAAGTGTCTGTTTCAGATGGATGTGACATTAGGTAGCACATGTGAGTTCAAAGCTGAAAAAATCATGTTAAGTTTATAATTGATAACCACTAAACTTTACATTTAAGCAAAGCCTATGGGGAGTTTACAGAAAAGGTCAGTACTTCTTACGAGTATATAAAAAAAGATGTTAAATCATAATTCTTTACAATTTTAATACAAATCATATGCTTACACCGAGTAAAGAGAAACCTGAGCAAGTGTTACAACCTCAATTGCCATGCAGATATATTATTTACATATGGAGTATTAGCTCTTCAAAGCATGCATCAAAAGGTAAATGAGCACAACTAATTAGAAATCCAATTTTGCCCACAAGTAACATTACTAAGTGAGTTTAAACCTCCCACAATGTAACAATCAGAGCTTAATCTTTATTCCCAGCAACCCGGGATGTCCAATAGAATATTAATGTCGTGACATTGTTTATGCATAAAGGCAATTATGTAATAGTTCTGTTTCTCCCTGGTCGTTCTGGATGAGTAAAAGAAAACCATCCCCTGTGTTACTAAATCAGATTCATCCAGGCAAGAACTGGGCAGATAAATGTGCTGCCAATACACCTTTGCTTTATAGTGGGATGATTCAGAAAAAAAAAATCCACAACAGTACTATCAGAGCAAAGTAGGACATAATGTTCCAGCACTGAAAGGATCAGGCCTTGCTATTAATTTTTTATGACAACACTTTCCTGATGGCTACAAGCTGTACAAGTCTATATACTTAATAGCAAGAACTTAATGAAATTACTGAAAATCATATACATAACCAAAAAGTATTTTTCCTAACTTAAGCACGTGGGTTTGAGTTTCAAGGATTCCCTGGGCTGCAGAAATTTTAATMTATATGGTATAAAAATAGAAAGCTAAAAGTAATTGAAAACTAATCAGAATACTTTATTATCTTTTAAGAATGGTTTGTACATTTACAATACTTTCTCATGAGATAATAGGCTTTTTATAGGAATGGATATTATGTTCTACTTTAATTCGACARCTACTGAAAGTAGTGGTAGAATCAATTTGATGTTTAAAATATTAATTATATTTCTTAAATAAGTAATTAGACAAGCATGATGTCACAAGTGTGGTTAGAAACCTCAAGTGGGTGGAATAGGAAAGAATATGAAATGGTAAYTAAAATGGTTTTATATTTACAACAAATCGTGTCAAAACATGAATCTTTTGCCTTTGTCATAATCAGTAGGTTAATATTCAAGGCAGTGCATTAGTAGGAAATATCTCCTGGTTCTGGGAGAAGTTATTATTCCAGTTATGTGATATAAATCTGGAGTCTCTTTACTAAGTCATTGGAATGATCCTTGAATCAAACCACTGCTAAAGCAAGCATAATGTAGGCTAGAGTCAATATTTGTAAAGCAGAGTTCAGAAACATTCCCTCTTACTGCTTTTCTAACTAAAGAAATTTATGTATGTATGCATTTTATAAGTGCACATACATGACTGTTTCTGAAACTTCTGGTACCACACTACGTGCAGTGCATAGAAATGACAAAACTGAAAAGTTCATTGTCATCTTTGTTATTCTCAATGAAACTAGGTTGGTTAAGATGCAGCTGTTCAGCTAAAAACACTGAAATCCTGTATTTTCATCTTCTTAGCAATGTCCTTTCACTTTAACTAGCAGGTGACCTACAATAAGGATAAAAGGAATGACAATTATTCCAAGAATTACTAAAACAAAGATTTTCTCTGTGGCAGAAGATGCATTTACATCATCTAACTCTTGATGAATGTTACTTTAAGAGAGACACAGAAAACAACCCCAAACCTCTCTCACCCAAAACCGCACCTACAAAAATCTCTTTATCTCTTCCGGTACTTTAACAGGAGGAGGAACGGGGAGGGAGGAAGGAAGGGAGATTAGGGAAAGAAAGCAAATTCAAACAACTTCTGAGACCTGAAGAGAACTAGGGGGGTGGGG
>QVAJ01000415.1:411676-429569 GCA_003546035.1 Mixornis gularis | reverse complement strand
CCCGCCCCCCTCCCCCCGGCCCTGTCTTGGGATTGAACACGCACTCATCGATTACTTTAACTGCCTTGCTGCAGGTTATGAGCTCCCCCACACATCCCTCCACCGGACACAAACAGTGAAATGCCAATGTCTGTGATTCAGTGCACCCTCTGAAAAACATGGGTGTGCCTCTTTTGCCAGGGTAAGATCTATTCATTTCCTTAATTAACTATCAGCTGTACAGCTTACAACAACAATGTGAAAGAGTTGCCAACCTGAGACAGTCCAGACACCTCAGCTCCAGCTGCAGGGCACACGTTTTTCTTACTACTGACATGATACATTTACTGAATTTGAGTCACAAAAACTCCGGATGTGACTTGTCCCTGTGCCTCCTCCCTGCTTCCTCCCAACATCTACCCCTACATAAACATTCAGCCCCCTCAGTTTGGAAATGTTCTTGCAGGTCTGGGAAAGAAATGACTTTACCTAGATACTTCTAGATTTTAGACATCTTGTCTTCCATTGTGAATCGAGAATATAGTGGGGAGACAGGGAGAGTCTGGCAGACAGGAGGAATGTGAGGGGAACAGGACAAGAAAGTGGGGCTGCCTGTAGCTAGAAATTCTACAGTGTATAATAAACCAAGATAACTCCTTGTGAAACATAGCTGCAAAATCCAGCACCTGGCATCTGACTCCTCCTGGATTCAAATGACAGTATAGCAGCCAGGTTTGGAGCTAATCCTTCTGCATAAATGGGAAACAGGTGTTGTTGCTTCTCTAAATAACAAAATCCAGACACAGACATAGATTGCCATGACCTTACTCCATGGTCAGCCACTTAGAAGCTAGTATGTCTTGCCCCATTTAAAAGCACGTTCTTCTTTCTCAGTGAAGGCAGTGAAATTTCTGGGATTTTAGAAAAATTAAAGTAGAATGATCATGGAATCATAGAATATCTCGTGTTCAAAGGGACCTGCAAGGAACGTCAAAGTCCACAGTCCAACTCCTGGCCCTGAGCAGAATCCCACTGTGTGCCTGAGAGCATTGTCAAAATGTTTCTTGAAATCAGTCGAGTTTGGTTCTGTGACCACTGCCCTGAGGAGCCTGTTCCAGTGTCCAACCACTCTTTGTGAGAAGTGCCTTTTCCAAACATTCAGTATAAACCTTTGTGACTGACCTTCAGGCCTCATGTCCAGTCACTGGTCACCACAGAGTAGAGGTCAGTGGCTGCCTCTCTGCTACTTCTCATGAGAAATATGCAGAATATATATATGATTGTGTACTGTGATGATGCCCCCCCTCAGCCTCCTCTTCTCCAGCTGGACAGACCAAGTGCCTTCAACCACTTCTCATTCTGTTTCACCTCTGTATCCTTCACCATCCTCACAGCCCCCCTTTGGACACCTTGTAAGACCTGCATCTCTTTCCTACACTGTGGCACCTAAAACTGCCCCCAGCACTGGAGGTGAGGCTGCCCCAGCTCAGAGCAGAGCAGGACAATCCCCTCCCTTGCCGTGCTGGGCCTGACGCCCCCAGGACAGGGATGTCCCTCCTGGCTGCCAGGGCACTGCTGGCTCATGTTCAACTTACTACTGACCAGGACCCCCAGGTCCCTTTCCCTGGCACTGCTTTCCAGCATCTCATCCCACAGTCTTTCCATACATCCAGGGTTGCCACAGCCCAGGTGCAAATCTGGCACTTTTCCCTGTTGAACTTCATACAGTTGGTGATTTCCCATCTCAGTCATTTGTCAATGTCTCTTTTCAGGGCCTCTCTGCCCTTGAGAGAATTGACTCCCAACTTAGTATCATTGGCAAACTTAACCTTTCTTTGAGTCAACGTGGCAAGCTGGTGTAAAACCTCAGCTGAATCGAGTGCCTGGCATATTCTGGGACTTGAGAATCCATTGTTTTTGTTTATCTGCTTCTGTTATACCTTCAGCAACTGGGCCTCAGTATACAGCTCCAAGACTCTTGCAGGAATAGCTGTACCCACTACCCTAACCATCATTACATTCCATTCCTTTTAATAAAGTGCAGAGTATAACTTGCCACCACTGTTCCTCTTAAAAACACTTGGAGTACAATGAATTTGGGTATAAGAAGACTGAAGAAAGTGTTGTAGGGCTCTTTTTTTGGTGTTTTGGCAGCACAATTTGATTTGGAATCTTTGGATTCACATGTTGGCACAAATTCAAGCAAACCAGACTCAGTTTCTTTATTCTTTCTGGCAATCCTCATTCCTCAAGCCCTGCTATCCCCTTCTCTTTCCCTGTCCAAAATCCAGCATTGCTCAAAATCTGCAGACATTGAAAGTAATCACATTTGATTTTAAACCATATGCCAGGTATATGAACCTGCAGACTGACTGAAATAAACAAAATCCTAAAAAAAAAAAGAAAAAGAAAAAAAAAATCAAGTTAAACATGTATAACTGAATTATTGGATTATTGTAAATTACCATGTCTGGACTTTAAAAACAAAGGACTGAGAATCAATATATGATATATCTGGGTAGTGCATTTATCCTACTTGAGCTGGGATAGGGTGAGCATATATATTATACTGACATTTGAATTATTGTCAGCAATTTTTGAATATTTTTATTTTTATTTTTGAGTAAACCCCAAGACTTTGTCTGTCAAAATATACATCATTTAGAGACCACGTGGAATTATAAAAATTATTGATTCTTTTTTTCTTCTGTTTAGTTTCTCATATGTCCCCGGGACACATAAAAAGATTTTATACAATATGTACTTTATTTTTATAATTCACAGGGATCATTTCCTTCAGCATTCAATTTTTCCTTTTTTTCTTTTCTGGGACAATGCTGATGAAATGGGGAAGATACACTTCTTTTTATTTCTTTTTTTTTTTTTTTTTCTCCTTTTCAGAAATTCGTGATAGCTCATGGTAGATTTTAGATTCCAGTTAAGAATTTAGTAGTGTTGTGTGCTGTACGAACATAGAGTAGAGAGCCCTTCCTTTCATCTCAGTTCTGTGCATGTGTATCACCTAGTAAAGGTAATGCAAAAAAGGTTTCACAACAGCAAGACTCTGTCTTTAGAAACTTGGAGTTGCTAAGACTCTGTATATACAGAAGCATGTGCAAACATATCTATAGATATGAAAATACGTAATTTTATCTCTTTATTGCTCTGGTCAGTGAAATAGCAAATAAACTTTTTTTTTTACATCACACATGAACTTTCTGTATTTAATACAGGACTCCACTTAATGGAGCAGAGTGCTCGTCACAGAAAACACTTGAGGAGGAGGTGGAACACTGAGCTGCTGACACATCTCGAGGCAGACACACATTTGCTGCCTGTGTTGTGCAAGCACCATCTAGTGTACATCTCAGACCCATCAGTGCTGGATGACGAACGTGCACCCCTGTAGGTACTACAGGCACAAGAATACATAACCAGCTCACTGCTGATTCATTGCACTTCTGACAAGTGTCCATAAAGAAAATTGAGTGAACCCTGTTTACTTCTTTACCAATTAAATGACAGCTTTTCAGTCCTACAAAACAGTAATGACTCTTCATTTCTGCAGCTGTAAGTTCTTCACATTTCACTCTGTTCTAAGGAAGCATTGTGTATACTTCCCTTCACACAGTTTGCAACAGGCTCGTAAGTACAGACTCGAGCTAGGAACTCACTGCCCACGTAATGGTCCCTTCCTTTTTCTAGCAAATTATGATCTCAAACACTTTCAGCTTAGAGACAGAACATTAAAAGGAGCTGGCTGAGATTTTGCCTGCACTGAATCAAAATGGATTGATCATCTGGAAAATATCACAGTATGTGATCTGGCTGACTGTATCACAAGAAGACCTTCTGTGGTCTGAAAACCAGATTACTGGTGCACATGCATGCGCAGAGCATCCTCCTGCTACTCCAAGAAGAGGGAGAGTGGTTGCTAAGTGACAGAGACTGTACACTTCCCAAAGCATATAGTCCTCAAATACACATATAGGGCTGGAAAAAGTGGCCCCAGCTTTTCTGAAAAACAGCAAATAGATTGTTGCTGTTTTTCAGATCCCCATGCCTATGTGTGAAGAAAACGTAATCCTTTCCATTTAAGAAAGAAAACAAATAAAGTTATTTCAAACAAGTGTCCCCTCAGCACCCCACGCCCCCAAAAGTCAGGCAACACTTAAAAATAAAACTCAGATATTTATATGTATGAGGTGAAGCTGGGAAAATAGCCCTTTTTCCATCTCTGTAGAATGTTTCCCTGGAGCTTAAAGACAGTTTCACATTTTCAAAAATAGCATATAATTTTGAGTTCTACAGTTGCCAGGTGCCAAACTACAGACGTTAATTAATAATATTCAGCACCTATGAAAATTGAGCCCTCCAGCCATGCTTACAAAATAAAACCTCAGCAAGAACATTGATATCAGTCCCTGGTTTTGGGAAGTGAAGAACATTCAACACTCTGAAAGTCAAACAACTTCAAAGTAATCTACAAAGGATTTAGGTATTTATACTCTGCTTAATTTCCACTTCAGTTAGATCCACAATTAGACAGTAGAAAGGGGCCAGCAGCCCTCCCTGTCTCATCTCTCAGCCTTTGTCACTTCCTAAATGCCTAGAGACAGCTTTTTGAGTGCCACACACACACAACCCTGGACTCATCACCTTGCTGGTTATTTGGCCTTATAAGGTATTTTCCTAGGCTGCTACTGAATTCATCTTTAAGCATTTTATTGTTCAGTGCTACAGTGAAATACTTCAACATGGCTTCCAGTTTCTGCTGCAGAATGGTGTACATTTTCTGGAGTGTATTTACGAGTCCCATATGGCTACACCGGCTACCACAGAGCTTCCAAAATGGCAAAAGAGGTATGGATTTTGGTAACTGAATCATCCTCTAGCACATCCACTGTATTTCAGGCCTAAAAATCTAGAGGTGAACTTTTCCCTCTCTGGGACTTGGTTGAATTGCTCCTGAACATGTGTCTAGAGTCACCTAAAAGCCCTAAACTTTCACACAGAACTAGTGAATACAAGGATGAACAGGACACCTGTACAGACCTGGCACAGCAACAGAGGATGGGGTAGAGGTGCCTGCTACAGTGGTTGGTCTAGGAAACCTGCCTTAAATTTCATTATACTGTGTCATTTAAGCAGCTGAGGAAATCTCTTAGCTCATCTACGGATACGTAGAAGTGTACATTAATGCTTTCAACATGAAATTCAGTCATGCCCCAGTGATCCGTGCAACAGGTTGCCCAGAGAAGTTGTGGATACCCCAAACCTGGAAGTCTTCAATGCCAGGCTGGATGAAGTTTGATATGGTAGTTTTAGGTCTGACCTCCATTCCTAAGGCTGTGGGCGGAGTCTACAGTTGCAGTTGCATTTTACCATTAGAAAAAACCAAACCAAGTATTTTTCTTCTCCATAATGGCACTGCATAGACCACTGTCTTGATAGGATTGTAAGACTGAGTGAAGCATATAATTTCAATCATTTAGCAGTGATTCTTATATTGAGGAAGCAACATTGGTTGTTTGATTGTTGACAAGGTTTTTCCAAGGATAAGCAGTATTTCCATGCCTTCAGAATTGGGACAGCTTGCATAACATTTTGCTGAGCATACAATGAAATTTATTTTGTTTTCTTTTTTTTTTTTCATTTTAAGATATTTCTGCATTTCTATGTGGTGGATGAAGAAAGGGAAAAAGAAAAGCTCTCATTGTTGCCATTAACTTTTTTTTCATATTGATTTCAATCCATACATACTGGAACTCACAGTCTTTCCAAGGTGCCTGAAAATCAAGTGTCTGGGGGTTACTGGCACATTTGTGTTACACTTTGTCAAGAAATAGACCTTGGTTTTGGAGGCAGAAGCTACTAATAATTCCTATGGCATTTCTTTTTTTTTTTTTTTAAGATAATTTTTTCCAGGCAATATATCATGTCAATTGACACTTTAACTTTGTTAAAAGCTAGATTCTGCAGGTTTAAATGTGTTAAGGTTCATGTGTGAGCTGGTAAAATTACTGTGCCTGTATCCATTTTATAGGTTTTGCAGTCTAGGTGAGTCAGAACAACTCTTACACTTTCAGCCAGGTCTATAAATACCTCAGGAGATAGAATACTCTTTCATATTAGTAACCTCTGCCTGTAGAGGAAAAGAAAATTTCATTTCCTCTTTAAGTAAAGATTTTTATAACAACAATGCTGAGAATAGGAGACAGAATCAGAATCTTATTTTTGTCACGGATCTCTTTTGCCTGTTACTTAGCAGTTGAAGTATAACTCAAATAAAGAAATAAGGTTTCATTAGAGAAGGACAGACTGAGATTTTGGAGAAGTATTATTGTGTTAGAAGGCTCCAATTAATTTTAAGTTCTTACCTACTTAATTCAGATTTCTTTAGAAATTTCATCCTTAATTAACAAACAGGTCTTTTATGCTTTAATTTAATTAATAAATATGAGGACTGAAACCCATGCAAACTCGGGGGCTTGAGGCCTAAATTTCACCTAACTCCAGCTTTATGAACTTTAATATAAATTTCAAACCTTCAAGTCCCTGATGGACTTATGATTAAGACTTTGAACTTCTAGAGAAACCTTAGAACAACATGAAGGACTTCCTGTAAGATGCTTTCTTTTCCATGCTCAAGAATGCTTGACCTGGTATGTGAAGAAGTGAGGTAATTAGTTCCTTTGTTAGCACCTGTTTTGTATCCATTCCTCAGACATGAGTGATGGATCATGAACCAGACAAAAGCATCTGGAGACTTATTTCCTTCTAAGACACCAGAGACTAGAGCATTCCACCAGGAGGTTCATAACCAAGTTCAAATCTTTCCTGTGCTCCTATTTCTTGTGGAAATACCCTGAACAATATTCTTTAAAATTAGAAATGTACCTAATGATAATTTATTGTAATAATGTACTGGGTCAGAAAATAAATATGCAGCATGAACATAGGGCTTAGATCAATCCTCTAAGGATGGAGATGCCTTTTCTCATCTTCATTCCAAGCAGTTCCCTATCATAACACTAATGGCAGCTGAATATTACATGTGCAGATGCTTCTCCCTGGCAGGAGGTTCAATGTTTAAAGGCTCAAATTTAGAGAAATTTTCTGAAACTCAGACTAAAGGCTCTGCAGTACAGAGGAGATTTGGCAAGGGCAACTAATGCAATATATACCACTTTCATTCTTAAGACTGCTGTTTGTCTCAACTTCAAGGATTACATGGTACAATTCAGCAAAGGTACGCACTACTGTTAACATTTACAGAGTTTAATTGTAGAAATGTTGCAACACTTACTATTCTGCACAGATGAAATACTTATAAGACAGAGGAAACTGGAGTCACAGCAAAAAGAGAAGGGGAGGATAAAAAGGGTATTTATCTTTAAAAACCCTGTAAAAATCCATATTTACAAGTAAATATTTGCTCCCAAATATTCTGCATGTAGTGTGTGTCTTCATCAGATGTGAAAGTTTTGACTGAAGTTCTTAAGGCTAGCATTCCTCAATTTAAGCATACAAATTAATATTACAATGTGTGGAGCTTAGTTTTTAAAGATCAAGTACTCCCAAAATTCATTGAAAATCTGATACCGTACTGTTACGTATTCTTCTCTATTTCAAGTGATCTTCCCCCAACAGTGTGTGCTCTTTGGGGAAGAGAAACATATCAAGTAAAAAATTGAAAAACAGTGTCATTAAAATCTAAAACTTTTAAGGTGGGGAGGGGTGTTTGGAGCCACTACAGAAATAAGTGGAAATTGTAGATGAAAACCAAGTGCACCCTCCAGATAAATGCATTTATGAGAAGTATTTTCATTTAACTAAATATAGTATTAGGATTTCTGAGCCAAATTATTTCTACATCAGTGCTATGAAGATTGAAGTATATGAGCTTAAGTGATCATCTTGGAGCTCTTTGTTTTTAACCCATATGAATCTTCCAAATGGTGAAGGGGTCAATTCTTCATTGCTGGAAGAAAGTGAGTACCTTCCTCCCTTATGTCTCTTTTTCTTCCCACTATACATCCAGTACACTGATGGGTCCAAATAATTCAAATATTAACCAGTTACAGATAGAAATGAAGATTTACTCTTCAATACGTCTGCAGAATTCTCAAAAATGTGATTATGATAAAATACAAAGCCTAAATTTGGACAAATTTGCAAACTAATTCAAAAGCAGAAAACAAGGAGGGAGGGAGAATGAAAGAAGGGAGGAAAAGAGGTTGTTCAGCTCTGTAGGACAGCAAGGATGAAAAAATTAATAATGTAGTGATGCAAGCAGCTGACAAGCCAAGAGAGAAATCTGAAACTACAATTCTGCTCCACTGAATTTCTGCTTAATATGGTATGCATCACATCTTTAGAGCTGCTTTTGTTAGGCATTCTTGAGAACATGAAGAGTGCTTGATACAGCTTTCACATCATGCAGATAAGTTTAAAGGAGCCAACTGCTGTAATATTAAAAAAAAAAAAAAAAAAAAAAAAAAAAAAGGAAGACAGACAAAATAAGGAAAGCAACACTCCACACATTTTATGTTGAAATCTAGATGGTGTTTGAAATACAATAAGTGCTGAAGAAAAAAATTAAAGTTATTTTCCATATTTTCTCACAAGATTTTGGGTTAAAATGGTAATTATCTCAGATGCAAACATATATGGTTAGACAAAAGGAACAATAATTTTCATTTAATTCAATAAGTAGTGGCAGAAAATAAGCATTCATTTTTTGTTGTTTGTCATTTCATAGGCAGCAGATATAAAATACCTTTCACTGTTATGCTTTCAAATGATGCCCAGTGTTTCAGTGGGCTATCTACGTTTTTGAGAGTTACTAACATCCTGAATAGAGATAGATTAAAACTCTCCTAAATTTTGCAATATTAGAGTTTAAGTAATATTAGATTGTGAAAATTGGGATATTCATAGGCCTACCCAGTTTCCATGAATTCTTTCCAATAGGGTTCTTACAAGGAGATCCTATATTAACTGACTTTCTTGAGGAAAATTAATACTCATCTTGGAGTTTAACTAGTAGGTACACAGAAGTCCCTTAGCAAATCTTGCTCATTACTGTACTAAATATTCAGGCATGCTGGAGTCCAGATTATCTGTGTAGTGGATTTTCTTATCTTGTGAATGTTTGTACCCTTCAAAATACTTTTTGAGATTACATCAATCCGCAGGAACTTCAGCTCATTCTGATGGGTGTTGCAAGATGTCCCACAAACTGACACTTTTAGAAAAGACCAATATTTCAGTGGAATAACGTAGCTGAGAAAACACAACAGACATTTTGATTACAAGCACAAAATATGATGATACACAACACAATGATCAGAAGCTGTAATTAAGTATATGACACATATTGAGGATTACACATCAGTACAGATCAACCTTGGCCCTCCAGCCTCACCTTACTTGCTTGCGTCTTTCCTGGAAAGCTTCACTTTCCAATTAAAGTAATGGAAGCATGTTCTCTGCCTAATTGGCCATATGTACATGAATTTAGCTTGGCATGGTTTCCCTAAGGAAATTCAATAGAAACTGGGTTGTCTCTGTCTATCTGGAAAACAACATGACACAAAATATGTACTTCCTGTTGCTCATAATGGAAGACTTTCCCTCAGTGATCTCCTCTTTCCAATGGAAATCAAATTAAATAAATGAAAAATGACAGCACAATTGTCTAATGTAAAATCTGTTTACAGAGATGGATATGACAGCAGCATGTAGTGTTTAAGCATCCACAGGAAACTTGAAACAAAAAGTATTTTGGGAATAATTTAAATGCAAGCAAGTGACCATGGATTGTTACTCCAAGATAAAATAAATATTAGCAGGACAGAATTAACTTTATGGAGGTCACGGGAATGAAAATCATACAAGGAGCATGAGGAAGACAGAGGAGTGAAGCTGTGCTTGGAACTTGGCTGTAGGATGTGGTACAAACAGAAAGAATAGAATTGTGAGTTTTATACCAGCAGATAGCCACAACCTCCAGCTGGTACTATTGTGGCTACTGTGATACTACTGACACCATTTCCATCCCACCACCAAACTATTACACTGTTTTCTTTGAAGACCAGTGGAGTACTTTCTATTGAGAAATCACTGGAAACCAAAAAGCAAAGCATGTGATCAGAATCTGCTGATTCTTTATATCTTACTAAGGACCCCATTTCACCAAGGTAGTAAGCAGTTAAAAGTAAACATGATTTTCAGAACTGTCTTCCTTCTCTATGCTTTTAAATTTCACCCAAATGTCACTTCAAGCACCCAAATGATTTCTTAAATGCCTGCAAGAAAAATTCAGGCCATGAGTCTGCCCTAATTCAATGTCCCACACCAGTCCCAGAGGGCTCATGTTTTCAGAGTTCTTAGTACTATAGTGTAGTTTTTGTGTTTTTAAAGCACAAGCCCTATTTACTTCAGCCTGGTTGCCAGAGCGCAGCTCCACTGCGTTTTGTGTTTGAAATCATACTTAGATGATTGAAGTGATGTGTCCACCATCATATAAGAAAGCTGTGGCAGATTTAGTGAGGAAATTCTCTGGGGCAGCAATCAAGTTTCTTAATACTAAAAGTGTCCAACATTTTAGTCTGATTTCCTAAGGGGGTGAACCTGATGTGATGGCATCACTTCTCTGTGACTGATTCTTTCTGTCGGTCCTCTTTCTTACAATAACTCTGGATCCCTCTGGCTAATATCAACCAAACTAGACAGAGGAGCAGAAATCTTAAATATATTAAAGTACTTGCAACTGAGATGTACAAAAATACAGCCTAAGGATTACATGTGCCTGCTGAAAAATGTCACATTCTGCCTGACCAACTCAGTGTTTGAGAGGCAAATGACCAATCACCCCATTCACTGCACTATCTGTAGTGCCTTTTGTCCAACAGACAGGCCAAAAAGAAACAGGAACATGGAAAATTCTAGGGAAGGGTTTGGGAAGGAAGTAGATGGTCTTTGGCAAGTAGGATGCATGGGGAAGAAATGATTAAGGTTTTGTGAAGGAGGAGACAAAAGTTCTGCCTGGCATTGTGAAGGAGAAATCTTTATTAGCTTGTCATATCTTTTAATTCACAGGAATAGAACTCTAGAATGAGTGGCCAGAGAGAGTTAATAGGACAGGCAGAAGATCTCAGTGAGGAAAAAACTGGATGATAAACTCACCCATTTTCAGAAATCACAAAATTCACCTGTCTGCTGTCACTAGAGATGTCCTAAGCACAGGAGGAGGAAGAGAACAGATTTTGTGCTTCATTGCACATTAGGATTTTTCCCCAGGTGGATTTTTGACCACTAAGAGTATGTCCAATATGCTTGAAATCTGTTCTTTAAATCTTAAATGGTATCTCTTCCTCTTGTTTTTCTCAACAGGATCTACAAATGTCTACAGGTCTACAAATGTGTGAGTTCACTTTTCAACTTCAATAATTCTTTTACAAGCTCAGTACCCATCAGCCCAATCATCCATTGCAAACAAGATTTCATTAAGTTATCAGATTATATCTTTTCCTTCCCAGTCTACAATTTTGCTTGCTATTCACCTTTCAGCTTTTGAGGTGGAATCCTACTAACAGTAGTCTGCATTATTCCATGAGCCTCATCATTAGGATATGTTAGTTTTCTAGAACAGATAGGGATCCCATGTACATAATTCCACCATTAAGTAATTCCCAGGGAGAGACTGAATTAAAGTGGCTCAGTCAGTTTACTAAGACCACATCCCTGCCAAATGCACAGCCTGTATTACAACACACAGCTGTGAAAAGAAAATTATTGCATTATTATGGCTTTAACTGTGAGCTTTCTGGGAACAGAACAGAATACTTTCTCTCTAGCTTGCTTATAATAACAGCTATTTGAGCTGTTTTGGCTAAAAACTTCAACAATATTTTGTGTGATCTAGTTATGTGTACAGTCCATGCACAAAGCACGGACATAAACTACATAAAGTATTTTAGTCCACAGAGTTATTGGCTTGTAAAGTTGTGAGCAGCTGTAAACAAGGTCTTAAGTAATGTCAATTGAACTTTTTAGCAAGTTAATAAGCTGTTCTGGACAATAATACCAGCTTATTAGAAAACATGGCAATTAATTTGGCAAATTTCTTCTGGTGAATTTGTTTGTTTGTTTGTGTAGTAGAGCTATTGCAAAGCAATACAGAAATTCAAGCTAGCAGCAAACAATAGCTAATTGAAGTTTTCTAGTTTTATTAACTGTGTGATGACACATGCTACACTTTGGGCACTCCTTTTGCAAGTACTTCATGAACATTAACCCCTGTGAGACTCTACAAGCAACACATAAAGATGTGCCAATGAGTCAGCTTGCTTCAACATAAATGTCATTTTCAACATCCTAGAAATCTGAGATGTGCATGACACAGCACTTAGGAGAAACCTATGCTTTTTTGAAGTGAATCTGGAGGCATAGGTACATAAACCCGTAGTACATCTAAAATTACAAATGACAATTTGACAATTATGTTTAAGTACCCATACTGTGTCAAGCAATAAAGTTAAATTATTTTGTATCCTGAGCAACAACAGCTTCTTTCTGTTGAAATGCAGTTCACTGTAGAAACAACTGCTGCTTTGCATTGGTCATCTTAGCAGCTGAACTGATTTTTCAAAAGATGACATTTTCTGTTTTGATAATAAAACCTATGGAAGAGAGCCTATGTGATTGGAAGTGTGAGTTGAGTAAGGGAACTTTAAATGATGTAATTTTTATAATGAATTTTTTTTGCCAATGTGTCAGGCTGAAAATCATCTTCTGATTTCCATAGTGTACAGTGGTGAAGCCTCTATAAAATGTCGTGATACACACTATACTTGTGACACAATATTTTTCCAACTACTTCCCTAGAGTTAACACTTCTGGGACTCTATTAGCAACAGACAAACTAGTTTTAAGAGCTGTTCTGCAAACAGAATGGGGCCTTCCAAAGTCTAATGGAACTCATTGTCTTTCAGTAACCTCTGTCTTACAAGACTCTTTTTCTGATTTGTGCCTTCTCAGAAATACTCAGTCACAGCTTATCAAAGCAAAAAAAAAAAAAAAAAAAGAAAGTTAATATAAATTTGAAAATGACTCACTTCTAAATGCAGATTACAAAAACCAACCTAACTTGGATTTGCAAATGAAACAAACTCTAGCCAAGGGATATTTGACTGGTTTGAAATCCTCTCATGTTAACCAGTAGTCACAGAAAGAAGCTCATGGGATTCTGGAAACAGAGGACAGCAGTCCCAAAGGTCTAGAACAAGCAGATGAATAATGTCTGAACAGAGGCAGCAGAGGTATTGCACCATGGAAACATGATATTTGTGGTCATACTACAGTGACCACAGTGGCTTGAGTGGAAAGAGTGAATCACMAGAGATGGCTCATCATGATGATGATCATCATAACTCTGTTTGAAAGCATGCCAAAACTTTGTGCAGGACAGTAGCATGACTAATAGTAATCATCATAAGAAAGTATGTCATCACCTTGTACAGCCTGCCAAAGGGTAAACACAGCTTCAAAGAGCATTTCTTTTTTTTCTGTCAGACTTACTGAAGACTGTATTCTATTTCAAGAGAGTGAGAACGACCTTGGGGACACAGTTTTAGAAAAGATCATGCCTGCCACAGACTGATTAACAAGTGTAAGCTTCACTTGCATTCAAACTTGGATTTTCAAGAGGCTCTCACACAAACTTAGGTGTATCCCATTGTTTTCATTTGATGTTTTCCAGATGGATGGAAATTATTCTGTGTTTTCTGCAGATCAGCCAGGAGATACCATCTTTTTGCTCAATGTGCAACAAAATATATCATATATGAGTGACTATAAGCCACTTTCTGTTAGTCATCTGAAATGAAAATGTTCCTTCTATTTACTAGGAATCTTATTTGTTCTGGGTATCCGTTGATATTTATGGAATCAATATGTAATTTGGTATCAGTGTATTTAATCATAATCAGCCTGAGTGCAGTGTTTAGCTGAACATATAAAATGTACTATAATGACTTTAAAATGTTTAATTTAAGAATCTCTGCCTCTGTACATATGAATCAGAGACCTGTGTTTAATTATTGATAGCAATTAGAGCACAGAAGCAGACAAACAGCATCTGGTGACAGGAATAATTTCACAGCCTAGCCCGTATCCCGAGTCTCATTTGGAGCCAAAGTAAATGCATTGCAGATTTATTCTTGCAATCCATGAATTAATACTGTGGTTTCTAAACAACCCTTTGGAACCTGTCTCTCATTTTAGAAGTCCTGATAGGTTTATACATCTACGTGTGGAACAGATGTGACACAGGGGTACAGTTGGTCAGGTTTCTTAATGTAATCAGAATCAGAAAATTATACCTAACTACTTCTCTGTTTTCACTCATGCTGTCTTGTGAATGCTAAAACTTTAATTATGTATAGGAATTTGAGTCTCAGATTTAGGGAACTAAAGTGCAAAGCCATTCTGGTAAATGCTAAATGTGAATTTTTAAGAGCAAATTGCCAAATACTACAAACTAAATTACAAATTATATTAAGAGAAAAAAAATTGATTCTGTATATACTGAAACCTGAGGAAACCTCTTAAATAAAGAACTTGCATCATAGCTAAATTTCCTTTTTTTCACAGGGTTACGTTGCCTGTGAACTATGAAAAAACTGAAAAAATGCCACACTTTTTAAAAAATGTCATGAAATTGGAAAGTGTCAAATCATTAAGTACAGAAATAACTCATCTACATTGGCTAGAATCTAATAAATTAAAGAAGTGGCCATCAAATTCTTATGAAGATTCGTCAATCCTCAAATATTCTTAGGGAGGCACAGACCCCTTAAGAATGAGCAAAAACTTGTCTGTTCTTTCCATCTTTTGGGCAGCTCTTAGAAAGGTACCTTGAGTGTTCATGGACAACAGGGCAAGATACCCCACTAAAACCAAGAAAATAAATCACATGTTTTTCCAAAAAGCTGCTTTTGGTCAGTCTGAGATGAACTTAATTTCCATGATAGCAGCCCTCCCAGTGCTGTGTTGTTCATTGGTAACTGGAAAGGTATTAATGACACACCATTGCTTTGGCTACTCTGAGCAGTGCTGGCTCAGCCCCAATGACATCTCTCCAGCATCCCCCCTCTACCACTAGGCTGGAGGTGGGCAAGGTCCTGGGAGAAGGTACAGCCAGGAATGCTGACCCAACAGACCCTTTGGTGTCAGCTCAGCAGTAAAAGTTTCTTCTCTTAAAAGAGAGTAAGAATGCATCCCTTATTACAGCATTTGTCTTCTGGAGCAGTTGCCTACATGCTGAATCCTGGGAAGTGGCTGGACATTCCCTGCTGACAGGAAGAAGAGAATAAATCTTTTGTCTTCCTTTGCTTTCACATGTAGCTGCTGTTTTATTAAACTGGCTTTATCTTGACACATTTTTTTTTTTTTTCCAATGTATTTTTCTCTTCTCTGTCCAGATGAGGAAGGGAGTGATGGAGCAGCTGGTTGGGGACCTGGGGTCCATCCAGGGTCAAACCACCAGAGAAATAACCTGACAAGTGATCTGCTGTGTCTTTCAAGGAGTCTAGCTACCCACCATAATGAGTCTGCATTATACAGAAATGCTCATCATGTAAGAATTTTCATCACACAGGAGTTATCTTGAAAGTCTAGGCAAGGTTTTGGAATGGTTGTTAAAATTAATCAAAACCCAGGATTAGGGTTTATACCAGAATGTTTCTCCTCCCTCATACATGCTGAGACATACTGTCACCTGTGCTGGTGTTACTAATCATTTTGCTTAATCTCCCTGAACAATGGTTCAGAGGTCAGGCTTTGAGAAGCTGTTGTTCTATATTACTATCCTTTGTAGGCAAGCAGGTAGAAAGGAAAAACAGACAATTATTACTATTTTCAGTAAGACTGCACAGAGAGCAAGAACAGCACAGAATTCTTTTTTTCCAGTAAACAAGATGGAAAGAGGTAAAGAATCATGACTCATGGACTGGCACTGCCTTTTAGTCAGAGCTAAGAAAAATTATTAGTCTGATTCAAAAAATAAAAATATTAGTGTGACATCAAAAAAGTGATCAGAAGTCTGGATCAGGTCTCTTATTAAGAAAGACTGAGAGGGTTGGGGTAGTTGATCCAGGCGAAGAGGATTATCTGGGGAAATGTTCTGGTGGGCTTCCAGTATCTAAAGCAGCTACAAAAAAGATGGGGAGGGTCTTTTCGCAAGGGTATGTGGTCGTAGAATAAGGGGTAATGACTTTAAACTGACAGAGGTTGTGTTGAAATTAAATACTAAGAACTTCTTCCCTGTGAGAGTGGTGAGGCCCTGGCACAGGTTGTTCAGAGAAGCTGTGGCTGTCCCATCTCTAGAAGTGTCCAAGGCCAAGTTGGATGGGGCTTGGACCAACCTGGGATAGTGGAAGGTGTCCCTGCCCATGGCAGAAGGTGGAACTGGTTGTTCCATATGGTCTCTTTTAACCCCAATTTTATGATTCTATAAAATATGTATTGTTCCTGTTGAAACCAAGGTTACTCTACTGTGCCAGAAGAAATATAAATGAAACTACTCTCATTCTGAAAGCATTGTTTTTCTCTCTTATGGGGAGAAAAATGGAGAGAGAGAGAGGATGAAGTTATCTTTACAACACCATTAGAAGAAAAATCACACGGTCTAAAGGACCCATTTATGTGGTGGCAAACACATCAGCAGTGGGGTTCTTCTCCCTGTAGAGGGGAGATAATTCTCAGTGTCACTGTGCATTAAGTCACCACCAGAAAACTGAGGTGTCCTGAGCCTCTGTATAGGGTTTAAACAAAACCAAAATTTGTCAAATATTTCAATGACTCACAGGAGGAGGAGAGAAAGGAAAAGAACGTTCCTCCACCAAGATAAAGGAGGTACAGCTTTGTTGATCTGGGTGGTAAGCAGTGCTGTGTGAGATAAAGATGTAGTTCAGATAAATGGATAAATGGGTATCTTTTGAAAGAAATTAAAGAAATGATAGACAGATGATTTTAGAAAACACTCTTTTTTTTTCAGTATTTAATAGCAAAAACCTGTGTTCCCTAAACTTAAAACTACCAAACAATGCTGCCCTAAAATGTAAGACAATACCCTCAGTGAGCAATCCTGTGCTTTACACTGCTTTCTCTTTCTGTGATGGCTGAAGGGTGAAAAGAATGGTTATTTCATATTATAATAGCTTAGTTAGATGTAGYGAAAAAAATGCTGAAGTTTCTGTGTTAAGTAGAAAAAAAGAAAAAAGTTATAGTGACCACATATGACAGCTTGAGAAATGCACCCTGGGAAATCAACAAGTAAGAAAAGTGATTGCCAGTATTCTGCACATTTTAGAGATTATGCCATTTTAAAAGAAATCTATTGAAGAATGACAAATCCCTTAATTAAAAAAAAAAAAAAAAAAGTAAGCAAAACCTAACAGAACCATCTTAATTAACATAYTAGTAGAATTTCAAGTTCTTTCTTGCAGTATATCATACTCATATTGTGTTATTTCCTGGAGTGGCATGAATGTGCCACTCATGTGGCACATTTTTCTTGGGTCTCATGTCTTTTATGTACATTCCATGAAAAACACCTATTTTTTTAAGGAATTAAATAAAAATTGAATCTATACTCATAGTGCTTCCATGCAGAATTTCTTTAACCTCTTTCTTCTAAAATATATATTTTCTGAATATTGCTAAATGCTATTATTTGGAAAATTCACCTTTCAGAAATAGCCCACAATAAAATGATTGCCATACTTACTGATGCAGTGGTGTGCTTTTAGTTCTACCAGTTAATGTATGTATTTAAGGTTTATTCTTATATTGTTATGTGTCTGTTAATGGTTTGTTCCTTGTACCCGCCATGCTCTTTCCCTAT
>QVAJ01000415.1:368643-411301 GCA_003546035.1 Mixornis gularis | reverse complement strand
CGCTTGTGGTAAAAAGGGCTCACAGGATCAGCGAGATAGATCTGTCTACTGAGCTGTACCTTCTCTGCGGCCGGTGTCAGGGCTAGCCAGGCAAAGCGGGACGAGGCTCCCGAGACACTGTGACCACCGCATACTGCAAGAGACTTTTTTGAATTGTTACTTTAATATTTTCTCCGGTTTTCATTAAATTTTCACTGTGGTAAATTTACACTGCTCTAAGTAATCAAAACCAGCTCCTTCTGCTATTAGATTGTAAACAAATAATGTATCTTCAGCTAAAAAACTTTCCGGCCAACCAGCATCCGTATCATCAGGCCTGATTTTTTTGCCTTGAGCTGTGACATAGAAGATAGTCAGCTTGGTCACCAAAATATTTTTGCTTTATTTTTTGAGTTCAGAAGGAAGATATTTTCTTTACCTGTATTAGAGGTATTTTTGGGAATCTTCAACCCCACTTGAAAGTCAATAGATTTATTTCTTGGGATTTTCAACCCTGCTTGAAAGTCACCCTTGACTCAAGCTCTGGGTCTCCAGTGGTGAGAGAGATAAAGTGTGGAGTGCCTTTAGACTTTTGGAACTTCCTTGTGAAGTTCTAGATACTCTCCCTGTCTAGCTTTACTTCCTCCTTACATTGCTGCAGATCCTAAAAAGTGAAAGGGAAGTGCTGCTGAGAAGATTCCCTCACATTCTATGATCCATAATCTATTATCTCTCTTCCAATTCTAACTTGTCCAACTTATTCCACTTGTCACCTTTACACCTTCTCTTCCTTCACATACATTTCTGCTTAGTGTAATTCCTATAAACAATAAATGCATTGCTGTAACCTTCCTTCCTTCTCTTCCACCCTGTCAAATCAATCTTTCCCACAATTTTTCTACACAATTTTTCATATTTTGCTTTCTTTCCCACATTTCTACCTTCTTGCATTTTACAGGAGTAAAATTCAGAATGGATTTTAGCAATGCACCAGTAGTTTTTCTCTGATACTGTTTTTTGTCTTTCCTTGAAGACATGTGAAATGTGCAGGGTTGGCATGTGTGCTGCYTGCCTGCAGTAAATGACAAACTACATGTTACTACACTATGTGGAACACAGCAAAACTCACTAATTAGAACTTCATCCCACTCAAAGTAATAATAGAGTATGTATCTTTGACTTTTAGGAGGACTTTGCTTCAGAAATCTTTACCCTAAAATGTAAATTTTTCTTGCATCATTACCAAAGGAAACAAGCTTCAAACAATCCTGCCAGTCACCCAGACTGTAAAATACTTCCAAAGGTCCCAGAAGACGGAAATTGTTCAGCCTAACTTTAGGAAGTCTACTATCCATTGTACTACGATGTAAAATTAATCACAAAACACTGCTTTTTTCATAGTGACATTGCCAGTATTGAAAAAGGAACTTTTAAAAAGAAGGATGAAAGAAAAGGGCTCTCCACATCCATCTATAGTTTAGGAGGTTCACAGAAGTGTGAAGTGACCAATTCGTCTCCATGAAATGTTCCCAGCTGAATGAAAAAACAGCATGGAGATGAATCTAGTCTGAAGCAGCAGCTTTTAAATGTTTGAACCGCTTCAGTCACCAGAGCTGGTTCTATTATTGCTGCCTCAGAAGAATCAATGCTACTGTTCCAAGGATGTGCACATTGCATTTGCTCTCCTCACTCTGACCCTGTCTGAATTTGAGATCCTTCATGGAGTAAGTTTCAGTCCAGAGAAGTGAGTTTTCTCCTCTGCCTCTGGGAAAGAACAGGAACAATCAGACCCCTTTCAGAGGGAAAAGCTTCCCCAAAGCCATTTGGAATTTGGTACTATGAGGCAGTGCAGAAAATAGGGAAATTAGAAACCTTTAGAAACAGAAGAATTCCTAAACTCGTGTTTCATACAAGAGTTAAAATTATCAATAATTGTGCATACGGTGACAGATTCATATTGATGCCTAATATGCCTAATTTTGATCTCACCATCAAAGTTTTTCTCTTTTTCCCTTTCCTATCCCTTCACTTTCTTCCAATCTGAGACTCTAAATTCTTTCTGTTCTCCCAAGTACTTCTCTTATGCTCCTGCTCATCCAGAACACTTCCAGAGCAATATGCTGAATTTCTGAAGAATAACCTGCAGTACTCCTAATATATTCCCATCACACACACATGCTATCCAGATTCAGTCACAAATAAGTTTATTCTTCTAACATTTATATTGGAAGAAGACATTGAAATCATCATCCATGAGCATACAGGAATAATGGTTGTATTTCTATTCCAGAAATCTTAAATTTGAACTGACTATTAGCCAGAAATTCTACTTCGGGGAACTTCATTTTGTACAGTGTATTGAATATCTGAGAAAACATATCAAAAAGCCACTAGTTTTTCTTCTGAAGAGTATTTTCAAGATTCCCTCCAGAAATGAATAATTGTTTTCACTTTGGTTTGGTTAAAAATTGAGTATGGAAAACAATGAGATCATTACTTTAAGCTCCAAGGTAATTAGTCAAAAATTCTTAAAATTTTCTAAAATAAGAACAAATGCTTCTTAATTCATAATTCATAAAGGGAAAAGCTATCTCAGGAACTTCTTGCAAAAGTAAACAGAAAATCTGAAGCAGCAACTATCCTTTACCAATGTTAAGGAAAACAAACTTTTAGAAGTATTTTTTATTTTAAAGATCAGAGAAGAGATAACATTTAAAAACAGATTTTCAACTTCACCCCAAACAGGGTTAGTTCGCTTCAGCATCATGTCTTTTTAGGAGATATCCAAGACTGGGAACAAACCAGGGAACTTCAGAAGGGAAGGCAAGCACATCCCTTTTCAGCCCCTGAATTTCTAACAAAATGTTGAACAGCTGAAAGGAGTCAAGAGGAAAGAAAGCAAAGTTTCAGAAAGCATTTGCTAAGAGATTGAACAGCTTGCAAATGCTTTGCTGGGGGAGTAACAGCAGAGTGAGCTGATAGCAATTTTCAACTGCATAGACTCCTTCAAAAAGGAAAGATATTATTTATTCACAGTGTCAGAGTTCCTGTGAGGCAACATTTTTTAAATCTTGGCAAAGATTAGCTTGAATTGAGAGATACCTTCCTGACTAGAGACCTTTGGAAATAGATTACACAGAAAGAAACAGGACATATAATCTTGCTTGTGCAAAATTGATGAAATTGCTAATAAATTTTGTTCCTTCTCTCCTTTAAGTTCATACAGCGAAGATGGAAAAGCAAACATTACAATAAAGGGAAAGGCTTCATTAAAGCAGAAAGTAAGTGGATTCTTAAAATGTGTCCAGTTTATACATTTCACAATTCAAAGCTACAAGGTAGGAGAAAGAATAAAGTCATTACTCAAAAATGTGGTGAGAAGGTAAACACAAGCAATTTGGGAATGGCTGCTGCACACACTGCTACTGTTGTCCTAGAAAAAAGTGAAAAAAGTGTGTTCTACAGGCAGCTACCAGAAATGTGAAGGGATGGTAGTTGCACCATGATCTTGGTAGATCCAGACATTCTCCATGTGCTCCTTGTACAGAAGTATGCCACCAGTTACTCAGAAACTTCTATGTGCTCCATGGTACCAATATCCCTTTCCCCTCCACATGAGTTGTGTTGCTAGCCTCAGTTGCCTGTCAAGAAGCAACATTAGAATGGCAAAATGTAGGAGACTCTGAGCTATCCCAAAACTCCCATTTTATGTTCTTTCTCTTAGAGTGACATTCCTGCACCTCAGTGTACACTACTACTGCTGAGCTTTTTGATACAGAGAGAACCAGAATATCCTCAACAACAGAGAGAAGGAAGAAGTATTTGTGGATTTTTTAGCATTCAAAGGGAATAGAACATGCTTTGTGAAGAATGTGGAGAGGAAGCTGAATGTAAGAGTGGACTTATCTTGAAAACAAATCTAATGAGAAGCAGCTACAATAAACAATAAACTGCAGTGATTCTAATCATCTTGTGATTAGATAGTGGATTCAATCACCTTGTTTGCACTTGAGCCACGCCTAACTTTGATATTGGTTTGGAAATACAGATCTAAAATAGTCTCAGTGTATTCACTGAAGAATTTACTGAAAGTCAGGAGTTAAACATCAATTGCAAAGGAAAAAAAGTAGTAACTAAATTAGGAACCAGCATTATCCCAAAATGGAACTCAGAATGCAGATATACTCTATCCGTAATAAAAACAAAAAATGTTCTAGGATAGGTGAATCTGTACAGGAGAAGTTTTATTGTGGATTAGAGAACCATTCTTCTTCTAATGAGAGCATTCTTTTCTGTGCCCCTTGTGAACACTTTTTTCTTGAAAACATTTGGTTGTTAGTTCTCACTGCAAGCTCTGTATTGCACCTTATACATACAGAGAACAGGCTCAAAACTATATGAAATGAATATTGAGCTATGCAGCTGACAAGTATGGAAGTGTGGGAAGAACTCTCAAAAGCAGTAAAAGGCCAGAGGACAAACGAATAACTAGATATAATGAAAAAGTTTCTGACCAAGAAGAATGAGCTTGAGACAACTGATTTGAAAAGCAGTCTTTTTTTAGTTACAGGTGATTTTGGATTTGGATGTTGGTACCTTTTGAGACAGAAAGGCTCTAGAGTATAAAAAAGGCACTTGAGTTAATGGATCATTTCATCTCACTTTGAAATCTAAAATAAGTGTGTAAGCTTTCTCTCTAGTCTGATAAAGAACTCTTCTGAAAGTCGTATCGTACTATTGGTCAGATACCCTTGAAAGGAGCTATTTGCCCTCTCTAAGAGAATAATTTTATCTGTCTATTGTACCAGGAACTCAAATAATGACTAATTTAGACTAAACACCTCCTCTAACAGCTAAAATTAAATTAACCACACATAAAAAACATTATCRTTACCAGGAAAAAATTCTGCATGCAACATTTGAAGTCTCAATGGTCCCTGGGTTTTATCCCCAAAAACTTAAAAAAAAAAAAAAAAAGTTAGTCAAGATGTTTCATCATAACCTTGCTTATTTAAATGACAATCACTGATGTTAAAGGATTTTTTGTGTATCCCAAACCCCTAAGAAAAAAAAAAAAAGATTTTTTTTTTCTCCCTGATAATTTCAAAGACACAGTTGATATAAACTCTCCAATAACCATTGCAGTTGGTGCATCTGTGTTCAATAGCTTAAGGGACTGATCACTGAGGGGCATTGGAAAAGTGATTCCCTTAAGTAGTCTGGGATTTCAGTAGTCTGGGATTTCAACCAAATGTGAGCTTAATAAGGTGGTTTTTACATTCAGACACTTAAATTGTACCTTAAATATTAACTCCTGTGCAGATGTACTTTTGTGGTCTAATCGGGCAATAAACATACATGTATTTTTGATATAATATTGTATCAGTTGAACAAGAAAATTTTATGTAACTTATTTCCAGAAAAGACTTGTAACTTTAGGAGATTGTACAGACAGTGTCAAAAAGAAGTATTCTACTGAGTGTCACTTTTGACATATCTTGCGTTTGAAAAAAAAACTCTGAGTCGTGTAGTACAGATATAAATAAAAGTGAAATTACTGATGTCATATTCTCTGAAAATAAGAAAATACTATGCAGCTCCTAAATTGTAAAAGACCCCTCCCACCTTTAATAAATGTACCTCTTAAAATATACAGACATTTAGAAAAATCTCAGTCCAAATCACTGGGTGGCAAATCAGTCAGCTTTGCAAGCAGACTATGCAGGGGTAGTAGAAATAAATCCTATATAAAGGACACAGACTATCACCTTTTGCAATACTGGCATTACCATTTAAATGGTCTTTGACAGGGATCTTTTTTTGTTCCAYTTTGCATTCATGCTTTGCAAACAAATGCTGAACATTCATTAAGGAAACCTGTTATAACAAACGAAAAAGTGACTTCAGAAATATTATCACACTCTGTGTTCTGAGTGTGACAAATAATTAAAACCCCGTTGGCATGCTGGTGTTTGTTTCTATGTTTTATGTATGTATAAGATTCCATATCTGAGGTAGGCTGGGAAACTGTCTTTTCCTATAAATACCTATCACTCTTGGATTTGGAAACCAAAGGCTGGAGCCTTTTAACAGTTTAATCAGAATTGTTCTGCTAAAACCAGTGGTAACTCTTCTGATTTCAATGGGTCATTGTTGATTTACACATCTAAAATAAATGTTCACAAAAATTTAATTCCAAAATAAATTGTATCTGATTTTTATTTGAACTATTTTTTTATAATTGAGCACTACAAGAAAATAAAAAGTGCAATAAGATAAAACCAGAAAATTTTATCACCTTTTGGTTTAGATAAAATTAAAATGGCATTTGTGTTAATGTTTATGGTTCATATAAATAGTGTGAAAAGGAAATAAAAGACACAGAAAAAAAAACTTTTGTAATCAAAATCCAATTTCTCCACAGTCCACAGTCAGAAAGAGAATGTAAAGGTACAAAGCCAAGCATACACCATAAGAAAGGTTTCGGAAAAACTAACGTGACAATATGTGAGAATTTCTTTATTCTGAGTTACTTTATTAATAATAAAGTACTTTTGAGCTGAAAAAAAACCCTTACTGTTTCTATTTAGAAATAGCAGTAGAGAAATACTCTTTTGTTTCATCTTTATGATTCAATTAGCTGAGATTGTCTTGAATTCACAAATTGCTTCAGTTAATCAGAATGTATAGGTTAGGACATGTTTTGAGATAAACAAGAAACAACTTAGAAATTAAATCTCCTGTAAGGCCTATAGGAACTTCCACTTCTCAGTTGTTTGTGTTCTTCTGAAACTTGTTTCCTCTCAACCTAATAATGTGTTTTTATTTTTATTATGGACTGAAGGTAAGATTTCTCCAGGACTGTTAACCACTTACTCTCAGGGACTGTGTGGTGCACAGGTTTTTGCATTGGCTTTCTCTGCCTTTCAGCTGAAGAAGAAATGACAAATGGCAAATTACACAGAAAGTAATTATTAGAAGAATTATTAGAAGTTGAAGGGGAAGTTGCTCACAGTGGAACAGACCAGGGAGCACTTGGGCTAGTCCGATTTGCTGTTCACTTTGCTTTTTCATTCCTCCTATGCAATACAGGAAACACATTGAGGGTCTGGAGCGTGTCCAGGGAAGGGAATGGAGCTGGGGAAGGGGCTGGAGCCCCAGGAGTGGCTGGGGGAGCTGGGAAAGGGGCTCAGCCTGGAGAAAAGGAGGCTCAGGGGGGACCTTGTGGCTCTGCACAACTCCCTGACGGGAGGGGACAGCCGGGGTGCGTCAGGCTCTGCTCCCAGGGAACAGGGGCAGGAGGGGATGGAATGGCCTTGAGTTGTGCCAGGAGAAGTTCAGGTTGGATATTGGGGAAAAATTCTTCATGGAAAGGGTTGTACATCATTGGAACAGACTGCCCAGGGAACTGGTGTAGCTACCAACTGTGGAAGTGTTCAAAAAATATTTGAGTATGACATGTGGAGACAGGATTTAGTGATGAACATGGTGCTGGTTACGGGTTGAAGGTTGGACTTGATAATCTGAATTGTCTTCTCCAACCATAATAATTTTTTTATTTCATTATTCTTTGATTCAGTAAAGGGTTATATGGAAATTGTTTTTTGTATGTCTTAGATGTTACCTTTACTTTAAAATCATTTAATGACAGAGCTAAGTTTCTCTTCTGTCAAAAAATTATAAGGTAAATTTTCTTGCAATTAGAAAAGCATCACGTATAAAATCCATATGTGTCATTCAAATGTGTGCACAGTTTACACAGTTATATGTATCTTTAAACAAGTTACTCCTTTGTTTGCTTTGTCACTTAAATAATTACGAAATGTAGGTCTGGCCTGGATGTACTTTGAACTAACGTCCCTTCTCTGTATCAAGAAAAAGAGATCACTTTGTTTTCAAGAGCTGTGTCTTAACACCACTGCTCACCCAGCGGCTCACCGTGTTGTAGGGGGAAAAGATGAGGRGACTGTGTCCCTTTTCCAGATTAAATAAAGTTGGCCAGTTCAGCTGTGTCAAAGTCACTAAGTTACAGGAGAGATGATTCTTTCTGACAATACCCCTCAAAGCCAAACCAGACTTCGCCCAAATACTCAGACTCATTGGCAAAACATCTTATGAAGGCAAGGGGACTGTTTACCACTTACCATCACAGACAGAACAGACTCCACTTGGGAAAAGGTATTGATAATTTTTAGGTCATAATAAAGCCCTTATTGCTTCATATTTTATAGCCAATTAAAAGACATTTTGGGAGAGAGAAACTTCAACTTGTAACCGAGGTCAATCCTGTAACCCCTCAATTCCAAAAAAAAACATAGACACACATCTTGCAACCACTTAAAAAAGAAAAAATAGGCAAGAAACACTGAGAGGGCACAGACTGTTGTATTATTCAGTCACCAGAAGGTACCATTACAGTTAATCTGACAGTCTGCTGAACTGCATGAATAGGCAGTTGGATCTGGAATAAATGTCTGTTTGCTGTGTAATTCTTTTTTAGATGAAATGAATATTACAAGAAAACTGCATTTTGTCCAAGTCTCTCTTTGACAGAATCATTTATTACATGCAAAGCTGCTGCCTGCAGGTTAATATGCATGCAAAGCAAATAAAATAATTGCCTATTGTCAAATCATGGCAATATGAAAGGATATGGAAATGTAAAAGCAGGCTAAGAAAAATGGATAAGTAACCAAAACTATGGGATTTGATGGAGTTCAGGTGCTTAAGAAAACAGGAAAACATGAACTCTCCACAACCCTGAGGGTATTTAAGAAATTTTTCAAATTATCTTTCAAGGGTGCTCAAATTAAACAGGGAGAGAGAAAAGTACCCTCTACATAAGATAAAGGGCATTTACATGTGTAAATCTCAGGATTAATACTGTTAAGAGTGGGAAAAAGGGGGATGAGGGGCTCACCCATGTCTAATTAACACCACTTGAAATTCCTAAGCAACTTTAAAAACCATGGAGCCCACTGATACCAAGTAAGGTCAATGACCCTGACTGGGACTTGACTGTCAGATGAAATAACTGGTAATTTTTCCAGTAAAATCACATTAATGCCATTTTTTTTCCAGATTAATGGTTGTTTACCCATGGATCTACATGTGAAAATCCCTGTGTTTATGCTTCAGGGATATAAGCTAAAAATTGCCACCAGCATGGTTTTAATCTGTGCCTGTTTGCACATTTACAGCCTGTGCTCAAGCATTTTACAAAATAGGGATACGGATTTTTCTCAGAAGTTATCCTCAATGATTTGGGCATAGGGCATAAGGCATTGGGCATAGGACAGCTGGATAGGGAGTTTATCCACGTAAATGAAATCAGTGTGCCTTCATAAAGTTCTTTTTTTTCCCCCCAAAATTGACAGAGTTAATTAGCAAGGACTTCAAAACAAGGGGCAATACCAGTGGAAAGGATTGTGGGGGTCAATCTTACCCATCTTTCAGTTCAGACTTATCCTTTAACTGAACTGACAACTGGCACTGCTGAGAAACTTTGGACATATTCATATGTAAGATATTACAACTGCAGTAAGAGTTGAACAATTAATCACTTAGAGCAGCCTGAAATCAATGATTAGGGGGAAATTTACCATGCTAATTGTAAACACTCTGCAGCATTAGAATACCAGGAGAGATTTGGACTGTGATCTAATCCATATTATAGCAGCTTCAGAATTTTTAAAAATATCAGGTATTTTTTCTCTTTTTGGCCTGTGCTGACCTCCCATCCCACAAAGCTGGCATGCATCTAGGGCAGGGTGACGTAGGAAAAGAAAGACCAGAGTTTCTACTCCTAAAAACCCAAGTGCATGAGGTAGGATATTTTGTGGCGAATATTGACAAATACTCTGTTTAAAGTCGTCTCCTTGGCAGGAGAACTATGAAGTAGACAGTGTTCCTTTCTCTTGCACAGACTGCCAAAACTCAGGGTGATGGAAAAGCAGGCCAAGGAGAAAGCAAGTGTGAGAGGGGAAAATGGAGATAGCAGCAACAGGGAGGCAACAGACCATGAAGTACAAGGGTGTGGTCAGAAAAAACAAAGCCCTGCAGCCCAGCTGTGCAGGTGAGGAAGAAGCACAGGAATGCTGTGAGTGGTCCACGCAGAAACATAAAGCAAATGGTATATGTGTGGAACAAATTAGCTGTCAAACATGGTGGTGAGCACAACTTTGTCATGGGATTCTGACACGGCGAGGGATGTGTGGTATGGAAAAGGGCAGATGGTGAAGCAGGAAGCTCTCTTTGCAGGAAGCAGTGAAGAAGAGTGGAGAAAAAGTCTCAAACATACTTCCTTTAAAATGCAGGTACAACGTCCTGCATAGCCCCATGCATGGTCTGGGAATACACACATTCCGGGCATCAGAAAATTCAGTCATAATCTTCAGTCTGCTGTAACAAAATATGGCTATTAAGCACCTTGCTAGGGTAAAACAGGGTATGAAATTATGATGCAGTTGTTGTTATAGTAACTGCATACTTATGCAGTGTTTCCATTTAACAAACATGAGATAAATTATTCTTCTTTCAAGAAAAGGAAGAGACAATTACTAGAGCTTTCAGAGATGAACTGTGCATTTGCACTGAGTTTAGATGAGATCTAATGTGTAGAAGTTTTACATTTGTATTTCCACACCACAATTTAAATAAGTTCCCTGAATAAAATTATGCAGTAATGGGCAGCACAGTTGCAAGTCATATGGCACGCCCTTGCTCTGTCTAATTTCATCAGGATGTTTACTTCTATTTCCTGATTCATCCTATGAACAATTTTTTTCCCCTTGAAGACCAATGATGAAATTAAAAAGAGTGTCCCCAAGATGATCACAATAATATCAGTTCCCAGTTTATCATTTGCAACAGTTGACAAGAATATCCAGAATTCAGACTTTTCCACCCAACAATCAAAATTTTGTCATTATTATCTTATTTAGCATTGAATGGACATACACATGAACATGAATGGGAGGGTTGCATATGAAATTGATGACAAGAAAAGATACAGAAATAAAAATATTACTTAAAATGACATTTATTTAAAATGTGAACTTCCCTATGAAGGAAAACGTTAATGCTCATTTACAGAGCCATCCTGTTTTAGGCTCTGTAGTGATGGTAGATACAGAACTCAAAGCCATGAAAAAAACACAACAAAAATAAACAATCAAAAATATTTTCTCAGCATCATCACTGAAGAGAATGACATGTCTGTATCGTGACAGGCTGATTACCAGGTTCATAATCTATCCAAAATAAAAACATGTAAACTATGTAAACTCTGCATAGTGCAATTAATTGATTAATTGCATCCAGGAACATTTGAGTGGACCACTAAAAAAAACCAAAAAAACAAGAAACAGAGAATAGTCACTCCAGAAAAAAATTAGTTTTAGGTAAACCTGGTTTTCTGAAAATGTGTTACTCTGGTGCTGATATTCAAAAAGGATGAGCTAAAAAAGTCTTAGTAATTATAAGCCAGTTACCAAGGCACAAAACTCAGACAATATAATGAAAAAGTCAATATGGTTTTCCATTAATAGACAATCAGAGAGAGGGACTCTAATTCATGCCAGTCAATGTGGTTTTATGGAAAATAGGTTTTGTCAAATAGTTCAGATTTCATTATTTGATAAGACTACAAATGTGGTTGATAAAGGTAGCTCCTTATATGTAATTCATGTACATTTTAGTGTGGCATTTGACTTGCATCTGATGAGGAAGTGCTTTAAAAAATTACAAGTACCTACAGGTTTCATATTAAATGGGTTCTGAATTTGCTAATGAAAAACTTTTAAGTGTTTGCTAATGGAAAATAATCACTGGATACACTAACAATCAATGGACCTATTTCCTGTTCACTGCTTGAAAAGGAATTGCTGCAGGAAAAAGAAAAACTCCTAGAAAGATGGTATGGCATATACCAAGAGGGAAGGCGTTCTGGCTCTCCACAACTCCTTACTAGAGGTTGCAGTGAGGTGGGGTTGGATTCCTTCTTCCAGATATCGAAGGATAGAATGAGGGGAAATGGCTTCAAATTGTGTGAAGGAGGGGGTAGATTGGATAATAGAGAAAATTTCTTTACCTGTGGGGTGTCTAGGAATTGAAACTGGCTGCCCAGAGCATAGGTTGGGTCACCATGCATAGAAATATTTAAAAGACATGTAAATCTCAAACCTAGGGATGTGGTTTAGGGGAGGAATTATCAGCTCTGGTTTAGTGGTTGAACTATATGATCTAAAATTTCTTCTCCAACCCAAAAAGTCTATAATTCTATGATTCTATTATTCTATAATGGGGCCAGGTTATCCACCAGAGTGTTTAGAGTTGGTTAATTAGTGAGCTGCACTTGCATCAGGTACTAAGAGGAATAGACAAAAGGACAATTCTGTCTGTCATTTTATTTGCCAGCTTGTGGCAAAGATTTGTGACAATAATGAAGATAAGCAGTAAGTAGATAAGTGGAATTTTTAGGACTGGGTGTGACAGTAGTGGAACAGGAAATGGAATATTTGATGGAACTCATTTGTTCATGCCTTACAGAGGAACTTGCTAACTGGTGATGAAACAAATAAGGAACAAACTGCTTTGGCATCTATCAAATACACCTTAGAGTGGAACCTGTAAGAGTCTAGGTGAATTCCTTTATTAAAATAAGGTTGATTGTGACATCTACAATTTGTAGGTCTGTCCAGAGACAATGGTGCATAACAGGCTTGTTATGGCTCTGCTTTGTCAGCGCCGTAACAGGAAATACTGACTAGAGAAAAAAAGGGTGAATTTCACTCTAAAAACTGAAACTAATTTCCATCTTGAAAGGTGACAATGATAAGTGGTCATTAATGATCAATGATGAAGGACAACATGGTTGACATAGAATGAATAGGTCAGAGATAAACAGAAAGCCAGATTAAATGATCCGTAGTTAAACATTGAGGGGTTTACTTAATTTGAACTAGGATTTGTCATAGCATTCCTTTATCTAAGCATCACAAAATAGCATGCTATAAGAAGCTCAATATGCATCTTAAAATCGTCTTCCTGCCTGCAGCTGCATTTTATTTGTAATTATATTTTCTGAGTCATACAGCAAGAAATTGTACTTCCTGTTGTACTTTGCATACAGCTGTTTGTCTCTAGTTAAATAATATCCATAAATCCCCTTGCAAGATTTATCAAATATGACATAAAAGGAAAAATGTAGAATCAAAGGTTAATTTAATGTTACAGAGATTTTTCATGGTGATTTAGTATTAATGATGGCAGTTTATGAACCATGTTTAATTAAATGAATGTGGGAGATAAAAATCACCCTTGTGTTTAGCTTTAGTTAAAATTATAGCCTCTGCAGCTCAAAAGAGGTTGTGAATAAACTTTGTTCTGATCTCTAGTGAGGGATGTATTTAGATAATAATGAGGGTACATTCTATAGAGTATATAATTAGATTAAACTTCTGTTTAAAAGAGGTGTACCTTTTCTGAAATGTCTTTTATTGAAAGAACTCCAGAGAACGGTGTCAGCTGCATGTCTGGTCTATTTGTTGCTATGTGGGGTTTGGAAAACAGGTAACCTTTATTGATTTGTGACACACTGCACACAAAGATGATGCTCAGGCCCTTGGAACAGCAAGGTCCCTTAGCCCTCTGAGAGGAAACGCTAAAAATACTTCTGAGATTGTGTCTCCTGCTGCTCCAGTTAACATTGAAGTGGTTGCTTCATAGTTACATTTGGAAGTTGGTCTTATAGGGACAGTGATTTAAATAATGGGTTTTAGCACTCCATGACACATCTCTGTGGAGTTACATCATTCCAGGGTCACTGTACAGAAAAAAACCTCTGCAATAGCTATGGAGTGGTAAATAACCAGAATAAAAAAGGCTGAGTTGAAAAGAAAGACTAAGGATGTGCCTTCTTTGTCTTTTACCTACTTGGTCAACCAGGAAGGAGTCACATTAAGAGATGCATTCTGTGAAAATGCGTCACCATTTTGTATTTCATAGAATCACAGAGCATCCTGAGTTGGAAGGGACCCACAGAGATCACTGAGCCCAGCAGCTGGCCCTGCAGAGACACCCCAACAATCCCACCCTGTGAATCCCTGGGTGTGATAGCTGAGGCTAGGATGTCCCAATTTCAGGGACAGAAAGATGAGGCCACACCAGCAGCAGCAGTTCAAGGGAACTAACCATTTATTTCAAAAATCTGACTCCATTTTATCTACATCTACAAATGTAGATAAAATGGCCACCACAGGGCTCTCCTCCTCAACCTGGATGGTGGACATCACCATCAAGCATTTCTTCTCTCAGAGAACATGAATGTAAAAATCTATTTTTACACACTTGTTTACATTCCACTCTGTGGGAACCCACAGCACAAAGACAGAAGGCAGAAAATTCAGGGTGACACCTGGGGGCCCTGTCCAAATGCTCCTGGAGTTCTGGCAGCCTTGGGCTCCCCATTCCCTGCAGAGCCTGGGCAGTGCTCAGCACCCTCTGGGGGAAGAGCCTTTCCCTGATATCCAGCCTAGCCCTCCCTTAACCCAGCTCCTTCCATTCCCTCATGCACGTAGGAAAGGTATCCATCTGTTACCATGGAGCTGTGCTGCTGTTTGTCTGCTCCTAACAAATCTGATATCACAATCTCTCTGTTTTGATCAATTCTATTTCAGCTATGGCTGCACTGTAAGGAATACAAACAGCATGTGTAGAAAGAGGACTGCTTAATGATATCAGAAACTTGATCTGCTCTGATCCCTAGACTCCTATTTTTTCCTGAGGTTCAGACTGTACCATTTTGTACCTCTGTTTGTAGCTCAGTACTTGAGTATTTCCATATGGCTACTTAAAGGCTCTTCCCTGTCTACTTGCTTTCAGATGTCATTTTAAGCATGACATAGAAAATAAAGTATCAAAAATAACTTGAATTGTTAGGAACAGGCATTGTAGTCAGAATTAGTTTAACTTCTACAATAAGAGTATTGTTGTTTAGTTCCAAAACAAGCAGCTTAGAACCTTAGCTCCACAAAGTTTGTCCAAATGTTTAATTCTTTTTTTAAACTTTTCATTTTATATCCATAAAAATAAATAAATATAAGGATTAAAAATATATATATATTATATGTAATTATATCTTCATGTAAGATGCTACAGTCTAGTGAAATTACTCCTGGTAATTTATTGAAAAATTTTTACATCTTGGAGGTGGCAGAATTCTACTGGTACCATGATTGGACAATTTATGTTTCAGAATACTTATGCTTCAGAAGAAGTTGTTGCTGTGACAAGTAACGATTATTAATTTAATAAGGGCTTAGTTAATTTGCTTGAAGTCCTTGGACAATTCCTATGAAGATTTTGCTTTTTCTTACCTTCTGACAAAATTGATGTGACTGACACTTCCCTGAACAACAAAGATGGTGTGATCTTATATTTATGCTTTGAGCCTATAGTGCAGAAAGACTCAGGTACAATTTAAGTACCGGAGGGGAAAAATTGCCAACAAAGAAACAAAAGGAATACTCCAGTAGACAGATTAAAGTACACAAATATATGAACTAATCGCAACAGATTTGATTTAGTTATTTAAATTCAATTGCTGTACATCGATAATTTTTTTTTTTTTTAAAGCAACTGAGAATTCTCTCTCCATCTCTTCTGCCTGCTATGTTTTCTCCACAGACAGATAAATAAAGAAGAGGGTGTTTGTTGGTGTCCTATTTACTGGTGTAAATGCATAATCTGGGAGACAATATAATACCTTCTGGAAATAAAGTCTGTCTGTATGCTAATGAATGCAGGTGATTTGCAGCCCCTCATAACTTCACTCCCATCCTGCTTGCCCTCCAGTGCATATGGCACTATGGAAAGTTTCTCTTCCAGCAAGACATTCCCAAGAGCTCCACCTTCAAGAGAACATCCATCTGTCCTGTCAGACCAGGGATGTCACTGCTCAACAAGGCCGAAAGAAGTCAGCACTCAAGGGGAGTAACCACACTACAATTCTACAGGGATCAATACCAGTCTTTCTAATTTTGGTGGGGGTCTTTCCAGTAAAAGTTTTGAGGATGAGAGGGGGGGAGGCTTGGTTGCCCAGCACCAGAAACACTGATGCCTCCTGGCACTCCACCCCTGAGGAGTCCATGGACTCTGCTGGCTCCAGGGCTCCATTTACCCATATTTCATACAGTCATAGACCTATGTGTGTTGGGAAAGATGTCAAAGATCACTGAGCCAGGAGACCACAAAAACTGTTCTGTTTTCCCCTTCAACAGTAATTATTGTGCTCTTTCTAATTTTCAAATATATATATATATGTATAGTGGAAAGGAATCGGCTCTTCAAATATGATATGTTTCCATTAGAAAAACTGAGAAACCTGAGGAAAAAATTGAAAAAATGGATCACAATTTCACCACACTCTATGAACACAGTCCTTCATGTACCTGAAGGGAGGCTACAAGAAGGATGGAGAGAGACTATTTACAAAAGCATTCAGAGACAGGAGAAGGGGTCAAGCTGAAAGAGAAAGGTTTGGATTGGATATTAACAAAAAAATATTCACTGTGAAAGTGGGGAGGCCCTGGCACAGGTTGTCCAGAGCAGCTGTGGCTGCCCAACCCCTGGAAATGTCCAAGGCCAAGGACACTTGGCCCCCCCAAGGATGGGGGTCTGAGCCCCCTGGGATAGTGGAAGGTGTCACTGACCACAATAGGGGAGTTGGAACTGTATGATCTTTGAGGTCAGTTCCACTCAAAGCCGTTTGATGATTTTATGAAACTTTAGCTCGCAACACAGTTGTTAGCCTAGCTGCTGCTAGCCTCTATGGATGTTTCCAGAAAAACAGTTTCTATGAAACAAGAAAAGTATAAGTGGAGAGATTCTTAAGATTCTTATTAAAAGAGGAAGTTTAAAACTTTTATACCTATGCTGATTTCTTGACACAATTCTGTTTCTCACAACCACATTTAACCTTCCAGAGATGATATAACTGGTTATATTTTTGAGACAAACTGAACCACCAATCTGAATAAATGAGAAAGGTGGTATTGTATCACCTTGTGGGTTATCAGTCTAATATTAACTGACTAAAGCCTGTACATTCTGACTCAGATACTTACCAATATCATGAGATACTGAAAGTAATTTTTTTATGAGTCACACTGCTTCTACCTTTTCCAGTATTGGCTATGCTCCACATAAGAGTTTGTATAAGCTTAAAACCCTTAAATGTCACTTCCGAGTTTAGCTTAGAATGATTGTATCCTCAGACAAAGATGGTAATTTAAGATGGTGAGTGAAGAATTAACTAAAAATAGGTTATGAGACTTCTGATGATGTACTTGCTGTTTCCTCTTACTTATTTTACATTTTTCTTACATGTATTCTTCATAAATACTTCTCTGTCTTTCAAATTTTTTATGACAGGTGAATATAACTGGTGACAAGTTTTCATGGGAAGGACAAAGTGTCATTATATTGATTTGGTCAATAGCCCTTGGAACATAAACCAGTAGTGTTGATGAAAAGAGTCTGGACAAACTTCACTGAAGATACTCAGTTTAATGCATTTTTAGCTTAGAAGATATTTAAGGAGAGACCAGAAACTGAGTACATATAGCTGTTCTTCTTAYAGTTGTAAAATTCAATGAAATCCAGTCTGCTGTGGCCACTGAAGCAGTAGAGGGAGGGCTGCTCCAGTGATGAGCCACTCCCTCCAGAGACAAGAGTAAGAAGCAGAGACATATCCCTCAGGAATCAAAATGTTCTTTCTGCCTCTTCCCTCACTCCAGCTCTTCTCTGCATTAAACTGAAAGCTTCTCATTTCCAGTGCTGTAAATCTGACACATTTCATGAGTATTAGGTCCACTTACCTATAATAAAAATCACAGTTGTTAGAAAATATAGAAAAAATGGAAACATTTTGAAGCTGTGCTGTACCTCAAAATCAACTGGAGTGCTTCAAGCACTATATCTTTACTTCAGATACTGCATTTATCAGCTAAATAATAAATATGGTCCGTTTGTGTTACACCTTTTGATGGAACTGGGGCATATTTATGTAAGCTAATTGCCTACTAGTAGACTTAGTGCTGTTCTCTGAAAAGAAGTTCCTTCACATTCTGTTGGAAGTAAGAGAGGGTGGTGGTGGTTTAGATTGCTAGCAACCCCTAGAAACTATTGCAGCCTGCAACCCACACTACCACAAATAGATAAAAAGTGCTCCTTTATACAAGAACTCTGCTCTAATGTAATCCAGGTGTAATCTGGGGTGAAGATGGTGAGATCTGGCACAGGTTGTCCAGAGCAGCTGTGGCTGCCCTATCCCTGGAAGGGTCCAAGGCCGGGCTGGATGGGGCTTTGAGCAACCTGGGATAGTGGAAGAAGTTCCTGCCCATGGCTGGGGGGGGTTGAAATGAGATGGTCTTTGAGTTCCCTTCTAACCCAAATGAGTTTACAATTCAATGATTCTACAAACAAATGAAATCGTATTGATTCAAACTCTTCCATTCATTTGGTAGAACTAGGCTTTTAGTTGTTTCTCTTTTCAAAGTAGAAACAGATTAGCAAAATAAATTACTTTTAAATTAAACTGCAGAACTGGACATGGGTTTCTGCCAATTTAACAGTCCTATTATAAAAATTAACTCAATGTATTTGATTTCTGCATGTCTTTTCATAATCTCCAGATCTATTGAGGTTAAATCATTCTCCTCTCCTCCTTTATTTATTTAATGAATTTGTTAAAAAAGCAAATAAAAATTCATTAATTTAGTATTTTTATGTACAACACTGGAAAATTGATTAAGAATAAATAAATTAGTTTAGCGTTCTATTTAACATGATAGTTTTATTTCAATAATTACTTCATTGAAACATTTTTAATTAGCTTGCAAGTAAAAAATAGTTTGTCTTCACATTTCCTACTGAGAAAATTATTACTCTATTTTACACATACTTTTGCCTAAAAGGTGTTTGGCAGTTCAGTTTGCTAAGTGTATTGCAAAGAGATGAGTGAGGTAAGAACCAAACTTATATTTCTAGGTATTTATCTGGATTTTAGCCATATCCCCAGGTTTCCTAAAGGGAAAAACATGCTTCTGCTGGGTCAAACCTGGTGCTTCTCTAAACCATTAAGTTCTCTGAAGGTAACTCTTGCAATCTGGTGGCAACTACGAATGTATTTCTCTACTACACCAGGAAAATCTCTTGGGCCCATCTCCAGTTGAACAAAGTGGTTTGAATATGATAAACATATATAGAGGTCCGCTTTCTTGGGCAGCTTCACCGGCTAGCTTGCCCCTCGGACCCTCAGGTGTTTGCTGTTCCTGAATCTCAGACTGAAGCATGGAATTGCGGCGTGGAATAAAAGAGCGGGCTCCTGCTAGGTTTTAGATGGTCTTTATTTCCTCCCACGTGCAGGTGTCAGTTCGGGGAGGCAGAGAGTTCAGGAGCTCAAGTGAACAGGCTGAACCCCCGATGCAAGAGCAAGAGCAAGAGCGTCGGGAGGGGCAAAGCACCCCACTTAAGTGTGGGGGGGGGGCGGTTCCCAAACAACAAGGAGCTCAGCACCAATACCAGGGAAGGGGGGGTGTAGCCCAACACAGAAACTTAACACAGTGATGGAAGAAGGTGCCACTCAAGGACCCAGACGAATCCCAGGGCCTTTTCCCTAGAATTTTCTAGATCTTACACCATGATTGACACCAGGGCCACACCATTAGGGATTTTTTTTGGGGGGGATTGAGACAAACCAATATGAACATGTTATAAAGCATATAAAACATTGGAAACCAAATTTCTGCACTGCTACAAACATAACCTTAAAAACATTGACAAACCACTCCTGAATTAAGTTTAGAGATCAACATTTTTGGTAAACATTTGTTTTTTAAAGGAAACAGATTCAACACTCCAGGGTAGTGTGTAATAAAAGTTTTCTAGTATTATACATCATGGTTCCCTGCCCATTAAAAATGTCCTAATGGCATATACTGACCTTACAGATGTTTATATTCCATACAGATTTTGGAATTTAACATGCAGTTTTTTCCCACTGATGAACCATCAGTTTACACAATTACTGTATTTAAATTTCAGGTTAGGTTTGGGGCTTTTTTTAATCTCATTCCTTATACAGCTTACCATTTTAGTTTTTTGATTTGTTTTGTTTTCTCATTTTTAAAAGTAAGAAAAATATGTTTGCATTGAAACAGGTGATTTTATGAACCATGCACTGTGGAGGTTTAGTGGATGGTATCTCTTAATTTATTTTTCTTAGTTTTTATAGTTGATGCAGAAAGTAATAAGCAAATTTTTCTTTCCATTCTGAATTATCTTGCGCAATTGTGTGCATCTACATCAATGACTATATGACTGTATCAGCAATATTATCATTGTCTTTGAATTTTGTCCTTGTTAAATTCATAGGAACATGATTTTGTGGAGAGAAGAAAACAAAAACCTATTTTGTCTGAAATGCTTAGCCATTAGCGTATCTCAGTGATATAAATGCTAACAGAGATTATCATTTTGCCTGTAAGAGGGCTCATTATTTCACCATGAAGGTATGTCTGTCTTACTAATAATCAGACTTTCTGATAATAGTGCTGTAAGATCCTTTGATGTACAGATATAAAATGAACATCACTGTTATTTTGTGACTTGATAATTAGTGGTGGCTAAGTTGTACTTTTCACAGGATCACAGAATCATTTAGGTTGGAAAAGATCTCCAAGATCAATGAGTCCAACCTGTGACTGATCCCCACCTTGTCGCCTACACCAGTGCACTGAGTGGCTCATCCAGCCATTCCCTGGAAACTTCCAGGGATGGTGATGTGTCCACCTCCCTGGGCTGCTTCCAGTGTTTATCAACACTTTCTGTGAAGAATGTCCTCATGGTGCCCAACCTGAATCTCCCCTGGTGTAATGAGTGTGTGTCCTTTCATCCTGTCCCTTGTTCCCTGGGAGCAGACCCCAACTTTCCCTTGCTGTACCCTTTTTCAGGAAGTTGTGGAGATCCAGAAGGTCCCCCCTGAGCCTCCTTTTCTCCAGATTGAACAACCCCAGCTCCCTCATCTACTCACAGGATTTACCCTCTAGAAACTTCACCAGTTTTACTCACCTTCTCTGGAGTCAACTTTTGTGTAGTCTTGCATCCATAAAGAGAAAGGGTGACCACATATCAGCAATACATATAGTTCAATTTAATTTTATCACTTAGTGTATAATTAGGAATTTCACTGGAAGATGCCTAGCTATTTTTAATATGTCTGCCCAAGCAAACATGGGAAATGTCTTAAATATTTGCTGCATATACATCCGAAGAGTAGTAGCAGTTAATGATTCCAGAGTTTTGTAATTAATGCTGATGAAGCTTTAAGGTTTTATTTTAAATACCAGTTGATTGGCAGGAGCATCTTGTTCAGAACAAGCTCAGATTACAAAAATTTGAATTGTGAAAATTTAGCCTGGCACTATCATTTTTCTCATTTAAGGTGGTTTAATGCATGCCAAATTCCCAACTGCCTGCATATTCAACAAAGATGATTCAGCAGGCATTTTTGGCTTTATGCTAGTAAATAGAATGAATCATAATTGTTAGTCTGCCATGAAAACAAGGTAAATACCTGTCTTACATCCATGGTTAGACCCTCTTACCTGATTCCTGCAGCACATAGTGGCCTGGTCCAGACTGTCATGAGTGACATCAGTAAAGGAATTAAGCACAATGCATAAGGAAGATGGTCCAGGAATGTTCCAGTGATAATGTTCCAGCCTTAAGGAGGCAGGAATTTGAGATCAAAATCACAGTATTGTTTTGGTTGCCTTTAAGGATTCAGTATCCATGAGAGAGAGAAAAGATACACATTCCAGAGTCACAACCAACATACACAGGAACTTGCAGATAGCCAATAGGCAGTTACAGAGACATTGGAACCAAACTCTTCTCTTTTGGGAAAGATGGTAAAACAATATCAAACAGCATTAAAGCATGGCTTAGTAAGCTCAAGCTGAATGTGTGGAAAATTTTGCTGACTATCAGTAGGCAGTGTGTCACTGAAATATGTTTCCCAGAGAACTTGTTGAATGATAGTCCTGATTCAGGTGGGAGGTTGGGATGACATCAGGAGGGATCTCATCAAATCAGCATTTCTGTGACTGGCTGACAATATTAAAAATGGCATTACAAAGCTCAAAAGTGACAATGAATCTCTAGAAGAGTGACTAATAGAGTCAGGAGTTAAACTTCTGTTGTCACTAAAATTCCAGTCTTGCGTCATTGTTCAGTCTTGACATTTGGCATTGTCCTCTTTTGCTAGAAGGGCTGTGAATGTTTGTCTTATCCTTCACTGGTGCCTCCTGAGGTTGAATTGATCTCTTTAAAAGGAGAAAAAAGTGTTTTTTTTCCTAAGACTAGCTGAGGTTGGGCAGACAGAAACTCTTCACATTGGGATCATCTTTTAGAATATGTGGGATAAAGACGATCCATGAGTGAGAAGGACCAGTGTCTACACAACAATACATTGTATAGAAAAACTCAAATTCATGGCAAATCTGCATATCATTGCAAGGTGATAGGAGGATGAAACTGAGGATAAAAGTGACAGGAACTGATTTGTCCAATAAAAGGGAGGCTGAGGATTTCCTTATTTTATTTATGAGACTTCTGCAATAGGAGTTTTCCTACATTTTTTTTCTGATCCATCATACTAGAACTCAGATTGAAATGTTCATAAACTTTTTGTCATGCTCCTCTTTAAGAGAGCAGATCCTCCAGATCCACTTATTTCCACCATGTCATTAAAGGTATTGCTTTATCTTTGAGTAGCAGATGTCTTTTCCTGAGTTTCATCTGCAGAGAATGACAGACTGCTGAGGTTTGTTGCTAGTGACTGAAGGAGAGAGGAAACACAGGTGTCCTCTTGCTGAGCACCATTTGATTAGAAAGAGAGAACAATCCATATTTCTTTTTTAAGTAAATGCCAAGAACATCCAAACACTTTGTGGTAATAGAAGATTTAAAACATTTGTACCTGAGGTAGAATAGGAAAGACAAATAAGAGGAAACTGATTTTTTTTTTTCCCCAAGAGAGATTTTGTTAAACTTTGTAAATAGGGTGATGGAGAGGTAGAGAAAATGGGAAAAATATGTTAAGTCAAGGTAATCACATATTATTATGAAATTTGAGGAATAATTAAAAAATTGAAACTACATTTGGCTCATCAGTAATGTAAACAATAAGAATAAACAAAGTATGTAGAAAATGAAAACAAAGGTGAGACAAATATGGAAGTATTTCGTGACAGTGTGGATATAAATGAAAACATAAATGCAAAAGAAATTAATTGCTTATTGAGCTACAAACAGTATAAAAATGAAAAGTCTTCTAACAGAGAGGATAATAGACGAAGGCAGCCAGGGTGCATTATGTCGTTCTTGAAAAAAGGTTCACCAGAAAGTTTCACATACGTTTAGAAAAAGCAGGTTCTGCCTGACCAGCCTGGTCTCTGATGAGCAGGTCATTGGCCTGGTGGATGAGGGACAGGCTGTGGATGTGTCTGCCTGGACTCCAGCAAAGCCTTTTACACAATCTCCCATGGCATCTTCTGGAAAAGCTGCAGCCTAGGGCCTGGACAGGTTCAATCCCCTCTGGAACTGTCTGATGGCCCAGCCCAGAGAGTGGTGGGAATGGTGCTGCATCCATCTGGGAGCCAGTCACTGTGGTGTCCCCAGGGATCAGTGATGGGTCTAGCCCTGTTTAAAATCTTTATTGATGATCTGGATGTGGGGATCAAGTGTACCCAGAGTAAATTCATGGAGGACGCCAAGCTGGGTGGGAGTGTGGATCTGCTGGAGTGCAGGAAGGCTCTGGGGAGGGACCTGGACAGGCTGGCCATGGGCTGAGGCCAATGGTGTGAGGGGCACCGAGGAGAAGAGCCAGGTCCTGCCCTGGGTCTCACCAACTCCTGCAGCTCCAGGCTGGGGCAGCGTAGTGATGTGTTTTTGGTTTGATCAGTTTTATGTGTGTATTTGTTCTTTGCTTTATACTGTTTTTTATAAGTTGTAATGGTTTGTCCCTTGTACCCCCATGTTTAACCTTTCATGGTTTCCCCTCAGTTACAGTTATGTGTCAACCATCAGTTAAGGAACCCCTGAGTCCTCTCAGTCACTTCGGGGCCTCTCCCTGTGTCTGGAAAGTTCTAGTGAGGGCGTCAAGTGATTGGCCAGGATCCAAGGAGTTCCCTCCCTTGCATTATTGATTTGTTCYATTGATTGTMATTTATGTACAGGGTCACCCCCTCCACACCCCTGACTGGTTCCCCACTGTACCCTTCCCCCTTTCTCCACCCCCACACTTAAGGTGTTACATGAGGGAGATCTGCGCTCTCCTGGGCAGACTGTCTGGTGGACACATGGTCCCGCGTGGGCCTCAATAAACTTCAGCAGAAGTTCCCCATAAGAGTCCTTCTTTTATTCTTCATCATGGTTCACGCTTCTGTGGGGCAAAACCCCACAGAATCGGGGACGTGTCCCAGGATATGAAACTGTACCTCTCACTGAGGCTGGTGCCAGGGCTAGCCAGGCAACACGTGACTGGGGTCCAGAGAGAGAGACACCACACCACTGCAGGGAAGAGGGGCTGGAAAGGGCCCGTTGGGAAGGGCCCTGGAGGTGCTGGTCCCAGTGGCTGGACAGGAGCCCAGGAGTGCCCAGATGGGCAAGAGGCTGATGATTTCCTCATTACCAAAATAGCATGTCCATCAGGACCAGGGCAGTGATAGAACCCCTGTAGTCGGCACTGGTGAGGCTACATCCCAAATCTTGTGCTCAGTTCTGTGCCCCTCACTATCTGAGACATTGAGGGGGTAGCTGGGGATGGATCTAGAGACGAAGGAATACAACAAGAGGCTGAGGGAGATGGGAGGACTCACCCTGAAGAAAAGGAGGCTCAGGGGGGTCCTTGTGCCTCTTCACAACCCCCTGACAAGAGGGTGCAACCAGGTGGAGGTTGGTCTCTGCTCCCTGGCAATTAGAAATAGAACAAGGAAACAGCCTTAAGCTGCACCAGGGGAAGTTCAGGTTGTACAGAATAAGAATTTCTTCATGGAAATGGTTGCTAAGTGTTAGAAAGGGGCTGCCCAGGGAGCTGATAGAGTCACTATCTCTAGAGCTGCTCAACAAACAACTGAACATGTCACTTAGTGCTTTGGTCATGTTGAACAGGTGGTAGTCAGTCACAGGTTGGACTCGATGATCTTGGAGTTCTTTTGCAACATTAATGATTCTGTTTTTCTGTCTTGTTATGAAAAAAAACTCAGTTATTTGATTAAAAGGTAGGAAACACTAATATTTCTTGAGCATCAATGGAATAATATCCAAGGGACAGAAAAAGTTAAACTACTTAATCAAGTCAAATATATTTAAGCCAGTGTGTAAGAAATCTTTCTGTCATTAAGTGTGGAAATATAAATACAAATACCCTTATTTATTTAAGAATGTATTTTTTTTCTTATATTTGTAAACTGGGCATTGTCCGTCACTGTAATTTAAGTTCTAAGAAAAATGATGGAGCACATAAGCAGTGACATATAAAACCATAAAGGAATAAGGAAATGATTAGCATCCATCAAGGATTTATCAAAAAAAAGTGAGTCAAGCAACATGTTTTACTTCTGAAAAATTCTTCAAGGTTCCTTTGGGTGCAGGAAGCCTAAGTGCTTGATGCATCTGACAAACTTTGCATAATAAAAATTATGATCCCACTGAGTTAAAAAGTTAGTCTGTCAGAGGAGAATAATGGAATTCAGCTACCAAACGGATGCAAAATCCCACCATGCTGTTCAATAAAACCTGGTGGGAAGAAGACACCATATGCACTAGATGGATCCTGATTGACTAAAACAGCAGCTCAAGACGATACCTTAGATTTTAGAAGAGCCTTAGTGGAGAGAAGTAGTAGGTAGTAGCAGCCAAAAATTACAGCAAAGATAACTCTGCTCCAGTATTAAGCACTTTTTTTTATTATTTTCCTAATCAGAGAGATCATCATAAATAGATCATGAATCCTGAATAGATTGCAGGATAAAAAAGTGGACTTGGACTTTGCAACATCAAGTGCCTTTAAGAACAAATTAGACAGACGTCCATCAGAAATTACGTAGAAATAGCCAATCTTGCCTTAGGGAAGGGGAATACCTCAGGGACAGCTATCATATCAATCAATTCTGTGCCTCAAGCACTGATGCATGTATATCCCATTGTGTTGACTTTTACTGCTGATGACCACAAACAGAGATATACTGGAATATTGCTGTTGCTGTTAGTTTAATCTGGCCAAGGACACAATCTTTTAAAAAAGACCTCTTTTTTTCAAGATCAAGGATTGGAAAATGCAGACCCAGGTTGTAAAGAAAGCTGTTTTTCCTCAGTTTTGTGATATGGCACTTATACCAAACTTCTTAAGAATGCCACAGTTAAATAGTCTACTACAAACTTACAAAATTGGACACAGACAAATAATATGAGGGTGATAAGATTGTACTTGTGCTTTTGACTTCTAAAATAGGTGTGGATAAGAGCTCTATTTCATAAACTGTTAAGACAACACCTTTTTGTCTCTATCAGTAGAGTGCGTGAACAAACTGTAACCACTATTCCACTCAATATGTGAGAAGTTTACATAAAAATATACAACATAATATTACACCAGGCCTTTCATTGTCCATCTCACCCCTCATCCTCAATTGCAGGAGAAAAAGCTGAATTGGTTTGTTTATGTGTCAAACAGATTCATACAATACAAATTACGATGTGATCTTGTATGCATTTAATGGATGTGTTGGTGTGATAGTAGTAATAATAATAATAATAATAGTAATAGTAATAGTTGACTTTGCAATTCTGTAATTGCATTCTGATTATACTAATATGATTTACAAACATGAATTATGTAAGCCTTTTAAGGCTCTTATAACAAACATCATAGGCCGATAAACAGCAATTACAGTCATACTTCTCTTTGAGAAAGGATTTCCTGAAGATTTTCATACAATCTATAACAGCGAAAATACAGGAATCTGATTATTGTGTAGAAGACTAGTGTGCTAGAAGATATAGATATTGTTTTTATCCTTACTAAGCTGCTTCTTTTTCTTCCATGTCATTGTGTCATCACACAATGAAAACTTCATTATTTTTTTTGGCTTATTTGGAAAACAGAAGTAAGTTTGCAAATTGCAAACTTTGCAGCTCATTCATAATCAATGTAAGTAGCTTATTAAATATTAATATGTTGGGAAAATCTCAGCATCTTCCCTCTTCACTCTGTTCACTCTTTTATATCACTTGTATGCCAGATTTTCTCTCACTTGACAGTTTGACTTCTATGGCATATTAATATGTTTAAAGTAGCCATTACACAAATACCACAGTGAAAAATTTACTTCACATAGGGATGTTATTTCAAAGCATGGCAGCCTGCTCACACAGTTGCTCAAATACTTAAAATAAAGAAAGGAATAAGGAATAATTTTCAAAACTATAGTTGGATATGCGCGTATGTTAGGAACTAACTTTCTGGTTTACGTCTGGAAACATCGATCGGTGCTCTCCTCCAGGGCCACACTGCCTCATGACATCCCATCATCCATTTAATTTCTTTCAGTGCAGTGTTATTCTTCCATGGAAACATTTTCTCTCTCCCTGCTGCCCTTTACCTCTGCTTTGCCTTTTTGAAGTGAGACCTTTAGATTTGGCAGAGATAAGATACATTGCTTCAAAGTGACTGTTTTACAGCTTGATGCTCTTTTTGTGTATTTTTAATATTATTTTTGTGGCTCAGGGGAGTCTCTAGGTAGTCGAAGTCTAGATGTCTGAGTTAACAGAAGTTTTTTTGTGAGATATTGGACCAATAAGCAAACTTTGTGGTAAGTTCACAGTGTGGCACAACCATTCAGCTTCTGCCTTTCAAGGTAAAGTAGAATCTGCTCAGTCACAGGCATGGGCAAACGTCTAAACTCTTGTAGTACCATGAATGAAAAATAAAAAAAATTGTTTTATTATGGGAAAATTTTCAGGATTTTATGTTCATTTGATATTGTCCACCTTAATTTTTCCATTTCTATGTCTTTACATCATTGTAGGACAAGTTTCTGCTGATTTTGATGCAGCAAATTAAAATTATTAGTTTTCTAAACTTGGATTTCCTTCACATAAAAAAACCCCCAAAAAACCAAAACACCCCCCCCCAAAAAAAATCCCACCCAAAAATACCCCCCAAGAAACAGTCTTAGGTTTTTCTTTCTTGCCTTTATTTTTAGCAATATATTTATTTGTTATTTTTCTTCATTCAAAATTTTAGCTATTTATTAAAAACTTTTTCTATGTCTACAAAATTCCTCATAGTAGCTTAATGTAAACATAAAGATACACATATAAAACAGAGTCTTTTGCTCATAAAAAAAAATCTGTTTTATTTCTCATCTGCTTAGATTAATCCTATGGGTAAGCAATAATACAAAATATATTTGTCTTTTTATGATCTTCTAATCCCAAGTTCTGTATTAGGTAATTTTTCACTTGTTTCATGCATGTCTTTTTATTGTCTGCATCAGAGCCAAAATATTGCTAATAAATATTGATTTGAAACAAAGTAGAAGAGAGAGCTATCCCAAACTGCATTTTGTAAAACAAGGGGTTTAAGCTCAGTGTAAGAAGTAAGCTATAGTGAAACCAGAAAAAAAAAAAAAAAAAAAAGGAACCTTAGGGATCTCTTCCAACTCAAGATATTCTATGATTCTATGATCCCCTATTATGATAAAACCTATATACTCTCCTAGTAGACAATGCATTTGATTAACTCCATAGGTCTTTGGAAAAAAAAAAAAATCACTGTATTTAATCAGTTTTTGAATCCTTTTCCACCAGAATTCACCCAAACTCTTGCATATTTATGTGGACAACTCATAGAGATCTAAAGATAGGTAGTTAATGGAAATTATCAGGAGACTGAAGGTCTTAGACTGACTTTGAAACTGTTGTGAATAGACAAAAAAAGAGTGGTGTTTCAAGTGCTTCTGGTTTTAAAAAGAATATCAATTCTCATTAACTATTGTTTGATCTGTCCATTTAAAAAAAAATATTGTAGCTAACTGAAGAATACTTAAAATGGTGAAAAAGTCTCTTTATTGATGACTATTGAACTACTGCTGCCAAACATGAAAAATTCTTGCTAGAGAAGAAAACATTATACCAAGGGAAACAAAATTTCTGTCTCATGACAGTATAAAAGAATGTGAGGAAATTTTGAAGATGATGAAAAATAGAGCCGGAGAGCAATAGACAAGAATTTGACAAATTTGTGAGGTTTGCTTTCAAAATAACAAAGTTTAAATGCATTTTAAAATCACAAAAATTGGGAAGACTGTTCCTTTAAAGGAGTATCAGTGTCTATAAAAAGTAGAGCTGTTGTGACTAGAAAATATGAAGGGATTCATTGTTGGAATGGGATATTAGGAAACTAGAAAAAAGTAGTTCGTTTTTGTTTTTTCCCTTAAAATGGAACTTTTGGTGGTGTCTTATGAAGGAGAGGCTAAATCACAACTTTTTTGTGTCCATGTCCCAGTTTTCTCTGTCATAGATGAACCAGTATAGCAGGATAACATCCTTGCTGCTGCCATGCCTTGCTTCACAAACCATGGGTTTGGAGGCGATAACAGAAATTAGTCCCAATCTCTCTGTGCCTGAAAAGCAGGACTAATTAATTTTCTAGGAAGAGAGTACTTGAAGCTAGTTTTGTTTTCAAATGCAGTGTTTGTCACGTTAGGAAAGTGCTTACCAATAACTGGAGTCAAAAGTGAGTACTAGAGGGCATGGCATTATTTCTGGACAAATTGCGAGTGATAATAGCCCTCAGGAGAATACCTTGAATGTTTTCCCTTATTCTATTTACAGTGTTCTTAGCCTGGAATGGAATGTCTTTTGAGTGTTGTTACCATGCAGAATTAATAACAATAACAATTAGCATCTGTCTTTTGGTCCTGAGTCCAGTGTCCTCTAAAGCTGAAGAAAAGATTAACATTGGTTCAGACAGGTAGAGTAAGAATCATAATGCTGGGATAAAGCTGAGTAAATGCGAATAAAATTGCTTAATAATGGACAGATATCGTGAGCCCAGTCATAAACTATGGCCTTACCCTGCAAACCTCTCTATCACACTCTCCTGTTATCTCTCAGACAATTCTTCACAATCTTGAGTTATTTAGAACTCTTTCTAAAAGACTACTCTTCTTCTCTGGAGCAGTCTACTTTGTTCACTTTCAGTCATGGAGCTCCAGAGAAGGTCTTACCCAGCAGTAACCTGAATATGAAATGAGTCTGTTAGGGTGAGGGCAGAGTACCTTCTCACACACTGTTTTTGTTCTTTCATTCTCCTTGGGCAAAAGCAATACCTTTTTTCACATTATCTAGACCTTTAACTCAGAAAGTTTGAAACCCTATAGTTCAGAGTATTTTATTTCAAGTTCTATCTAGTGACAGTGCCTGGTGTTCCAAGTGTATATATATTTAAGCAATAGCAAATCCCTCCTGTCATTCTTCCCCTGTACTCAGCACTGGTCAGGCCACGCCTTGAGTGCCGTGTCCAGTTCTGGGCCCCTCAGTTTAGGGAGGATGTTGAGATGCTTGAATGTGTCCAGAGGAGGGCAACAAAGCTGGTGAAGGGCTTGGAAAACAAGCCATATGAAGAACATCTGAGGGAGCTGGGGTTGTTTAGCCTGGAGAAAAGGAGACTCAGAAGTGCCCTTATCACTCTCTACAACTTCCTGAAGGGTGGTTTGTAGACACCTGGGGGTTGGTCTCTTTCTCCAGGCAGCAACTGACAGAACAAGAGGATACAGTCTTAAGCTGCGTCAAGGGAAATATAGGTTGGATATTAGGAAGAAGTTTTTCACTGAAAGAGTGATTAAATACTGGAATACTCTGCCGGGGGAGGTGGTGGAGTCACCATCCCTGGATGTGTTTAAAAGAAAACTGGATGTGGCACTTGATACCATGACCTAGTTGAGGTGTTAGGGCTGGGTTGGACTCGATGATCTTGAAGGTCTCTTCTAACCTACACATTCTGTGATTCTGTGATTCTGTCATTCTGTGATTCCAAGATGCAGTTAATTAAGATTTTGCTTCATCCCTTTAAAAGTTGTGCTATCCCTTCTTTATTTTCCAGGGTAAGAGAGAGAAGAAATTTATTTGCCTCGGTGTTTCCTGCAGTGTAATCCACAACAGTGCTGGTAAGACACTGAGTTAAATCCTGCACCCTCTGAGAAAGCAATTAGCATGCCCTCAGAAAAAGTACTTCATTTTTTAGAGGGATACAGTAAGTTCAGATAAGGTTTGACATCCTCATCTTGGGCTGGTTTAAATACTACATTGTAGAGCCAAAATGTATTTCTTTCCTTTTTTTTTTTTTAAATATCAGTCTTTCAAAACAGTATCATGTCCTATAATTAAATCTATCACAACATTTATTTTAGAGACCTCAAATTTGTAGAATTGATTTAATGGCCTATTTTGTGTTCATCTCTCCCTCTTGTGGCAGATGTCAGCAAGGAAAAAGATTACTATTTACAAATAAATTGAAATGAGCTATAATCTATTTCTAATACCAGGATGTTTTGAGGTGTGTTTAAGTTACAGAGTGTTATGGAGGATATAATTTGATGTTCCCAACTTAACACATTATGCACATTTATGCTTTTATAAAACAGGAATTTAATTGGACCTTACCTACCAAAACTTTGACCTGCTAAATGGTTTTTAGGTTATGCTATTAATTGGATGTGTGCAAATTACTATTTTTTTATTAATAAACATTTTAAAAAGGGAAGACTTCTATATTTTTATTTGCATTTGAATGTTGTCATATTAATAGCAATTTACCTATCGGGGAAAAAAAAAGTGTACTAAATATCAGTGCATGGTAAATGTTGCTATAACAGAAAGCTTTATTGAACCACTGCCTCACTTAAAAGACCTGCAAGGGTGATGGATTTCTCCCAAGGGGCAAACTATATCTTCAAAAAGCTATTTCTTCAGTTTGCTCCCCTCACATATTTGATGTATTTTTATACAAATTGAGGTATATTGTTTCACTGTCAGTCTAATTTGCTGTTGGACCTTTAAGATGGAATTCCAATAAATAAAAAATTAAGGGAAAGGAAAAATGCTCTTAAGAAAACCCAAACAACCAGAAAGGACACCAACTCCAAAATTTGTAAGTATGACCATAAAACTGAACTAGAAAGGGACTCTGACTAAAATTATATATGAGGTGGGTCTGGGTTTAGAATTTTTTTTTTTTTGGGGGGGGGTCATTTTGTTTGTTTGTTGTTGTTTTGCTCTTGTTTTTTTKGGGGGGGTTGTGTGTTTGTTTTCTGGTGTGCTTTTTTTTTGGTTTGGTTTGATTTGGTTTTTTTGGGTTTGGATTTTTTTTATTATTTTTATTTTGAGGGATGCATGTACATGTGTGAAAAGAGAAAGACATGAATCAGTAGTTTTCCTTTCTTCTATGTGCAGGCTGGCAACCACTTATTTACAGGGATTGGACAAGAAGAAGTATCTTCAATTTGTGCCAGGAGGGTTTTATATTAGATATAAAGGAAAATTTTATCACTCAAAGTGCTGTTAAGCCCTGGCTGTCTGGGACAACAGTGGAGTACCCATCCCTGTGGGGATTTAAAAGATGTGTGGATGTGGTGGTATCTGGCTGTTGTGGTGTGCATTTTGGGTTTTCTAATGTTCTGTATGTTTTGTTATATGTTTATAATGGTTTGTTCGGACACCCCCATCCCAAAACCCCCTGATGGTCTTTTTCCCTTGTGATAGACCTTGTCAATCACCTTGTAAGGTCTGGAAGATTCTGGGGGAAAAGCCCTAGGATTTGGCAAGGTACTCTGGTACCACCTTCTTTCATTGTTCTGTTAGGTTTCCCTGTTCTGGGTCACTCCCTCCCTCCCTTTGGATTGTTTCTAAGTTCTCCCCTCCTCGGGGACGCCCCCCGGGTACTTAAGGTGAGAACAGAGGCCCAGAGCTCGCTCTTGCACGTGGGCAGTTCCCTGGRTGGAATAAAGCCMGGTGAAACCCACATAAGAGTCCACTCTTTCTTCCACGCCATTGACCACGCTCCAGCCTGAGGTTCAGACCCACCAAACCTTCCTCATATGTTGGTCAGAGAGCTAGCTAGCCAGTGAAGCAGCTCAGGACACAGTCATACTTGGCGACATGGTTTGATGGTGGGCTTGGCACTGCTGGGTTAATGGTTGGACTCAATCTTAGAGGTTTTTTCCAACCTAAATTATTGTAAGAATTCATGATTTACAGAGAGGTGGTGGCAGAGCAGTGAGGGTCCTGATGCCTTGGACTGGATCTTCTTTCTGGACCATGGCTGATGGTGGGTTCTGGTTGTTTCACTGTGAGTGGTCCCCAGCCAGAACACTGGCCCAACAAGGTCAGGGTCAATGAAGTCTGCATCCCTTCTTCATGCACCACATCCCACAGGCAGTGGGGCACCTACCGACCAAGCTGTGGAGACTTCGAAGAGGGTTTTAAATTGTCCAATGTAACTAATAAAAGCAAGATGTGTAACAGATAAGTTGCTTGCTTCCTTCTGGAGAAATCACAAATAATTGCTGAGTTACTTTATTCTCAAAGCACACTAGATTTCTCCACAGGGGCTGCTCAATCAAGCTCTGGTGGATGAGATTAACCTTGGAATTACAATGCATTTATATGTGCATTAACAGTATCTCCACTAAATCATTGGGAGCTAAGACTGTTTCTCAAGAAGATGACTATCTTTACATCCTAATCTAGCTCTGAATCCTACCCTAATATAGCTTAAATATGTCAGCTTAATGATCAGCTCAAGTTTGTAAAAGCTATGGACATGCATTGCATTCAAAAAGCTTTAAAATGGTTGGCTCACACCTCTCTTGAAATGAAAGATCAAAAGACAATCAACTGTGTTCTGCAAAATCTGGTTTAAAAAGTCTTTAAAGGAGTAATTATTTCCTATTAAATAATTCAAGATTCAGTGATTAACACTGGAACACAAATATTCCTGATAATGCCTTTAGCATCCTTTTAGCCATTTTCAACATTTTCACTTGAGAGCTGTTCCCTGACATCACTTGTTCATCTGTTTAGGTCATCTGTTCCTCACCATGGCAACTGGGAAATTACTGTACACCAGTGATCTAAAGTTTAAATGTACTTATTGTCCTTGCAGTTGTCTCTAAGTTGAGGAAATGAAGGTTGTCTTACAGCAAAAAAACCTCAAGTTCTGTAGCCAACATAATTTTCATGTGAGAAGAAACATCCCAATCATAGTTCACCACCATTTAAAGTGAAATTTGTGTATTTTTCCTCATAGTCTACCTGTTGCTGCTAGTTTTACGCTTTCAAAAAGACATTAGGCGCTGCCACAGGGAGAACTTTTCCTTGAGTTCTTAGCCTCTTTTGTTGGGAGATTTAAAGCCTCAGATCTTGACCTTCTTGTTTCTGATTGGTATTAACATAGTGCATGGAATATTCGTGGCAAGGTCTGCAATTTTGTTCTTAAAAGGAATAAAATAAGCCCTCTTAGAGATTACAGCATCTGTGTTAGCTTGACTGAGTCAGCCCATGGCAGGACATAGCAAGAATTTGCCATGAAGCTTTATCTCAGAGGCTGCAGGAGCTTCAAAGGCTGCAGAGAATTGAGTTAGTTTTATGGACCCTGGTTTTGATTTAGAGAGCCAATACAAATATTATTGTAACTTCTTTATGTTTACTATAAGCTCTTTTAAAAATGCATGAAAGCAAAGCTCCATTCTGCCATAATGAGACACAACACACACTGGCTATATAAAAATGATACATTGAAATGCTTTCTTCAGAAAATAGCTTCTGAAAAATGTAGGCTTTAGGACCATCGCCATCATGTAATGCTCATAAAATTTCCAATTAAACATTAAATTACAAATATATATATATATATTTATTATTATTTGACGTAAACAGACCTTTCAAACGTTGTTTTAACTTTGAGATTTTCCTGATGTTGGAATAAGCTTATTTTATTAAAGCTTATTTTACAATGAGCTTTTTATCAGATCTGCAGCTAGCTTGTAAACCCTAGGAGTTCAAATACAAGGGACAAATCTCTTCAAGATTTGCTTGAAGCCTGTTAAAATCTTGCCATTATTTTCCTCTTAGACTCAGGTCAGAACTAATTTTGTGAAGACCTTTTAAACCCCTGCTACTGTAACACCCCAGGTAAGAAGTGAAGTGGAAGTGGAGAAACATGATAATTTGAGCTGAAGGAGACAAGCTACAAAAACAATTATTTGAGCAAGGGAAGGAAAAAAAAAAGGGGGGGGCGGAAAAAAACTCCACTGTTGAAAACATCTTTTTAGTAACATTTCAGCAAATAACTTTTGTTTCTTTAACAATGGCTTGTAGTAGTTTGATTTTATTTTTTTTTTCATCTCTTATCTTTCATGCTCCAGGTAGAACAGAAGGTGGTAAAAATCTTTTGATTGTTTTGGGCCTAATACAATTGATAAGTTGATGGGGAAGGTAATCAGCAAAACTGTTTTCTTGGTCTGGGAATTGGACTGACAACTGGACAAGACTTGGTTCTTTGTCCTCCCGAGTCCCATGAAACGGGGTCCCCATGCTCCTGCCGGGCCTCCCAAACATCACCATCATGTCAGCTGTGTCAGACCTCAACCAGCCTCCAGCTTAGCACCATAACCAGTGGCACTCAGGCAGGGTGAAGTTGGTGCAAACCAGGGCATTTCGGGTTGAATCATGTCCTTAGGATGCTGCTGCCATCCAAAGACACAAATTGGTACTGCTGTACTGGCTGTGTGTGCAGAGGAATCTGCTGTCAGCAGTTATGGAATGAAATAGGGATGCAGAGAAGTCAACATTCCTGAAGTTCCAGTTCCAGTTTTTCTGCTAAGGCTCTAAAATAGGAACCTTTCTGGTTTTTTTTAACCATGCCACTTTTATGAGAAACAGCTGTTTTGAAAATTATGAAATACAGCCATGCCCTTATGGCATGAAAACATCCATTTTCTCTGATGTGACATCAGGCTGTGCTGCAGAGCATGGACTTTTTTCCTTGCCCTTCACAGGTTTTCCTGCAAAGAATCTCACATAATTTTTCACATCAAACACTTCAGTAAATTCTTTGGAGTACTTAAGCTGCAACCTGTATTTTTCTAAAACATCCTGCTCTAGATCAGCAGATTAGACAGTTCCCAAGTAACACTTCTTACCTTTCCTGGCAGGATCAGCCATACCAAAGCGATAAATCCCCAGGCTTCACTAGGGAAGAATAAGAGATAAAGGTATACTGCAATGGTTGTAGAAATGTTTCGTTTAGCATGGACTTGTAGAGACAGTAAGTCATTATCCAAACAGAGGAAAAATTCTATAAAAATATGTGCTCTCCTTATTCTAGTCTACATAAAAGATTTCTAGGTACCTCTGGTATTAGAATGCAATTCTGAGTGATTAAAATGCCTTTTTATTCTACATAGTTCAGCACTCATTATTCTATAACAATAGTCATATTAGTGCTGAAACTTCAATGTACAGTGCACTATTAGCTAAAACCAGGTCTTACAAAGATTCTAAACTTACAGTTTATAAAATGCCATGTCTTTATTTTCAACCTCAGCAAGCACAGTCGTCAGTCCAGTGAACATTATATCCACAATACAGCTTGGTTGCAACAAAAAAAGGGCTAGCTGCCATTTGCCCTATTTTTCTGCAAAGTGTAGTAATTTCAGTGTGGTTCACACAACTGCTTACAAGTAGTTTATCTTCCTGTAAGGAGGGTCAAATTAATTTCTTTCTCAAGTTCTTTACAACAACCTTTCTCTTATTAACATCTATCTAGATGTTCTGTCATAATAAGAGAGAAATTCCTTCATTAAGCCATCTAGTGCCTACTTAGTACTTTGACCTATTTGTGATTTTAATCTATGTGGTTTTTCTTCTGTGAAATTATGCCATCTATTACTATTTGAATGTAATTAATCCTATTTCTCCTCTCTGGTGGGAAGTTTCACAGGTTAATTATCTTATTATACAATTATGCTCCAATACTTGTGAAATACTGCTTGTTTCAACCGTAATTTGGCTTATGTTTTCACCCTTCCTTCTATATTAACCTTTTTGTCACCATCTCTACTTTTCTGTTGCTTAAAATTCATTCTTGTGTATGATCTCACAATGTTTGAATGTGGGAGCTTTGCTATCACTGAACAGTCAACTCCAGTGTGCCTGTCTGCTTTTCAATCGTCACCAAAACTGATAATGAAAACTCAGACAATTCCCCTGTTTCTCTACCTTTGGTCTCATAACCATGTCACTCAATTTTATTTTATAAAAATTAATGTGTTACAAGTTTACATAATTTTTACTATAGCTGCAGGATTTGTGCATTTTAATACTACCTGTATCACATTTATTTTGGTTGCCAGCCTGGAAACAAAACTTCTTCTCTTAGATTTTGGTGTTGGGAAGGAAATGGGGCTGTATGTTCACCTTCTCTGAGATACAGCTTGAGTTCATTAGGAGCAGAAAGCAAAGTAATTGCTCTGTTTGGAGATTTGATGGAAACTAGGCAGTTATAAAGCATATTCTGGTTAATTTATCCGTAAATTTAAACTGTCGTAAAGTTTATCTCCATAAAGGAAAGTGGACAATGTTTGTGACATATCTGGAAAGTCTGTAAGGAAAGAGGCAGTGAAAATGATGCTGGACATTGCTATGTTCTGAATAATAATGAAATTGAGACTGTGAAAAAGCCAATCCTTATGCTTCTGAATCATCTGAACATCCTGAACTAAGGTCACTATCATGCCCAAAGTCTCTCTCTGAATACATACCATGATTTTTGGTTCTGGACACTTCACCCAGAATTTGGTCCTCCTACTTTGAAGGGAATTAAACTACCCTGTTCTTCTGTATTCCTGTAGCAAAACCAAGAGGARACAGTTCCATTTTCAAATAACTCAATGAATGAAAAAAATATTAATGACTGCAGTTACCACGTCTGGAGATTTTGTCACACAACTATCAGCTTCAAGGTTGGAATTTCTCATACTGTCTTTGGAAATACACCTTATGTATTTTTTCCTACAAAGGCAAAGCCCAATGGCAGTAAAGAAATTCAGAGTGGAAACTCCCTTCCTTTTGTGCACTGCTGAAGCCTTCAAAACACAGTTAATTTTGTATGTCATCAAATCAACAACCAGGTGTTATAGATAAATTTAAAAAGAGATGGAACACAAGAGATGAATTCGCTGTTTGCAGTATGTTGGCCATCTTACATGGAAACAAATCRCCCTCAGATGCAGGGTGCCACAGCCCCACTGATATCAGCAGAGTCCCACTGATGAAATTCACTAGGAATGTTCTCCATGACTCCAAGAAATACTGGGACAGCATGGGGAGTATGAAATTGAGGCATCAGAGCAGATGCACAGCTGAGGGAGAAATGAGATTGACTGAACAGTTGTGGCTGAAAGGTTGGAGCTGACTTTACTTCTCCAGAGGCCTTTTTTCTTCATCTTGTCAAAATCTGCATTCTCCCTAGATGACACTATATGAAACCTAACTAAGTATCCAGCTCCACAGCAAGGGTTTACCAGACAGAAGATGTCTCTGGTGTGGATGTGAGCTGACAGGATGAGGGGGGAAGTGCTGGGGAAATCAGGACTTTCTCTGCCACTGCTTCCAACATGCTGCCTTCTGGGGAGTCCCATGGAGTGTCATCCATCTTGTTTTATCTACCTAAAATATATTTATCAGCCTAAAACTGTCACCAAGACACATCAAGAGAGAGGAAAATTGATGACTCCCCATGACTATTTTTGGTGCTTATGCCAAGTTATGATAGTACTACAAATGATTTCTTACTTCAGCTATACCATATCAAAAAGTCTTTGTGCATGTAAGCAATCTGTGGGAATACTACATATCTGTGTATGTGTCTAATCTAATTTTAAATATGGTTTAAAGCATGTGAAATTTTAAAATTAGGAGTTGGAAAAATAATCTAGTTTGGAGGAAGGAAGATATGTGTTTTTATCCCATTTCTCTTTTTTATTTTTTAATTTGAATTCATTATGAATCCAGCTATGCCTTGATGAGAAAGGCTGGAAAATGTCCTTATGCAGCCTTCTTGCATCTTATGATATTCTGTGTATTTCTTTAAAATAATATGAGAATAAAGATTCAGAATACTACTATTTTCAATTGAGTTTTCAAAAACAATACCATGGCATAGCCAGGAAACAGTCAAGAGAGGACATGGAGGCTCTGGAAACAGAAAGCTAAGCAAATTCAAGTTTTTCTCATTTTTTTTCCAAATTAATCTCAACACTTTTTAAGGAATCTGCCTGAATTTTTGATGTTTGATCTTTGAGATGATTTAAATAAAGCACAGATTTTTCATTTTACAAGACAAAGAATGGTAACTTCACATCAGTGGAATATAAAGTCCAGATTTCCTTCTGGGAAAAAGACATGATAAATTTTTGACATATTGATAATATTCTACCTCAAGCAAGAAAGACTCTGCTCTAATTAGCTTTATTTTACATTTCTCATTTCATTTGTCTTCTTCTGTTTGCTCAGTGTGATGATCAAAAATCAAAGTCACATGTTAATTGTGTTAAATATGTTAATTCTGTTAAATATCTACAATGACAAAAGAGATTATCAYGAGGAAAAAAAAAATGATGATGGCTATGTTCACAAAAGAGAAGTTCCAAAGCTGGAAGGGTAAAATGACATCAATCAAAAAAGAAAAAAAAATTCCTCTTCATGATGGCAAATAAAAGTGGAACTAACTGTTTACAGAAGAATACCAACGTTTCCACTCAGAGTCTTTAGAGTGAGACTTCATATACCTTTGGAATGATGTTCTTTAGATCAGGAACACACTACTGATTTTGGGAAAAGACACCTCAGCAGCTCCCACTGGACTTTATCAGCTGATGAGTTCAGGGCTCTCTGCACAGAGGTGCTACCACGTCGTATATTAAAATAAAAACCTTAATGTTACACAAAACATAATGTTACACTCCAGTACATGCACATGTGTGCAAACCCCACTCTTTGTCTTTACTGTTTACAAGCATGTGGTTTGAGACACAGATTTGATCACCCAGCCCTTAGTTAACCACTCTTTAGAGGACTGTTTTCAGAGGTTCATGCAACATTTATATAGGGTGATGCTAAGGGAGCCGAGATTTTCCTTTTTTAATAGTGCATTAGGCTCCAATATAAGTTACACATGACAAGCCAGAGAACATGAGCATATAACATATTCCTTCAATATCTGTGACCAGTAGAATATGTCAAATATGGCAGAATTAATATATTATTACTGCAGAATAAATACATTATTTAAAAGCCGTTTAGAAATATGATTGCATTTAGTAGGAGTAGGGGTTTTTTGTGTGAGTTTGAGATGTTTTGCATTCAGTAGGCTGCACTTAATGTTTCTGGTTTATGCCCTTACTCTTCTAACTATTTCAAGATTGAATAAAAATCGATGATGCTCAGGAATAGGTGAATCCTTTTAACACTTAGAAAAGAAGTCAAACATAGAGGTGGATACCATAACAATATTTACAAATGGAAAACACCAGAGGGTAGTATTTATTTATTTTCCAAGATATTTGGAAGTAGGGGAACACTCTGGATTCTGACTCCAAAAGAGGATAAGTGAACACAAGAATTCCTCTCTGTCATGTATGACCTACTTCTACTGGTAAGAATGCGAGAAAGCTGAGGTTTGGATTATATGAGCTATCAGAACAGGACTAAGAAGTGTTATATTGTTGAGGAAACAAAAGATAAGCACTAAATTGGCAAGCTTTGCTTCTCCAGCAGCTCTGAATTATTAACACCACAAAATATAAGCACTGAAATTTTGAGAGATATTTTGCAGGGCTGAAATTAATAATTTAGGGAAGCTACTGTCTGCTGTCTCTTTGTTATTAAATATACAGTTGGAAATGACTGAAAATGACTGGGAACAACAAAGCAAAGGCTGTTGAAATAGCACCTCTGCACAGCTTTGGACTTCACTGCTTGAGCTGGGGTGTGCTGTTAAACTTAGCTACAGGCAAAAGCAGTTTCTCTAACACCTAATCTGAATGTTTGGTTATCTACTTATCTACTCCTATTGTTAGAACTGTCCTCTGTCCAACAACAAGCCTAAAAGTTTACTGTAAAAAGTAGCTGGCTCGTGATGTTTACTGTAGTAAAAACACAAGCTGTGAGTCAAGGTTTGTGATAATGCGGGTCTGGACTTAAACCTCTAAATTCATTTATGGTTTCTTCCCCCCTAGTTTTCACATTTACCGCTTAGAAAATAAAGGAAACTAATTCTTTTAGATTACATTTCTTTGATACTTTGGGTAATACCATTTTCAAGTACATGACTTGGCTGTGAAAAATTGCTATTAGCTAGATTGATTCATTGGACATGCACATATGCACACCCTATGGGATATAGTAGTGGTTTTTTTTGGTATAGCCACTTCTGTCAGGAAACATGGGCTAGTTCTGTGAGAGGAGTGGAACAGAGAGCCTTTGGTTAAAATCATATAATTAAACTATTTTTAAAACTTTTAAGCTCTTTTTCTGTAGTATTTGAGACCTTATGTAACATTTACAATAACCAGTGACCCCAGCTTGGGTGAAGATCTGTCTTGGTAGGCAGCTGAGATATACACAACTTGGAAATTCTAGCGAAGGGGAAGGGCTCTGATTCATCCCCTGTTACTTTTCTGCTGGACTGTGCCACTCAAGCTGGGAATTATCTTGCCAACTGACTTTTACATCACAAATAGATTGAGTAAGCAGGAATATACTCCTTCCCTGCTCTTGGTTAGCACAACAATATAGATTATGTCAACCATGTAGTATCTCAAGGAAAGCATTTAAGGAGCATTTCAGGGAGTTTGACTCGATTCTTATGGATCTCTTCCAAATTGAGATGCTCTATGTTTATATGTCTCCCTGTGGTCGATAAGGTAATTTACTTTAAAGGTGGTAGCAGTGCCAAACCCCCAAATGACAAGACAGTGACTTACCTTAACCTCAGTAAAATTGTCAAAAATATGCAATTTTTGGAGGTGTCATTATCTGAAGATGAAGAGCTGAAGTCTGGAGAGGTAGCACAAGAGCTGTCAATAAATAGGGCTACACTTACTCAATCTCAAAGCAAACAAGGCGGGACAGTAAAGCTGGCTTTTGTTTATAACCATGATTGAATGGAAAGAACTGCAGGCAACTGAAAGCATTTAAACCCCAGGAGAGTTCTGGAAATGGAGGTACTATCTAACAGAACATAAGCTTTAATACTAAAAGAAGAAAAATAGCATTTGAGATGCTCACAGCTCTAGCATCTGGTACCCAGATAAAATGCACTGCCAAGGACTGCTGAACAGTCTTTTTTTCCTGCTGCATTTAGTTAAAACAAACAAACAAACAAACAAACCACAAAAAACACACAAAAAACCCACAAACACCCCCCCCAACCAAACCAACCAACCAAACAAAAAAAACCGCAAAAAAACCACCACCAAAAAAGAAA
>QVAJ01000415.1:337030-348493 GCA_003546035.1 Mixornis gularis | reverse complement strand
CAGGAGAAAGGAATGTCAGTCAATTTTTTTTTTTTTTTTTTAATTTCTAAAGGGTATGTATGGTAGTTCTGTCCATACAGTCCTCTAGCATTGATAGTTAGCTTTATTTCATTTTCTGCAGATGCATAGTCTTCAAGTCTTGGCAGTGTTAGTGTAGCAGATACCTCCAATTCCTCTGCTGACATTTCCAACAGAGATAGCCAAGTAGTCTTTAACAGATTTCCAATGAATTTTAGACTGATTCACTAAGGCATGATAGTAAAAAAAAATCATCACTGCTAATTGCATGATTACTTGTATTCACTGTCCTTTCATATTTCAGAGAGTCTTTCAATATCCCAGAATGCTTGTAGTAATATTTTTGTATGAATTTACAAAAGCAGCTCTAGATATTGCATACCTTGGCCAGTCAGAGTGAGTTTGAAATTATCTCAGTGAMAACCCATAGCATGCAGAGAAATGCAAAAAACTCCTGTGGCTTCTGTGCCCCTTCTCAGTCTAATGTGAATGAATCAATAGTCACAGGAACTAACCAATTTATGTGGCCAGCTGTGAATCCTTGCTTGCATTTCTCTGAGGTTTCCACAGGACTTTTGTATGCTCATTTAAATTAAATCTGTCCTGCATTCACATCCWTTTTTTTAAATGAATTGCAAAGTGACAGACTCAAGTTTCAGTTGGCTGCCTTCATAGATTCCCTGTGTCACTTTGGAGAAGCTTCATTTCTCTACTTATAAAATAAGGACATTATTTACTACTCCTATTCTTTATCTGGTCTGTCTGTTTTTGAACACAGGATTCACTTGGGGCTTTGAAAACACTTCATATTTAGGAGACCTAGTGTCAGTCCAAGTGTTGCTAGAGTAGAAGCAAAAACAGTGCTGATGATTGTGTTTCACTTAATTTTGGGGGGTTGGGTGATATATTTCTGTTCAATTTCTGAACTGCTTTATAGAATTCTGTTTTACATATACCCACCTTTTTTTTTTTTTTTTTTTTTTTTAAATCCAGTTGGCTGGATTCTCTTCCCTTCCAAGGATCATAAACATAACACACCATGGAGAAGCCTTTGTGTATTTTTTTAATATTTAAGCCTCTGTGGATATAAAGCAACTTGCTTGTCTTTTGATTGAAGCAGAGACTAATTAAGTTAGTTATATAATTATTATTCTAAAGACTCTCCTCGTATGCCTCATCTGTCTTTATGTTGCTGAAAAAGACATTTTCTTGTCTACATTTTTGCTGCCTGAGCAAATATAAATGCGCTCCTTAGGTCAGCTACTACTGAATACAATTTTTCTAAGTTAATGAGTGTAGAATAAAAGAAAAAAGGAAGAAAAAAGAAGCCTACATACATATAAACATATTTCCTAGCCCAGTCAATAAGCCATGTTGATTTCTCAGGGTCTTTTTTCATTAACCTGAAAAACACAATAAGATCTATATAGATATAGGATATTTGTGTTTGCCACTGCAAACTGTCCTGGGACAGAAATATTAATATCCATTCACTGTCGAAGGCTGGATTCTGCTGGATTTGCCAGTATTCCATATGAGACTGAGTTATTTCTACCATCTGTAGATATCACTAAGCCAAGTAGCCTAAACTAATCATTCAAAATAACCTCTTTAGACATTGAACCAACAGAAAAGATGAATAATGGTGCTTTTGTGTATAGTTTGTTTAAGGAGAAAAAATACCAGTACACCAGTAGAGATGGACAGATCTAAGGAAAATTAATCCACTTYCCTCCATGATTTAAATACCACTATTTCTGGAGCTAAGTATTGGCTCTTCCCTAGCTGTGAATGTAGATTCTTCAACGTATACCGACACCAGCTGCTGTGGCATCAGAGGCCTTTTCCAAGGGCTCCTGTGGGACAATTCTTCTGTGCAAGCTGTCAGGAGTGCCTGTTGCTCCAGCCCTGAGCTAGAATTAGTGGTGGTCTCACATGCTTTAGCTGAGGTGCTGTGTTGATTTTTAGTAGTGGGAGAGCCACAGAGGTGGCTTTTGTGAAAACTGCTGGAAGCTTCCAGCATGTCTGGCAGAGCCAATCCCTGATGGCTCTGAAGATGGACATGCTGCTGGCCAAGGCTGGGCCAATGAGAGAGGTTGATAATGCCTCTGTGATGAGACATTGAAGAAGAAAATCAAAAACAAGTGGAAATATGCAGCTTTTTTTTTCTTCTAGCCAGAGAAGAGGAGAATGATGGAAACAACTTGGAGACATCAAGGTCAGTGGAGAAGGAGGAGCAGGAGGCACTTCAGGCACCGGAGCTGAGATTCCTCTGCAGGCCGTGGTGATGACTATGGTGAAGCAGCTGTACCTCTGCAGCCCATGGGGATCCATGGGGGATGCAGAGACCCACTCTCAGCCTGTGGATCCATGAGGGATTCAGAGATACACCTGCAACCTGTGGGGGAGAAGCCCATGCTGGAGCAGGTGGATGTCTGGGGGAGGCTGTGAGGCTGTGATCCTGTTGGAGACCTGGTGGAAAGAGAGCCCTTGCTTCCAGGCTGGAGCAGGCTGTCCTTGGAGGACAGCACCCCATGGAAGAGTGATTCGTGCCACAGCAGTTTTGGGAGGATTGTATGCCCGTGGGAGGAGCGCACATTGCAGCAGTTGAGGTTTGGCTGCTGCTTGTGWGAGTGGAGCCCCACCTGAGAAGTTCACAGAGAGCTGTCTCCCATGAGAGGGACGCCACAGTCTCACAGGGGAAGGACTCCTCTCCTGGAGCAGCAGAAGAAAATCTCGGTGATGAACTAACACAAAAMCCCCCATGCCTTGTCTCCCTGCACTGTTGGTGGGAAGGAGGGAGGGGCTGGGGTAAAAAAGGTGTTTTAAGGGCTTATTTTACGTCTCATTATCCTCTTCTGACTCTATTARTAATAAACTCACTTTGTACCTTTAAGCTGAGCCTGTTTTACCATTAGAGCTTTTTCTCCCAGCCCTCAACTCATGAACTCTTCATTAATTTTTTTTCTCTCCAGTGCCCAGTTGTGACAGGAGAGGGTGAGCAACTTTTGTGGGTGCCTGGCATTGGGCCAGTGTCAAACCACAACAGGTGCTCAGTTAAGAAGCTTTTATTAGAGGAAAGCAGACTGTACAGCATCAGAAAGAGTTGAAATATGGATAAAAAAGAGATCAACAAGGTCTTTGAAGAAACCATGAATAACCAGGAGTCCAAACCAGTATTTAATGCTAAAAAGGAGAATATTGGAACAGGGCTCCAGAGAGGCTGTGATATCTCCATCCTTGACAATATTAAGAATTTATCTGACCAAGGCCTTGAACAACCCATTTTGTTCAGACCTGCTCTGTACACCTAATTGGACTGGATGACTTATTTTAACCCTTTCATATCTATGGGTTTCCATGAACCCTGTTCTTTTCCTCGTATTTTCATTGTGGAATCAAAGGAGAGTTATTAACAGACTAAACTAGTAGTCTTGGGCTGTACYGATCAGGGAGTGCTGGTTTTTGGCTGGGGTAGAGYTAATTTTCTTCATGGTAGCTGGTGTGGGGCTGTGTTTTGTATTTGTGCAATGAACAGTGTTGATGATTCAGGGTCCTTCTTGTTTTGTCTGACCAGGGCTTACACAGAACCAACGTATTTTCTGCCCCTCACACAGCCCCGCCTGCAAGAAGACCAGGGGTGGACAAGAGCTGGGAGGGGAAAGAGACAGGACAGCTGACCCCAAAGGGATTTTCCAGACCATATGGCATGCTGCTTAGCAATAAAACTAAGGAGAAGGTTGGTGGGGGCCATGCTTCTCAGAGACTGTTTGAACAAGGATTGGTTGCTGATGAACAGTTGTTTGCGTATGCATCACTGTGTTTCTTGGGTTTGTTTTTTTTCCTTTTAATTTAATATTAATAACAGATAATAATAGCAAATGATAATGTTTATAGTCATTAATTTTTTTCTTAACACACAAGTTTTCTCGCTATTGCCCTTCTAATTCACTTTCCTCATCCCAGTGGAGTGGTAGAATGAACAAGCAGCTATGTGGCAGCTGGAGTTAAGCCATGACCCAGGCTCAGGTGGCTTTTTTTTTTTTTTTTTTTTTAATTTGCCCTTGTCTTCTCACGCCAAAATATCTTATAACCAAATTTTCCCTGCATATGTCTTTGCAGATAACAAAGTAATCTCATTCCAGAATACCCCTGGAAACTAGATCTGATCTTTCATAGAYGTGCATTCATACTTGAAGACTTTTCATGAGATTGAACACAAACTGGAATGATGAGAAATTGAGGGAATCCACTATTCTCCTGTCAGACTCCTGAAAAAGGAAAAATTAAATCCCTAACTGTCCTGGTTTCATCTGGGACACAGTTAATTTTCTTGGAAGTAGCTGGTACAGTGCTATGGGTGCTCCCTGTGCAGTATCAGCCCACCACCTAAATTCTGTTGCAGTAGGTGGGAATTGTACTGGGAGTGGATGTAGTAAAGCTTGAAGTGATCAAACAGAATGGTGATGAGAGCTCTAGAGGTCCTTAGGGAAAGCATGTAAAGAACTGTAGGTCACCCCAAACGATGCATGAAAAATGTTTAATTAGTAATGGACATTATTTAATGCAACACAGGGAGGGCAGAATTCCTGCAGTCATAACTTAATGAGTTCTGGCATGATTCTACTGAACCCTTCAAGAGACATCAGACACACAAAAGTTTGTGATTGGGGAAAGACAACTGAGTTTAGCCAGCTCTGGTCACAGTCAGATTTTATCTTTGAAGTTCTTTTATCATGCTTCATTGGGAAATATTCACATCACACAAAGAAAAGCATACAAATTTTTAGTAGATACCTTGTTATTGTTGCTTTTCACATAGTTTTAATTTATTAACTTAGGAAATTCAAAATTCTGGTTGCTTGCTATAACCCCTTTTCCTTTCCACTTGATTCTCCAACTGTAAAAAGAGATTGTGTCTGTTAACACTCACAGTTAAACAATAAAACAGAGATGACTTTCACGAATTAGGGATTAAAACAGTATTTGGTTTTAGAATAGACAGTAAGAGAAGGTGACAACTGCCACAATTAAGAAAAGGCTGTTGACAAAGTATTACTATATGATGCAATGTGAAAGTTCACACTGCAGCTCTCTTAATTACAGATGTATGTTTTTCTYTGTAATTCAAACTTAATTCAAAGACTCGTCAATGTGGCTGCAACAAAGAATGCATATGAGAACATCCATTAAAGTAAAATATTACCTTAAAAACCCAAAAAGTTTGAGGAGGTAACTGTCACACTGTATATACATTGTGTGTCTTGGATAAAGACATTTTKAAATGGTTAAAGAAAAAAAACCTACCTGAACTTGTGTGAACACTAAGGAAAAAAGTTTCATAAAACTTAATTAGAAGATATTGCATAGAATCCCTACCTCATGAAGTGTATCCAACATTTTGTATCCAATCCTTTTCACAACTGAGTGCATGTGGAATTCTTTGTAACAGATTTAATCTCTCTGTGGATCCTGATGTTTTCACTGGGCATAAGTGGGCTACTATTTCAAGTGCAAATGTCCGTATTTGAAAAGTAACTTTAATGGTTTCAGTTTAAATCACATTAACAGCTTAGATTTTGAGTTCTCAATGTGCATCATATTTTTTGATTAAAAGAAGTCAAGCCATCAAAATAAAAATGATAGAGGATCAGAAATTACTATGCTTCATTTTAGGTAATATTTCCAAAGCAATAATAAAACACTTTACCAATCAACCAGTTAATGACCAATGTGAGTTGTTATAAGGCATTGGGTGAAGCTGACAAAGCCTAATTTATCTAGCTGGGCATTAACTCATCAATAAAAGGGTTACTAGTCAAGAGTGTAAAAATWGTTCATATAAATCTCAGTTATGTCACTATTAAAATACTAAATTAGTTTTCTAAAATAATTTACTTTATCACAGTGTAATACCAGTAATTTATTACCAACACTTTATTTCAGCCACTATTGGCCCAATAAACAAAAAAATTGACCTGATTGCAACTCTAAATGCGGAAGATAATTTTGTAATGATCTGGGCTTACCATATGCTTTACATAGCTTTTAGCCTGAAGTTCAGTACACAGATGTTAATTTACTAGGATTCGGAAGTCAGAAACAGAATACTTCTTAATTTCCACCATTTTTAGGGAATATCCTACCTATATTTAGCCATAACAACTATTTTCACTTGGTAAGCATGGATTTTGAGACAATGACCCAAAATCATGCAACTTGGAACAAGATTTATTTTTTCATAGAACCATAACAATAATGTCATACAGAAGCAGCCACGTCTRTCCAGTATGTTTCTTTGGTGGTTTTGGCATTCTTCTGAAACTCAAAATTAGATATTTGGCTAAATATTGCCCTAATTAAAACATGAAATTACTCYGGGAATAGGAATAATTGGTCAAAATCCAAGGAAGTAGGACCAAATCAATGTAAGAGCCACTGTCTGCATCGCTCATGAAACTGCAACAATGAAATCCCATCCATCTGAAAATGAGCTCAGGCTACACCTTTGCAAAATGATGATAAATAGGTATTAGCATAAACCAATTGCTAGCAAGGTTCTTTTTATTTTCTTTCTCCATATCTTATTGTAGAGGACATACACCCCTTCACTTAATATTCATTTTGTTCAGATGGGATTGTGAAAGAAATTGAATGAATTTTATATAGTATTTATGTAATAAATATGAATGAAGGCAAAAGGAAGGATGGGAGAAAGAATGTAATTTTAAATGTATACCAAAATGTAGCCAGTGTATCCATTTAAAATAGACTTAATAAGCACTCAGACACCATGAAGACTTTAATTAAGAAACAAGGATTATTAAAAAAAACCCAGCTAATTTYCTAATTAAATCAACATGCTCTTGTAAATTGGTTACCAGTAATTTCCATGGCAGTGTCATTGGGTATTTTTGGTGTAATGTATAGTTTTTAATAGGCAATTACTTTATTCTTCATGACCCAGACATGGTCTTGAATGGTTAATTCAGTAATGTTAGAAAAGTCATGCACACTGTCTTCTGACGAAAGGTGGTGACCAAAATAGTAAATTAGGTTAAATTGTTTCAGAAGACATGGACAATTAGAGATTAGAATAGGTACATAGATGTATCAATGGACATTTCAGGTCTACACTAGTAGGATAGAGCCGAAAATCTTTTAGGTCCAGTTTGCCTAATATATTACCTATATTTTTTTTTCAAAGGATTCCTTGGGAAGACAGTTATARTAATTTATTTTTTCAAAAAAAAAGGGGAGTGGGGGGGTGGGGGGGTGGGGAAAGAATCTAGTTAACCAAGTTGGTTAGAGCAGCTCAACAAAAAAGAAATGGAAACCAAGTCTCTCAAGACATCTGCTTCATGAAACAGGCATCATTTTTATTGAGGATTGCTCTACCCTTCAAAATACTTAAAAGAAAACTTGTCTAAATAGCAAGTTTTGCCTTAAAAGAAAAGTTGTCCAAATAACCAACCTACTTAGATCCTTGAAAATATACAGTGGAACACAACTTAATTGTCTAGTGAGCAAGTCCTCTGTAAATGAGGTGTGCTGATAGACAAAGATTCCAGACTGGACATGAAACACAAAACTTAGTACCACAGGATTCTCAGACTAGAGCAAGCTGGAACGGTTCAGAAAAAAATGGCTTGTCCTGATTTTTTGTTGTATAATTTCTCCCRTGACAATCCCTTTTTTTGATAGCATCACAACATCACAGTGCTGAAAATTTGTCATTTCTTTTTCCTTTGCTTCCGTCAAATATATAAAATTTTATTGCACCCAGAGGTATTTTTCAAACTGATAAAATAAATTACTCTAGCAGAGATGTACTGAAAAATCTAGACTGCTCATGGCAGTCTAAATAAGCTGAGAATCACTAGACGGTACAGGTGATTGTTATTAGATAGATACCAGAAGAAAGTACTGTAAAAAAACTTTGGTGCAAAAAGATTTTAGGAAGATTATCAAGAAATGTAMGTGGTCTGACTTAATTTCTTTTAATTCTTCTTTCCTTTTTTTTTCTTCATTTATCAAGGATCTCTTCTTTAGCCTTCTGTAGACTGTTGATGTAGAAGTCTTCCCCTTAGCACTCACTCCTAAAAGAGGCTTCATAGAGCATCCTGCCTCATTGATTTCTTTTTTCTCCTCATCTCTTTTTGAAACCTATTGACTGTCTCTTAATTTTTCTCTCCATAAGTTATTGCCTTTATGACTGAATGCCTTAATTTATTCCCCATATAATGTCTCCACACTACTGCTCCCTGTGAATTATGGTATATGTGGTCTTCTGTTGTTTAACTCCATAAACTACTTTAGATTAAATTCKATGAAAATAGATATACTCCCACATGACTAATGAAGTCAACTGCACTGTTGACTTTTCATCATCTTGAAAACACACACATATGTTTTCAGGCATAGTCAGGTATAAATTCTTAAAATATTTCCATTTAAGTTTATATCACTGTTGCACTTCTACTGAAATTTCTGATTATTCTGAAAATCATTTAACACACCACAAAGAGTTGTTAGACTTTTCCAAACTACCTCAATGCAAATAAGAACTAGCAAACTTAATTTTAATACTTTGACATGGAAGTTGGGGTTCCAGAAAATCTACAAACCTGTTGGTCTTGAACTTTAGAAAGTATATAGTAAACACAAAAAAGCTCCTGAAATATTTAGAAATAGAAAAGCTTGATTAGGGACAATTCATAAATTCTAAGTGGATTCTTTGGTCTAYATATTTAGATTCTTCAGAGTTCAAAGATTTCTCTCTCCTCACCTTGACACTGATGGAAAACAAGTTTTTTTCATTAACTTATTAAACAGGGACCCAAAAACATCTTTTACTATTATCTTAATTATTAGTCATTCCTTCTTCTCCCCTGTACACACATTTACACAATTTACACAACTAAAAACAGCAACAGTACGCTGGTGGTTTATTTTCTGCATCGTCTAACATACCCCTAGAATGAGCTTGTAGCTCATCAACTGTCATTTACTTAGAAAAATATAATTGTGATACACTAATTTATATGTCAAAAAGGTTCACTACTTCATTTGGAGAGAAGGGAGCTGAGAAAAAGGAAATACAATGTTTGCATATGAAGGATCCAGAACTTTCTGAAAACCTAAAAACACATAAAGACACAAACTGGAAAATTTAGCATTGGCTAATACTTCTGTCTATGTACAGTTTTTCCATGCAAAAATCTATATGTATATTTAGGAGCCCCAAAAATCCAAGCAATTGTCTAGTGTTTATGGAAACAGCTATAAATGTTAGGTAGCTAACTCTCAAAAAAATCAATGGGGTTTTGCTACTGGCTTCAGTCACACCATCCGCATGCAGTCCAAACTTCATTTTCAGGTAGCTCACTAAACCACTTTTGCCTGTAGGGATTCTGAAATAACTTGAAGATTTTTTCCAGGAAAATAAGCCTTCTACAATCCTATTACCTGTGTGTGACTACTTACTTACATGCTTAGCCAAGAAATTTCATCAAGTTATTTTTGGTGAGTGAAATCTCTTTTGCTGGGGAATTTAAATTCCAAAGATAGCACACTATCCACATTTGATGGAATGCCCTTGGATAGTAACTGCAATGCAAACTTGACCCTTTTGCACRAGAGAATCCTTGAGAAAGTTATATTCTCACCCCAAAGTGTTCTTGTTAGATCTCCATGATTTTAATATCAGGTAAAAGGTGTCAATACAATGCTGGTTGAACTTGCCTTTGGTCTCCTTGCTTGTCATATCCTAGAACCTGGTAGTCCCATTGACGTATGACAGGGCTGGAKACTCAGAAGGAGGTAATTTGTCACACAGGCATCCACATTTACAGCTCAACATCCAACATAGATCCTTTCCATCTCTGGGATCACACTTGTGCCTTAGAGGTTTTCCAGCATTGTCTGAGAGTACGTGTGCAAGTATAGGATTCTAGAAACAAATACACGCCATTGCTTCCCAACAGATTTCTCAAATTTCAACAAAGTCCATGGATCTATACTTATGTTACTGCCTTTGGGGTTATTTTTTTATTATTTTGGTTTTCTTTTAACTCTTACAGATGACAGTGTGTATCTTTTGTGAAGKCTTTCTCTGGAGATTTGTAAATTCTTTCAGCATTCAGTATCACAAAACTTTTTCTTTCATTCTCAGTTGATTTTGACTGTCATGATCAACAGAAGACGAAATTAGAATTCAGGACAGATATTTAAGGTGCACCACTTGAACAATCTCAAACACACCCGTGTCTGCCAGCTTGTAGGTGACAAGGAATTAGAGCAGGTCTCTGGCAGGATGCCTGCTSTGCCAGAAAGCTGATAATTGCAGGTTGTGAAAGGTGTGGGGTCCAGGGCTGAAACAAATTTAAGAGAACTMAGGTTATGCTCCTGGAGACAGAGARTGGTCTTCAGCAGCACATAGAAATGTCATGCCTGTGACAGACCTAGGGGAGATATTTTATTTGGAACATGAAATGGAGTTATTTTCTACCTTTCTGCTAAGGTTTTGCAGAACCAGAAAAAWACTTTGGCCTGTGGCATCCCTTTGACTTCTCCATATCATCAGAAAAAGGAGTAGTTTAAGAACAACTGTTTATCGTACAGACATGCCCTGAGGCTGGTTATGGGCCTGTCATGGGATTCCTTTGCCTGGCACAATACAGCTTCAATGCAACAAGAATTTTGACCAACTTGTGCTTATGGCATGATCATAGCGTGATTGGTCACAGTTTAATTTAATTTTTTTTAATAGAGGGGGGAAAAAGCAACCTGTTCTTAGAACATAACATGGTAGCACTAATCAGGACATTGGGTTTGAAATCATGGTTTGTAGAAGCAACTGATGAATTTACAGACCTTTATTGTCAGAGCTGTTCTCTCTTTTCTGCACAGGACCAGAAAATCCCAGTATGCAAAATTTTCTGCTTGCACTGTCCACTTTATACACTGATACAAGGTGCCAGCCCAGAAGTCTCTCTCACAATTTCTTTTCTTCACTATGGCAAAGAGCTTAGTTTATGACATCACAGATGCCCAGTTTCACATTGCTTTTCTCCATAAAGCCATTAGAAGTGTTTTTAACAAGAAAAGTTTTATTCCATAAAATTCACACAGATCTGTAACTAAGATATTTTGTCATGTAATAAACCTATACACTACCAGTTTGGTCTTAAGCAACGAGAAAATCAACTCACCCACCACTCAGAAGGTGAATGTTTTAATCAGAAAATGAAACTTTTCAAGAAAATTATGCAAAAAGGCAGGTGTGGAGGAAATGCATGGCTGGCTTTAGTTGCTAGCCAAGAGACAACTCCCAAGGACTGTCCTGTGTCACTGCATGTCCCTTTCCTCAGTGAGCTTCCCTTCCAGCTAAGAATTATCAAGAGTTCCCAGTCCAATGTCCCATAATAATAATGATTTAACTTT
>QVAJ01000415.1:223525-330123 GCA_003546035.1 Mixornis gularis | reverse complement strand
GCTGACCCTGGCTAGATGCCAGGTGCCCACCCATGCTTCTCTGTCACTCCTGTCCTCAGCTGGAGAGAAGAGAGAAAATATAATGAAGGGTGGGTGGGTTGAGATAAGGGCAGGGCAACATCAGTCACCAATTACTGTCACATGCAAAACAGAKTCAAACCATGGAAATTTACTTAAATATAATCAGATCAAAATAGGTCAATAATAAATACACCCAAATCTTCAAACACCTTCCCCCCACACCCTCTCTTCTTCACAGGCTCAAGTTCACTGTTGATCTCCCTCCCTCCTCCCCACCAGAGGCACAGTGGGATGGGGAATGGAGCCGTGCTCAGTACACCTTCTTATCTCTGCTGTTCATTCCTCATCACACTCTTCCCCTGCTTCAGCATGGGTCCCTCTCACAGGGCTCAGTCTTTCAGGAGCAGGCTGTTCCACAGTGGCTCCAGTGGTTCCTCCATGTCTTGTTATACAGAAAAACCCTGTGCTATAGGCTTTCAGTACAGGTACTTTCACAAAGCCTAATGGAAGGATTGTTCCTGTTTAATTACTGAAATATGTATGTGTATACTGAAAGATATTTCAGTAATTAGCAATTTTATCTCAGATTGGATTGGGGGAATCAAAATATTTGGCCTGGAATAGTGCAATCTGTATACACAATTACAGCTGTATAAGAAAAAATATCATTACCATTGAACTAAAATATAAATCCTACTGCGCAGCTTTGAATTCATACATTTCCTCGCTTCAGTTCCTGTATCTGGGAACATATTTTTTTCGATCCTAATTTCATTATATTATTTCTCTATCAGTAATTTGCCTTATCTATGTTACATTTTTTCCCCTTTTAGTTCTTGCTAATACTGTCAATGATTCCAAATTTATTATGATTCTAAGGTTCTTGCTGAGCTATTTACAATCCTAGTACCTAGTACAGTCCTGAGTCTGATGATGATTCTTTAACTGTGGGCTTTATCTTTGTAACTCTCCCTGTCATGGTCATTGTGCACACATGTTAGTATTAAGAGCACTAGTTATTTTTAAATTGATTTTGACACAGAGGATTTTTACTCTAAATCAACCATGCAGCTAATYTTGYGCAGTGTTGATCCATGGCCCAAGGGAGACCTTCCCAATGAAAGAGAATTACTGCCTTTGCACAAAGGACTGGTAAGTCSTGCTCCAGTGCAGTCTGTACATCCCTGATCAGGAAAGACCAGAGAAGACCAGAAGAATAAAAAGTCCATTCTGTTGGGGTAGACTAAAATAATTAAGGGACTTTTTCAGCTAAAAGAATAAAAACTAAATATAGATAGCCAGGTTAAAGCTTGCATGTGAGCTCAGCTTTATAATTTAAGACCAGTTTGAAAGAAAATATTTCAGTAATAACAATGAATAAACATTTAAATATTTTATTTTATTACTTCAGAAACTGAAAAGTGAAATGCACCAAGACTTATTAGTTTAAGTTAGACTCGGCCCTAGAGGGGCCTTGCAGTCAATGACATACATTTCTACATACTTAGGTTTAGCCCAATCTCAAATTATTTTGTAAAGCAGTCATTGAATTAAAGCAAAAAAGACTAAGTTATTGGAATGGCAATCACTATATTCTTCCTTTTCTCAGTTGTCTGTTATTGGACACCATCAGTTATGGGGATAAGTAGATATTTGGTTTGACATGTAGAATTACTTTTGGTTTAATCCTTGTTTATTCTGAGAACAATTAGAATGATGCTTGTAATTTTTAATGYATGATCACAGCAGGTGGCTAAGATGTAGGTGGGGCATGTGGACAGCACTTTCTTGCAGAGAAGAACAAAAAAAACCCGTTAATATTGTCTCCTTTCTGCATCTGGATTCTCTAATAACTAATGCAGAATGTCTTTTCTTTATTATAGATCACCATTTTCATAAAAAAGGTAGAAATTTAATTTGCATAGAAACCTCTGGGTTTTTTTTAAATTGGGCTGCTATAAAATACCTAGTTCAAAAGCTCTTGGAAATAAAAGCAATTACACCTATCTAGCTCCAGTGCTATAAAAAACTCTCCTGCTCAGGATACTGCACTAAAGAGGTTAATATTTTTGCCCAAAAAATTGTGTTTTCTGAGGTTGGAGGGATATTATCCAGCTAATACAATCAAATGAACAAAGAAGACAAAGGCAGAAACTATCTGAAGAAACTAATTTTAATATACTCATCAATCTCAGACATATTTCACAGCTTGTAATCAGAAAATGTTGGGTTTAAAGCGTTTAAACAAATACCTACATTTCTCAAAGTGTCTCTAAAAAAGCACACATTTATTGCATTCTTTTTCTGTTGGTCACATGCAAAAATAATGTCAAATAGCCATAGCATATGGTCCCCACAACTGAAGTTCCATGCTGGTAAGTACAATAATTCATAAAATAGAGGTATCAAAAATAGGGTTTCTGGTTGCGTTTTTAATCTGCTGCAAATGCAATATTTAATGCAAATACAATATAAGGAACTTGATTTACCCTTCTTCATTATTGTAATCATAATACAAAGGAAATACAATATTTCTGTGGATATCTATTTGTTCAGGCTAGTGAAAACAAAGGTCGATAATTATTTGAACACGGTAATAAAATGAAAAATGAAAGTGTTTTGTAATGGATTATTACATTTTATGACCATACATTTATTTTACATAATTCAAACTGTTTCATCCCTACTGTGTGTAAGGAAAAAAACCCTAATATGTAGGTATTAATTTGAAAATGGAGTCAGGCTTAACGAAGCAACAAGAAAATTTGAATTTTCCTGGTTTTAACGGGTTTGTAGTTAGGACAGACTGAGTGGACAATTCAATGCAAGTAATACTTGGGGTGGGATTTGTCTAAAAGAAAAACCAGTTATTTTGCACAGCCTTGGATACAAACTGATCCTGAATTTCAGTCTCCTTTACTGTAGATAATTACTAAAAGCAAAGAGCACTGATACAGCATTAGTGTAAACACACACTTTACCAGTAAAACTGATCAAATTGCTACCTTTTCAAGAGATTACTTTTGCCCAGTTTACCAGGCAAAGAAAAATTTTTTTCAAGGATAGAAGACTAAGGACAGAAGAAATTGGTGGTTTGATACAGCTTTGAGTCAAAACAGCCCATTAACAGCTTTCCTGAGATTTTTGAGCAACAGGTTCAACCTCTTTCAGCCCATTCCTGTCAAACACAGGGACACCAATTTCTCCCTTCATTATATACAAAGCTGGGAGTCTCCCCTAGCAACTGGTGACTTGTGACAATAATAGAACTGAGATCCAATAATGGAATGCAGCCATTCTATGGTGCACGGACAGTGCCATAGAATCATAGGATACCWTGAGTCAGAAGGGATGTCGTGCCCAACTCCTGGCGCTGCCCAGGAGAGCACTAATAATCCTACCTTGTGCTGAGATTTGTCCTAAGCCTTTATTCAGTCTGTCATTCTTGGGCTGTGACCTCTTCCCTGGCAAATAGAGCCATAGGATATGTAGATACAGACTCTGACCTCTCCAAAGCAGTGAGTGGAAGAAAATAGAAAACCAGTGTATCAACTCTAACTAATAAATAGTTGTTCGAATGGAATAAGAACTCAACTCAGGTTTAGTCAATGCTGTTGATCTTTTTGATTTCTTCCTAGGCATTTATGGAAAAATAAATTAAGGAGCACTGGAAAAGTCTGGAATTGTATTGTCACTTTTGTTCTAAAAACATTTGACATGTATTTATTAATTTTCATGTTTTCAAGTAGGAGGTAAAATAAGTAAACCCAGGTAAAACAATTCAATGTCAGATTGAATAGGACATTGAGCAACCTGTTCTAGAGGAAGATGTCCCTCTCCATGGCAGGGCATTGGAACTAGATATTGTTTCATGTTCCTTCCAACCAAAACCATTCTAGGATTCTATAATTTGTCATTTCTTTAAGCATTATAGAGTTATAGTATTTAATTTTTCCAGTACCCGTCTCATTCTTCTCGTATTTTATTATCTCCATTAGATTAAACACTTATGGATGTCCTGTCCAGTAGGAAAAGGCTTCTTGAACACAGTCTGCCTTGTGTTTTTGTTACAGCAACAGGATCATTGTACATAATTGATGTTTATCCTGTTCCTGGAGGGGTTTTATTTTGTCCACTGGCACATGGGAAGGGTCAGGAAATAGGGCTTTGGTTTTACCCTGTGCCTCGTGCTGGAATTCTTAGAAGCCAGCTTTATGTTGTGAGATTATTAGTGCCATGAGACAGAATAAAATAATGAATTGGACTCGACGAAAAAGACACTGGTGGCATGTCACCATCAAAACTGAGAACCTAGAGGTTATTTTACTTAGTAACTTAATCCCAGAAGCCATCATGGTGATACCACAAGATTTATTTGGCTAGGATAAAAATACATGCATTACAAAACTGAGTTAATTATTTCCTAGAATCATAAACTATCTTGAGTTGGAAGGGGYACATAAGGATCATCAAGTTCAACTCCCTCTCATTGTATTAACCCTACCTCCATTATTGTTATAACCACTCCTTACAGAGAACCAACACATTTCTTGGAATTTCTTGGAACAAGAAGTTACCTAATTTTAATTATCCTTACAGTCTTTTTTTCTTCATTATTTTTCCACAAGTGTGAAAGAACAGCTGCTACTTGATATAATTATTTTAATTGTTTGCATGCGATAAAAATGTTTAAAGCAATTTTAACAGTAAATAGGTTTTATTGCTTATAGCAAATTTTGCTTATAGCTATAAGATGGCAATGGGTGGCTAAAAGAATATTTGATTCTGTACTATGATTTCTCCTGTATCCACTGTATAATCAATGAAGTGATATTATTTTGCCCTCAGGAATGAAAAAAAAAAAAAAAGCTAATGGAAGCGATTAAAATATACGAATAATACTGACACCTCTTTATTATCTTTCAGGTGCATTCAGAGTTACCCAACACATTAAGTGGTAATGATGCAGATACAGTTATTTTCCAGTTGACATGATTAGTTCTGTGGCCCAGACACATTTATCTTGTGCTTTGAAGCCCTTCACACTAAGTTACTGGGTTTGGGAAATAAAGTAAATAGATATATGAAATGACCTCACCCTTAACATTGAAAGACATGGATAAGAATGGCATTTCCATGGTCTGCAACACTATTCAAAGTTATATGAGTTATTCCTAATTTTCTGCTGTATTCTGTAGACTAAGGAATTTCAGGGAAGGATGATGTAAAGAATAGACATCTAGGACTACAGACACAGAAGTGTTTCACCTTATTGTTTGACCTTTGTGTGAGGCAGTTTTCTCCATGTTTACRTTCTCAAAATGTCCTTGTGCTCACAAGGTATTCACTGTATGTTGAAGGAAGATCATTGTTCCTTAGTCTCACCTGAGTCTTGTGATGCTGGTGTCTTCACCTGAGCTTGTGTTTTCCAGCTGCTGTGATTTTTCTGTTTTCTGGAGAGAGACTGCATGGTACCATCTTCCTAGATATTTAGATGCTGTCAGGAATCTATTGACATCTGGAAAGGAACCCTGAAAAATCAGATACGTATCTATGGTGTGTGAGCAAAAATCCTAAACTGCTTAAGCACAATTTTTTGAGACCAACATTCACTGAAACACAGAGGAGTCATGATGTGTTGCAAGTCACAATATTATTAAGAATATTTATAATAAACTAAGAGTCTGAGTAGAAATTAAAGGTGAGCACGAAACAGAATAATACACTTGACTGAAAAGGACCTTGACATTTCTTTGTTCTTTATAACTCTTAAATGTTAGATCTGGAAAGGTCGTGTGTGGTGTTTAGGGTATTCATAGAATCAGAATCATTTAGGTTGAAAAGTCCTCTGAGATGTGGTCAATGTGTAGGACCTGGTACTTGGTCTTGCAGAACCCCAGTTTGATTGATTTACTAGAGCTGTGGGCTCCAGCAGGGATCAAAAGTCAGGAATTGTTTCAAGCATTCAGGATAAAAAGATTTGTCCCTCTAAATAAAAATTCAACAAGATATGGCTTACACTCCATATCCAAGTTTATATTGTTATCTGCAACAGTAGCAAAGTGAGAGAATCTGAAGAATASCAAAGTATAGAGTGTGTACAAGACAGAGACAGGATGTAAGGTTAAAACAGTAGATTTAGATTTGATATTAGGAGGAAGTTCCTGGTTTTGAGGGTGGTAAGGTCCTGGCAGAGGTTATCCAGAAAAGCTGTGGCTGCCCCATCCCTGGAAGTGTTCAAAACCAGGTTGGACAGGTCTTGGAGCAGTCATGGATAGTAGAAGGTGTTCCTGCCCATGGCAGGGGTGGAAAAATATGATCTTGAGAAAAAGCTGGTACTATTACTAAAGGAAACATATTGTTGGTTTTTAAGATTTCTTTTATGATGACATGTAGTATCTGCACTATTTTCTGTGCCCATTGTATACTTGTCCTGGTGAGAAATGGTGTCTCCTTTCCAAAAGGTGACTGGATTTCACTTATACATATAGTGATTCTGTATTCTGGGAGTCATTAACGGTTCCCACCTGTTAAAGGCAGGAACAGGGTAGCAGCATAAGTTCATCTCATTTAAGTGTTGTGATGTGCATTGTGAATATGACTGCCTTTATACGCCAGATAACTGCCTCTATTTCTAAGCATGCACCATCATCATGTAATTTATCTTATTCACCTCATTATTATTATTTCTGGCACCTGAATAAAAGCTGTTTTTATTGCTCTCAAATATTTACTTTCTTAGCCAGATTGGTCTACAAGCCCAACAGTTTACTCTTTGATCATGCTGAAACTCTGACCCTCCTTCTGTGCCTCCCATGTGATCAGACAATCAATAAGGAAGCATAGGGTTTTGCTTGTTTATTTTAGTGCCTAAGTACTACATTGAATGGCAACTATAGCCCAGCAATTGGAGTTGTACAAAGGAACAATACATTTTCTATTTTTAAAAGTTCAAAAGAAAACTTCTCCTAAATGGTGTCATCAAGATACTTGATTTGTGAAAAGGATGATAAAATTGGCTTAACAAAATGACACAGAGGAATTGGTTTATTTAGTCCATTAAATTAATATTTTTTTAGTCAGGATGGCCAGTTAAAGCTACAGAGATGAAAAATTCTAAATTTTACAAAGAGCGTCTAAGAACAGAAGAGATTAAAAAATGAAATTATTGTCATTTTTTAATTTAAAGGAATAAGATTCAAAAACAACATTTGTTTTTTGCCTCTTGAATGCAGTATCCAGAGCTTTGAGCTCAGAAATGTTTAGGGATTTCCCAAGCTGCACCATCAGCTGAAGCACATTTTCCTTTTTGAACTTTTTTTAAGAAAAARGAAATTGAATAAATAAGTGACTTATGTAAAAGCTCAGGAGGTCCAAAGGAAACTAGGATGCTTTTTGGGAAAACATTGAAAAGACAGCACAATTATCCACACTGCTTACTGGAAACATAACGTGTCTCACTTTAGTCCCTGATCATGTTTGGGATTTTTGAGAAGAGTGGTAATTGAAACAGGCCAAAATTGTGCAGGGTAATGTGTCAATTGTTAACTAATGTGCATGGCTAATGTTACTGTTCAAGCCATTGTTCAGCTCTTCCACCTTCTTCTTTGACCTAATTGAGAGCTCTGAATATTCTCTGGAGCAAACACAGCAAATAAGACAAACAAAACTAAACCTCTAGGTGCTTTAAGTTCTGAGGCTACAGTTGAGCAGAATATTCTTTTTGGGTTTATTGTTTTGTTTCTTTTTTTTTTCTTTTTTTTTCTTTTTTTTTTACATTAGTAGCTTTTGAATAGCAAATGTAAGGATTGAAAGTGAGGATGTCTGATCGCTCAGGATTCTTCAAGCTGCATTCAATCCCTTACCATTTATGCGGATATTTTGTTCCATTTTCAGTTCACAAACCATTCTGAACCTTCTCAACTATCAAGTGGAGCTGTCCAGTCAAACACCTTGGGCAAGATTTATGCAAGGTGTAAATTTTTGTGCAGCTGYTATTGCTGGCAAATAAAAATGAGATTCCTTGTAATTGAAAAGGATGGCAAGGATTTTTAAAAAACAAGACCGTAAATGTCAGTAAGCTGTGTTTTTTCCTTTTTCAGATGTTGTGTTTTGCTGACATTTAAGCCCTAAAGTTTGCCATGAGAGGATTCACTTGACTGAGCATAGACCTCTGTGTTGTATACGTTTATGTTTGAGCTAGTCACCTTAGCTAATTACAGATCAAGGTGAGAAATAAGGAGCTCTAGAAGTCAATCAGAGTTTCACCCCAAAGCTTATCCCTTATTTCCTCCTACCTTTTCCATTTTCCTGTATCTTTATTCCTCTTAGCTCAAAGTCAGTGTTACACTTCACATGGCTGACGGAAAAATGATCTTATTTCCCAAGGGGAGAGGAGGGAAAGAATGGAGGAAAACAATCAAGTACAGGGATATGAGAAAGGGAGAGAGAACATTTGCTAGCAGCTTCTTATGTTTTACTCATTTTTCTGGCTTTGAATATCTACTCTCTCCAAAACATTGCCAAAGGGACAGTTTCCATCAGAAGAATTATTGTTTCATCTCATACTAATTTTTAGAAAGCTGTAAAATTGTGTAAAATCTCATTTTGCCATCATTCTGTCTCCTCTCTCTATACATGAYCTTTGTTCCTGTGTGTTTGTTACATGTAACTGTGTCATGGCTCACGTCTGTTTACAAAAGCTGCAGAAACTCCAGATACCAGAGAACCCTTTTATTCAAAAGGCTGAAAAAAGACAATGGATACAACCCCATTTCTCCCTGACAGTGCTGTTGTGACGAACTTCAGGAGAGGTTTCTTCAGTTGCCTGGAGAACTGGAATTGTTGGTTGCTTACTCAGGTGTAGGTTTAGGAAATTCCTTAATTAACAGTAGCTGTCATAAGGTTTTATCTTATTCTCAAAGTTAACAGCAATCTGGGGTTCTGCAACAGGACTGGGGAAGCAAGAGAACCAAGATTTTTCCATCTTTGCTTCATTTCAGCATGTGACCTCCCACAAATAATTAATGGCTTTAAGAACAGGGAAAACTTTCTCTGGTTTATGACAGAGCAGGTACTTGCATTGCATGGTGAGCAGGTGTTCTCAGAGCTATGCAAGCATGGAAACCCTCTTCTCAGCCTCCAAAAGGGAAAGAGCTGGGGAGAGCTCTAATTCTCCTCTCTTGTTTCCATGTCCTTTCAACATAGCTATAATGTTTTTATTAAATGGCTGCACAAATATGGCACACATACAGGATGCTGCAGGAATTGTTTAGAACTGTTGAATGCAGTTTTTCCCTCCAGATCAATTTAGGACTTTCATTTAGCTCGTTTTTGTTTCAAAGCCGTCTGAAAGTTCTCAGGTAGTAGAATCTGACTGTAGCTCCCAATACCAAACCAGCTGAGCATCTCATACATGGGCCAGCTCTTTCGGTTTTTCAAATTTCCATTGTTCATGTCTGGCAAATGGACGAACCTAAAACTAAACCCATTTAAAATTGATTGATCTCTGTATGCCACCAACTTCCAGATTTTATTGATTTTTTTTTCATTTAATTTAATTATTTTTCACTTCCTTTTATGATATAAAAGTATATTGCTTAGGAATTGTAGCTTGTTTTACATGGTGTTAAAATCTAAAATGAAATGCCAAGTTGTCTGTTGGTAGAAAAAAGATTACTCAAATAAATTGTGACAATAGATAAAAAAGGAAATAAATATTCATGAGYATTTTAAAATTTGAATTTACAAGAAATAAATATAGTAAATTGCTTTGGGGAAAATATGCAAATACTAAGCAAAAAATTATTAATGCTCTGGTTATATATTCCCAATTTTGTGATTCATTGTTTAAAAAGTTGCATTGAGCTTCTATCTCTCATGCATAATAAAATCCCACATTTTAGAGCATCTGGATTTTATTTTTTCAGAAAAAAATCCAACTCACTTTAGCAATTATGGAGAAATGTGGAAGCAGTCCACACATATCTGCTTAAAATTGCATTGAGAAATAAACTTGATGGTTATTTCTGACCCATCTGTTTCCCATAATTGTATAATAATATATGATTTTTGGGCCTGCAAGAATTCCCCTGGGAGCACTTGATCTGCCTCAAATGACCAGCCACAGCCCACACTGAGCCTGCAGCACAGTTTATGGGGCAGATGTGCTGTCCTTCTCACTGTGGGAAATCTGGGCTGCCCACWTCTTTGGGTTGAGGGAGAAAAAGCTCCTAGAGCTGCAGGTGTGATAAGGCAGAAGCTCCAAGGCAACAGAGCTCTTGTGCCACATGAAAGAGCAGGGTGAAGCCGAGGCTCTAATTAAGAATGGCATTGCTGCTGGTATCTAGACAGTGAGAGTTTCATTTAGAAGCAGAAGCTGATACACAGATAATTTCTTTATTTTGTCCTATAAATCTGTTTGTATTGGTTTTTGTGACATAATACTGAATGCATAGAAATAAACCACATCAGTAGGGTGTGTMGTCTAGAGAAGATGTGGCAAATAAATATGAAAACATGTGTGTGTGCTTTTGAAAGAGAGAGGAAAGTCCCTTTCATAGTTAGGTGAGTTCTTAGAGCAAATGTTGCCTGGAGAGGTTGTGGACTCTGCATCCCTGGAATTTCTCAAGACCAGGCTGGATGGGGCTCTGAGTGCTGACCTTGTGGCAGGTACCCTACCCATAACAGAGGGGTTGAAACTAGACAGTCTTTAACATCTCTTCCCACAGAAACCATTCTATGATTCTGTCTCGTGAAATGAGAGGAGAAAGAAGTTATGGTGTTTCTCATAAATATGGAATTGTCTCTGAATAATTATCTTGAGCAGGGAGGATTGCAAGAGGCATGTTTATGGCACTGCTTCATGCTTATATTCATACATGCTGTTTTAAAGAAGTATTGCAGGCCTATTTATTCTCTGCTTGTCYGTAGCATCTGAGAAATACACTTAAAGGTGTCAGTGGATGTTCACAATCAAAGGCAAAGTTGTTAGAAGAAAATAAATTTCCAAACACTGTTCCACAGCTTGCTTTCTAGCTAGTGATCAGCTCCCTGCTGTCAGCTTCATTGCAGAAGCAGCTTTTCATCCTGGTCAAGGGTGGAAATTTTGGTGCTTTCCACAGGTTCCTATTTCTGAAAAAATTTCAGTACAGGTCTGTATGCTTCCAAAAGCAGACCTGAAGACATGCATTTTTAGAGGTAGTTGATATTGTAAGTGTTAATAATGTTTGGAGTGATTTAACTTTAAAAAACAGTATAGTGGTTTCTTGAAGATATTTTTCAAGGGTTTTGATAACCTGTGAAGTCAGTGCTGCAAAATGAACACACAGTTTGATTTTGGGCAAGAATTTTTTTTCATTTCACAGTGTAGTTAGGGGAAAATCTTGCTTAGTTATCATAGAATTGCAGAATCACAGACTGGTTTATCTTGAAAGGGACCTTGAAGATTATCTAGTTCCAACCCCTCTGCCAGGGGCAGGGGCACATTTGATAGCAGCACATAGGCAAAAATAATTTGAGAAACAACAAATCACTCCCAGTGCGTATATATGTCATGACTTTGATATTGAGTAGTAGTTGTACACTTTTGCCAATCTTTCTTTAAGGCTTAAGGGCAGAATGACACCAAATTCTCTGCAGTTTTTTCTCTCCCTAAATCCTTGCATATGATTTAGTTGAATATTCCATATCTACAGACTATCCCCAAAACATAGTTACTACAGAGTCAATATGGCTTTTGATTTTTTCTTTCCTTTTTTTTTTTGAGTCCTTTCATGATGTTTAACCAGTCCTTCAATAATGGAATGGGATGGAAATTCATCTGCACATGGAGTTCAGAGCCACCTGTCCAAAGCAAAGCGTTTGACACCGGCAGATAGTAGTCATAAAACATGAAGTGAACTCCCTGTACATGTTACACGCTTTTCATAATGCAGGGATTTGATGGAGCATATTTTCAAAGCAGTCTCTTTCTCATACAGTGAAATATAATATGAGTTGTCATGTTATATCCAGCAATCTAGATTATTTCCAAATGTATTTTATTGTGAAAAGAAAAATGCCATTTCTGGGGGGGCTTGGTGGTTTTTTGGGTTTTTTGGGGTTTTTTTATGTTTAAGGTGTGCAGCTTGGCTTTCCCTTACAATGGATGATGTCTCAGAAAACCCAGGTTAAGTTGATGTGGTGATTGACGGCCACGTCATATAATACAGCCAGAATGAAATGAAGTTTCATCCTTCCTCTATCTTCATGAAAAAACATACTTCGAGAATTTGCCATGAGAGCTAACACTTCATTTATTATAACATTTATATTATAGTGCTGAAGTGATTGCTATTAGAAATGCCATTTTCATCAACAAAAGATGATCATCACAATTTTTTTTTACAAGAGTTTATTAGAAATTGACAGTACCAAGTTTAAGTGAAGATATTTATTTAATGGTAGAAAATTTCTTTTAATAACCCATAGAATCTATTTCACTGTGGAAAATGGCCAGTGAGAAGGCATCTGTGAAAGTGCATGCCAAGTATACCAGTAAGCATGTGGATGTTTTTAAAACTCTCACTCTGCTATGCTGAAACCTATCCGAAAGTTCAAAGATATACTAAAACAGGACTGGGCTCACAACATTGGTCTCAGGCCAGAAAGAAGAAGTGTCAAGTACATGGTAGGTTTGTTGTGAAGCCAGCTGGATCATCTGTTTGCCCACCAGACAGTAAAAGTGCAGCAGAGAGTGAAGATTCATACTGAAGATACAGGTGTTGCACAACCACTCATGAAAAGTTCTTTATTAAAACAATTAATTTATTGGGATCTTAGCACTGAACAGTGTTGACTTGAGGTATCCAATCTTTCCCATGGGGTTGTCAATCCCTGCCCAGACAGCAGTAGCAACAGCATTTTTACCTAGATCAAGTATGACGCCACAGAGTTTTTCCTAAACTCACATTTGTTCAACTAGATATCAAAGCTCCATCTCCCAGTGACGCTGTTTACAAGCACTTTAATTCTGGATTTTGTGATTTGAGAAGAATCACAGAACTGAAAAATAGTTTGGGTTGGAAGGCACCCTAAAGTTTACCCGGTTCCACCCCCCGCCATGGGCAGGGACACTTTCCACTATCCCAGGTTGCTCCAAGCCTCATAGAATCTGACCTTGGATACCATCAGGGATGGGGCAGCCACAGCTTCTCTGGGCAATCTGTGCCAGGGCCTCCCCACCCAAACAGGGAAGATGTGAGGTGCCTCAGACTTGTTAGAACTTCTTAGAAAGTGTAAGAAACAACATCTTCCCCTTCTGGTGTTCCCATACTGATGTTCAAGGTTCGTAAACAGAGTAGCACCCAAATATATCAGAATCCACAAGAGAATTGTTTCTGTTATGTAAGCTATAGAAGGAACAGCAGTTACTGCTAATTGTATAAAAACATGGAGATTTTTATGTAAACTTCAGGATTCTCAGATCCTCTCCGAATAAGATGTTTCTGTGCTGGATATCTCTCTCAGGAGATTTTTTAAGCCCTTTGAGCTCTAAAATCACCTCTTGGAAGAAGTCAAAAAGGGATAGAAAAGATTAAGATTCCTCCCTTACAGTGAAAAACATTCACACAAGAATATTTTCATAAATTATTTCAATCCTTGCAAACAGACAGCAAGGACCTACTTTAAGAATTTTCACACTGAACTGAGTTCTGGGCAATGTAACTCAAACAGTGCAGAATGTTTTTATCTGCTTAAAATATAAAATTCAGAGTAGGTCCTGTACAAGCATAGCAGTATTCTGATTACTTTGATTCCTTTGGAAAAATTACAAGGAAGTGAATTTATACTATTAAATGCATTTCAATGTTTTAATGCGTTGCTATTTTTACCCTTGGTTATTAGTGGTTGCAAAAAAATCATGGTGTTTTAGAAAACTTCCTTTACCCTGTTTTGAAGTTGTAGTATCTGATACTTCAGAACATTTTCAGTTGCTGGAATAAATCTTTTGGTTTGAATATGTTATTTAATAAAATTAAATAAAATGTTAACATTTTAATGAAATTAAATTATATAGATATGTCAGTTGTATAACCCAAATTTGTTTGTGTATTTTTCTGTTTCACTTTAACTCCAGTAATTATGTTGCTGCCTTACTCTATTTTTCAGAAATATACTTAACAATATGAGCTAACCAACTAATCCATATAAACAATTCTATTTACTTAAGAGTGCTGAATTAAAAATTCTATATGATCAGCTGGGATAAAAAAAAAATAAGGCTTTCAAGCTCTTCCTGAGGCTTGTTTTAATTTAGGTAAGACTTGAGCCGGTCCAGAACTTCCAGTAGGGAATTTCTTAATATCACTGGCTCCTATTTGCATTACTGATTCTGCTGGTGATTAGTGTAAAATTCATGAAGAGATTTAGGAGAGAAATCTGAACACAAGATTCTTTTTCCTGTCATGAGAGCCTAAAGATGAATTTATCTCTGGTCTCTCCAGTTGTGCACTGGCAGTTTCCAAAGTAAGACTTATGAAAAAGAGTCTTCAAACTGACATTTTACATAAGATTAGCAAATTGTCTGTGGAGAAGAGAGAAAAACTTGAAACAACAACAACAAAAAAACCAACAAAAACAAAGTCCCAAAAAATATTGGGAAAACACAATTTTCCTTCACCTTTCAAGAACTGTCTCAGTGATATAAGAGCAATAACATGTATGCCTATTTTAACTTTGGAAACTTTGTTTATGAAATGAGCTGTTTTCATCTGTTGTTGCATAAGAAAATCACTCAGATTCACTTGTCCCCGCTTGCTGGGGGAGCATCCTGAAGCTGTGGGGTGGGAGCTGGTCCAGAAATATGTGGGTGCTGCTGAGACATCAGACATGCCCTCCAAACCCCACAGGGACCTTTCACAGAGGATTTCAGGTTCCCCTCTGGGAATAAGGGAGCTCTGACTGTCTGTCTTCAGATGAAGTGTCAAAAATTTGCCCTATTTTTTAACAGGTCTCTGGAGTTCCTGGAGTATCACGTAAGAAAGTCAGCTAGAGGATAACCTGGTAAGCTATCTTGCATATTCCTTGTAATTCAGATGTATGATAATAAAAGTGGATGTATGACAACTAATTAGAAAATTCCCTTGCTGAAAATCTTATCTCTTTATGTTCAGCACACCCTTGCTTCACTCAAATTGGGTACCCTTTTGTTCTCCAAGGGAAAAAAATGCAGCACAAAAACATCCTCACAACCTGTTACTCTGACAGTCATAAAGTTTGAGAAAAAACTGATTTATCACCTACTGGCTTCTGATTTCTGAGGCTGTGTGTGAAATCATCCAGCACATCTAAACAAACTGAGCTCTTGCCTGAGCAAGGGAGCATGTGATGTGTGTAACTGCATCTCAGCGTGAAGTTTGGGATGTGCTGTGAAGTACACCATTATCCAAAATAAACAGCTGGCTCCATTAGGAGTTAAGAAAGGGAACTGATAACAAGCCTGTTCTCCCTAGGATAATAAACATCTATTGACTTTGCAGGTAATAATTCAGAAAAGCTAAATGGATTCTTGCTATTCACTCTAGACTTGTTTAATGGTAACAACTGAAGATTAGTTTCTACTCCAAATTACTGCTAATTAAATCTTGCTCTCTGTGTTTGTTTCTAGCTTTATCTGACTCTTCAGGCTTATCTGCAGCTCTGTAAATGTTTTGTGTTAATTCCAAAACAGTGGCAATAAAATTCATTGTGCTTCCCACATCCTTTTCCATTACTTGGGTACTCCATTTCTTATTCACTGATATTTCAAAGAAAATGACATAAGGTGGAAATACCAGCATTATTGACACACAAACCACTGAGACAGATGGGGTTCTAATTTGAAGTCAAATGCCTGATGCAAAGACACACACTCCCAGCACTTAGCCTTGCTGCAAGCACAGAATAAAYCCTAATATTTTAGTTCTAAGACATGCAGAGCCAGTGCAAAAGTAGCAGTGTCCTGTCTCAAATAATGAACAGAGGAACTGTACTGCTCCACCAGTCTCAAATGAAACATGAGACAAACCAGCCAGCTCCAGATAACAAGGGAGAGGAAAAAAAATGAACCCTTTGGATCTTCTCGATAATATATAGCTGTTGCAAACTGGCATAGAATTAAATCAATTACTGTCTTAATGTGACTCCTAATGTTGTTCATAACCAAAGAAATCATATAAACACAAGAGTGACTGTAGTCTCTTCTTATACTTCAAAATTAGGATTTCAAATATCCCAAATCACACTTTAAGTTACTCGTTACAAAATTTGCCTGTGTATGGATTTGACTTAACATTTTGAATGTGTTTCAGGCTGCTCTGTGACATCAGTAACTGCCAGTATGGAACATGATGCAGTAATTTTCTTCCGTTTAATGGAAACTTATCATGCTTTACTAAAACACAGTGCAGAGAAATGATGTAATCCATTGCCCTAGAATTCATGTCATACTCAGTGAAAGCTTTCAGCATTGTAGATGTGCAGGCTTTCATTATAAATTTAGGTCATGTTACTCACGCCTCCTGCTCATCTCCTCAGCTCGTCATTGTGCAGAATATGCTTAAGTGCATTACAGTATTTCTCTGTCTGGAATTCGATTTCATTGATGGAGTCTGCTCCTTGGCCTGCAGTTGCGTCTTTCTGCAGGATCAGAATGATGGAGAGAAAATGACAGATTAAACAACTTAAAACCAGGAAATTTAACCCATTCATTGAGTCTAGAAATTTTTGTTTGTCTTCTTGTCTTCAGGTGCCCTTCACACTTGGAATGACAGTTTACTAGAGAGTCATGAGGGTGCAGGAGAGGAGGAAGGGTTCAGAAATTATGGTGTAAAACTGTAATATCACTTTGACCATTCTACTGACTGTGCAATGACTGAGGATGAACTTCCCTCTTGTCTCCCATTTAAATAAATGAATGAAGAAAACAGGGAAAAAATCCAGTTCTTTCACTGTCAGCAACCAGTAGACATATTTCATTGCTGATGGGGCAAAAAGATGCTTTGCTTGCATCACATTTTTAAGGTAATTGGTTGTAATGAGAAAATCTGGCGTTTGCCAAATTTTTCTGGTAGTCTCACTTTGAAAAATTGTTAGTCTTAATGTTTGCAGAAAGACATTTTTGCAGGATGGGAGAACATCCCATGCTTAATCTAAATGTGGCAATCACTACAGCATGTTAGATGAATAAAAAACATATGTTGTCAAGGCCTTGGTAGCTGTCAATAATTTCAGATAAAATGATTGTGTGATGCACTGAACAGAGCAAACAACATTTATCAGCTTATAATTGGTAGGCTGCCATTAGTTTATTAATTTCCAGCAGTATGTACTGTCTGAATTCAGATGGAGAAATAAAGTAAAATAACCAGATAGCATTTACTCTATGATGCAGTGATCCTACAGGTACACACACTGGGCTTTTTCCTTGTCATTGGCTTTGTCCTTGACACTTAAATTCAATTAAACAGATATTCAAAGGAAAAATCTTGAGGGCAAAGGAAGGCAAACCCTACAATATGACCTTTTAAGAGATGAAGAGATTTCTACTATCTTCTATCAGGAAATACTCAAGGTTGAATTAACATCTGGTTCAGTTCAGGCAGCTAGATCCCTCTACACTTTTGTGTTTTTCCTAAAGAGCTTGTCTAGGCTCATACTGCTAGAGACACGAAAGAGGTAAGAAAAATCACTCCTTTGAGTCTCTGGCTACTCTGCTCACTGCAATAGAAGACACAATGATGTCTTTGAAATAAATACTAGACTTTTCAATCACTAAAGAAAAGCTGGTTCCTACTAGTGTAAATTCCTTTATGTGAAGAAAATTTGAGCTCTGTTTTTCTAGGGTGGGGTTTCCCTAGGACAAAAAATGACAAAATCTCATAGTTGGAAGCAGATGTTGAGTATATGTCAGGCACACAGAGCAGGAGTTATCACAGGGACCATATTTTGTAGCAAAACATGGATGTCAGAACATATTCCTAAGTAGGAAGATATTGAAATATTGTATTCCTATTAAAAGTCCAAGGGATTTTTAAATTGCATTGTATTGGGAAGAAAAAAAAAAAAAAGAAAACAGGACTTCAGGACTTGTTTCATCAGCACTTCTGACCCACTTCTATATTGACAGAACTGACACCTTAAACTGTCTTGCTGAAAATATCCCAGACAATTCCACTGTGAAGAAGCGGCAGAATAATTTCAAGCTAAAATTGAAGGTTAAAGCATAAAGATTTAACAGTCAGAACAAAAATCTGAAGGTTATTATCACCCTATTAAATGGTCCTAGCCAAAAACCAGTTACAGATTCCTATGCTTGTTGTCCAGAATGAAATCCTGCGCCCTGTGATATATCAGACATCATATTGTACTGCATTTTGGAAATTGAATAAATGAGTTTTTATAAAATTAATATTATTTCATGAAGCTTTGAGTCATTCTGTGTGGTGTATTTCCAGCTTGTTTGGAAATACTTTTTCATTTACAATGAAAATTACATCTTTAATTTTATATGTAAATCTTTCTATTTACATATGTAAAGCTTTCTGTGTTCCAAAAATAATTATACAACATGATTGCAAAGTTAGTTTTACTGCATTTATAAGGAAGGGGAACAATTAAATATAATCATGTTATAGGTAATGTTTTAGCCTAGCTTAGTGACTAGCATTAATATGCAATCTTTAATACATTTGTTTCCTTCATCAGGGTCTAGGAAAAATAATTTCTTAACAAAAAGAGAACAGAACCAACCCCAAAGAAAAGTCTTTGTTTGTTTTTAATTTAAGTTTCATATTAATTATAAAACCAGCATGAAGTAAATGAGACTCAAATGTCTCATTTGCATTTCTTTTTTTTAATTTGATTGTTTTGGGTCTTTTTTTCTTTCAGTGATCTGATTTTGTGTATTTGTGGGAAAATGCTGCTAGCTGCGTTTGTTCCACTGGATCTTCTCAGTTGCTCCATGGTGGCCAAAATACAGCTAGAACTACGTAAATGAGAATGGGTACCAGCCCTGGGTGCAAGAGTATGTACTTCTGATCCATGGGAAGTATTGAAGTAAGGATAATACATGATTTGTCTAGTTCTGCCTCTAATTTAATCTTCAGTAAATTTCAATTTTAAACAAAAGAAAACTATAAGAGCTTTTTATAATGATTAATTACTTTAATCTATTTGAAATTCTCAGATAAACTGTGTTTAGAAGGCTAAACAAACCAAAAGTAGTAGCAATGCTGACATTATCTCTCACTAATGTCTCATCAGCATTAATTTAAATGGTATTTATTGTAATTTCCTTTGCCTGGAATACTGTTTCATTTTTACAAACTGTAGCCTTTGCTACGAACAGGTGCTTTTGGATGGCTACTGTGCAACCTCAAATATGCAATTAATACAAATTGTAATTAATACAAGTTGTCTTGACCCTCTCCTCTGAGCAAGCTGTGTATTAACAGGCAGAGCTAGAGCTAGCTGGTTTCAGCAGACAATTCTACAGCTGGCATTGGATGTCTGCTCCCCAAGGACATATGTAAATCCAGCAATGCAAGAAAATCCCTTTTTTTTTTCCCCCTTTCCACTGCTGTGATTCAGAGTTGAATACATTGACCGTTTTCCCCTGCATAAACTTGCAGTAGCAAGACACTGAGACAAGCCAGACACCCACTCACTCATCCCGAAAATGTTATTTAGGGGACAAGAGTGCAGATTACTTGAAAACACAGTGGCCAAAAGTTCAAACAAGATTTTTGTGAGGTGCCCATCTCCTAATTTAGCCATACCTATATTTTATTTTTATAACATGCTGAGAAGTCATCTTCTCACCAGCACTAAGCAAAATGGGGTCATAACTCCCCTTGATCGGATGGCTGTGTTTTTCCTAGTACAGCCTGGTGTGTGGTTTGCCTTATTCACAACAAAAATGTGCTGTTGGCTTGTATGTGTTTTGTCACCCACTGTTACTCCAGGTGCTTTTCAGCAGTGCTCCCAGTTTGTTTCTAGCCCATGCCAGTTCATAGGCAGGTCTCTTCTGTCCTGAAACAGCTCTTTGCACTTTTTCTTGCTGAACTTACAGGATTCTTTAATGATCCAATCTTTAATTTCAGCAAGGTCTCACTGAAATGAAGATCGCTGTTGATTTGCCAACTCTCTCTCCCTTTGAATCATTCAGAATTTTGCTGAGGAATCACATCCTCAGCATCAAGGCAACTGATGATGGTATTGAACAGTATTGGCCCAAGTATTGATGCCTGTCATGCTCCACTTGTTACCAGCTGCCAAACAGTCATGGAGTCATTGATCAGCACTCTGAGACCAGAAGTCTGGACAATTGTCAGCTCATCACAAAGCCTGGCCAGCATGTGCTTCTTCAGCTTATCAATAAGGCTGTGGTGGGAGAGTTTTATTTAAAGTTTTAGTGAAGTAGTGAGTTGTCTCAGGCTCTCTACTTGCCCCTCATCCGTGCAGTTGACCATGGGTAGCCTTTAGGCCTGGAGTGCTCAGCGCAAGAAAGATGTGRAACTTTTAGAGTGGCCCCAGAGGAGGCCACAAAGATGCTCAGAGGGTTGGAGCCCCTCTTCTACGGAGGCAGGCTGGGAGAGCTGAGGGTGTTCACCTGGAGAAGAGAAAGCTCTGGGGAAAATTTATAGCAGCCTCTGGTACTTAGAGAGAGCTTATGAAAAACAGGATAAATGATTTTATGCCCAGGCAGTGATACCACAATAGGGGATGTTTTCAAACTGAAAGATGGGAGATTTAGATTAGATGTTAGGAAGACATTATTTCCTGTCAGGGTGATGAGGCCCTGGCACAGGTTGCCCAGAGAAGCTGTGGCTGCCCCTGGATCCTGGGAGTGTCCAAGACCAGGTTGGGCAGAGCTTGAAGCAACCTGGGATGGTGGAAGTTGTCCCTGCACGTGGCAGGAGGTGGAATGAGGGCTCTATGACATTTAAAATGTCACTATTTCAATGTAATACATTTATCAAGACATTATTTTTGTTTCTGTCATTAACTCTGTTCCAGTTGCTGTATTTGACTACAACTGCTCAAACATTTATTCATGTGTCTTCAGGTCTACTTTCTTAGTTTGACAAAAAGTGGGAGAGATCTGCTCACACACTGAGATTACAGAAAAAAATTAAAATATTTCTTTTATATTAAAATATTTCTTTTCAAATACAATTTACTGAGCAACTGTTGCATGGCTACAGTGAAAAGTAATTTCTTCTATTTTCCACTGTGTTGGCTCAGCGAGATTAAAATGAGATTAAAGGCAAAGGGAATAGATTATAATAGATTTAGTGAAGACATGAAAATTGGTATATTCCAAACAGATGGCTGCAAAACTTTGCACAGTGACTCCTGAATCTTTTGCTCTAGACAAAGGAGTCAGTTTGAGGGAAAAGCAATTTCTTATGCACTCTGTAGAACAACTTTACTTTCTGAAGACCTGTTGGTTTATGGTTGTTTTAGGAAACAGGCCAGTATTTTTACATAAAATATTTCCACAGTAATCTTTCACATATTATAATTACAGCAGCTTCATACAGATGAAGCACAATATAAGATCATGCTCATCAATGCCAGTACCATCCTTTAATGTCTTCTCCCACACTGTAGTGAAAAAACTTGCAGCAGAAAAGAAAGAGCTATGTCATCTTGATAAATTCTTACATGTGCCTCTGCTCAAGCCACATATTCAAAATTATTTCCTTTTAAAGGAGTGCTGCTACTATCCAAGAAGGTTTTTAAGAGGTTCTCAGATACTCAGATAATCCATCCTGACTTCTGATGTATTCCGCTCAAGGAATTAGTGTTCCTGATCCCTGAAGCATGGCTGTGTTGTTTGCCTGAACTGCAGTTTATCTTTTAAATTTGCTTTAAAGACACAAACCATCTACCACATACCTACATCGGTTGTTAAAATGATTAATCCCCCACAGATTTCAGAGGTAGGGAACTCTAAAGGGATTAATCACCACTTCCTTTTCCCTGTTTTGCTTGAGAAAGAGATGAAGGTAGAGACTACATACAAAGAAGATTAAAATGAAGTTGAAACTTCCTACAGTTTTTTGTTAAGAAAAACTGGAAAAAAAAAAAAAAGTGAGACTAGTATTAGGGAGGAAAAGATTTAACAATATTCAGGAAACAGGATTGAGGGTGAAAGTGCTGGAAGAGGCATGACCTATCTCCTTGATAGAACCCCAAGCCCTTGACAATGATAAGGAAGGAGTTTTGCCACCATCTATTGGTGACTAGGAGGAAGAGACAGAGCCAGAAAACTTATTTCCCTCCCTCTGGAACAAAACCAATATTTTCATTATTTCCTGAATTCATATATGTTTTGGATGCAGCTTAGTGAATGATTGATCTCCCTCTTATGTGACAAAGAATGACTTGTGTCTTTGATGTGACCAAAGCAAAGATTGATCCTAATCAAAACCTATATTTTAGAATGAGTAACTGGCAAGAGAAGGTAGAAKAAAATTACAAAGGACTTTGACTGCATAAGGACTCATTCCATAGGCAATTCCTGAGTTGTAAACAACACTGCCTTTCTACCCTGAGAAAGAAGTGAAGTTGAGCGCTCACCTGAGCTCTTTTTTGAATTATTGGTTGGCTTAATCTGCCCATGCTGAGATACACCATTTCCTGACTGGAACCAATCTGCTGAGATTGCACAATACAGGCAGCAACAGCTATCAGATTCTTTGAATAGTTTGGGTTGGAAGAGAACTTAATAATCATGGGATGCCAACCCACTGCCATCAGCAGGGACACCTTCCAATAAGCCCAGGTTGCTCCAAACCCTGTCCAACCTGGCCTTGGACACTTCCAGGGATGGGGCAGCCACAGCTTCTCTGGGCAATCTGTGCCAGACAAGAATTTCTTCCCAGTGTGCCACCTAATCCTGCCCTTTGTCATGTGGAAACTTCCTCCCTTGTTTAGTTACTCCAGGTCCTTGTCCAAAGTCGTTCTCGAGCTCTGTTGCAGCCCCTTTAGGCACTGGAATGGAGTCTAAGGTCACCCTAGAGCCTCCTCTTCTCCAGGCTGAACAACCCGAACTCTCTCAGCTTGTCTATCTGAATGTCCCTACAAAAGAAGGTACTTAACAGGGTCACATCAGCACAATCATACTTCAAAATTATAAGTCCTATTCTAAGTCAGGTTGAAAAAGAAATCAATAGCAATAAAATCCTTTAATGCTCTGTAAATCCCAAGAGAATTAAATTAATTTAGGGGATTGAAGCTGCTCTTTCTAGCAGGCACTATACTATTAGTATTTATTCCCTGTTAGATGAAAACGTGCTTTCAGGGCAGAAAAAATTATGTTACTTGTATAGTGTAAGAGCAGTTAACATATGCCATGGATATATTGCTGCTTTTTCCTCTAGACATTCAGCAATCAAAATTTATGCAATATGTGCCTGGATAGATTCTTGGATCAGCAGCAGCTGCAGGAACATATTCTCCCTCCTAAGTCGCAGTGGTTTTTGCTGTCTGCTTCATTCTACAATCCTGACTTAAGTATCTAAGTCCCTCTAAACCTTTCCTCCCCTCTCTTATGCTCTGTTCCCAAGCTTTTTTTTTCCTTAGTCTGATGGAAGACAAAAAAAAATTCAGCAAGATATAGTTCCTCTAGTGGTCACCTCTGACACCTTATCCCCTGAGTGTGAATAGAGATTCGTGGCTCAGTACACAATGGAAATGCATTTTCAGTATAAATTTTAACATCTGCACTTGATGCTTGTTAAGCCACACTCAACACCACCCTGGAACATGGTAATACGTTTTCTTTTCAGGGAAGCCAAATTGAACCTTGTGCAAAAGGGCCACAGTACTGTGTGGCATAGGAAAACAAACCCCTATTAGGATAACAAAAAAGTGGGGCAAGCTTCCAGGGAAAAAAGGATCATCCATCCTATAAATGGAGGACAAAAAAGATAAAACTCTTTGGTTTTTATATAGGAAAAATGCAACAAGGCGCAAGAGATGTCCAACAGCCACTGTGGGGTATCAATCTTCCAACTTTGTGGTTTTAAATTTTGTTAACAATGCCTTCATAATCTAGATTTACAGTGCTCACTTCTGATGAGTTTTTACTATTTTCATCTTGATTTATCAATTTTTAACCTTTCCATGTTTATTTTAATCTATTTCCACTTTTAATTAATAATTTATTTATTTATTTACTATGTGTACTAACATACCCTAAAGGAGACATCATCAATAACTGAGTTGTAAAAGGGCAGATAAGTTTGACAAAAGGCAAAACTAGTAACAACATAAAATCACAGAAGGGGGTTGCAGGCCACTGGTTTTCAGGTGATAGTTAAAGTGTTTATTCTTAATTGTTCACAGTGAGTGCTGAGGAGACATCAGGAAATATGAACAGAACACTGCCGCATCATCATCTGTGTTTTCTGAGAGTGGGAAGAGAAGTGCAGGCAGCTTTGTCCTCTTTGATCACAAAGTAGAAGAGGGATGTTCTGCTGTTTGCAGAAAGAGAAGGAGATATATAAAAAAACGATAAAATTAACAGAATAGTTTTAGCTGTACCTTTAGAGTCACCCAGTCCAACTTCCTGTCATAAGCAGAAGCAGCTGGTGGATAATGTTTCTCAGAGTCCCATCCAAACTAACCCTGAATGATTCCAGGAATGGGGCAGCCACAGTTCCTCATGGGCAACCTGTGCCAATGTTTCACCATCTTCACTGTAAAGGACTTGTGTGAAGACAGTAGACATGTAAGTTTTTAAACTGATTAATTAACATTCACTCATCTAGACATTTAAAATTGTCTGACTCCCATCCAAATTTCAGCTACAAATTGAGCAAAACTCTGCTCTTCTCAGCCCACTCTCCACAGAAGAGCAGAAAACACTGGCTCAGATTCCCCAGGTTGTGAGTCAGATTTGCCTCCTGGTCTTACAAATACTGTGTGGGAACTTTGGCTATGGGGTATATTGTAAGCAAAGGGGAAAAAAGGAGGATCCCACCTCCTCCAGGGCATGGTGTGGGTATGCTCTGGTTATGTTGGTGGCACGAGGCTCCTGCAGGAGTCAGGAATTCATGGTTCAGCGGCTCCTGCCTGATGGGACTTGAGTAGGATCCAGGGTTTATTTGCTCAGTGCTGCCAGGGACAAGCAAATGGCCTTGTGAATACCCAGCATTGAGGATTTCAACTTCTGGCTGCAGGTGCTGTGTGTTCCTAGGGGACTTAAATGTCAAACCCCTGTGGAGGCATATAAGTTCTTGGCATCTCCCTGTGCATTTAGGTCTAAACCAGCAGCACTTTAGTGGCTTGTTGTTGGCTTTTTGAGGTATCATTAGGTGCACTGCAAATCTAAAGAGCCAACCCCACTCAAATCAAAAACCCACGCTGAGATTGTGGTGCTTCACAAAATGCAAAATTAAATGAGAAAGCTCCAAGAGCCAGGCATGTATTAAAAAGAGCAACAAGCTCAGATACAAAGGAAGCTTTCATGTTCTACAGTAAACAGGAGCTGAGACAAATAAAGCGGTGGGTGCTGTGCTCTGTTGGGATGCAGAGAAACAGAAGAGCTGTCTGAGAGGAGAAGGATCACAGTGAAGCTACTGCCCAGAAACACAGGTTCTGTATATCTGCTGGACAGCAATGGACTCACCTGCCTATTCTCTTCCCTTTTATAAATATAATTGCAATTAGGACTCACGGTATGGCTCACTGTGTTCATTATATACTGGGCTACCTTGACACTGGAAAGGGAGGACTTGCAGAAAAGGGTTAAATGGTTAAAGAATGCTTAAACCCAAAGCCTAAAACATGCTCTTTCTTCTAGGGTTTTAGTAGGATTGACTTCTGGAAACCCAAACAATCCATTTATTTTGTACCTTTCTATTTTTGAAACTCCATGCAGGTACAGTAGATAAACACTACAGAATCTAACCCAAATGCACTAGAAAAATTACTTCATACATCTTCTGTGGCAGTGTTGGATTTTATTAGAAGATAGTCCCACAATGTCAAAAGAGCCTGCATGTACAACTATTAATCTGTTTTTTGGTCAGAGTCTCCACATCTCAATATTGTCATTAAGTGAATTAGTGAATATCAGATATAATGGAATATTTATGCAAATTATCTTAAGAAAGTATCTTCAACCTTTCCAGAGCTTATAAATCTTTATTATCATAATGCTCTTGATGTGTATCTTATCTGAAGGTTACATTAGTTATTTCAGTAATGTTAGTCCTGAATTAATCATGTTTGCATTTGGTGGTTTTTGGTTCTTGTTAATTGGGAATTGGGGGGAGGGGGGTGGAAGAGGGGGAGTTGTTATGTTTTCAAAAACACATAAAAGTAGCCCTATTTCTTAAAAGTGCTAAAGTCTACCTAAATTCTTAGGCTGACAAGCACAGATGATTACAGTATTAAAAGCCTTGTCACAGGGTATAAATTTTTAATAACCTTTGCCAGATTTAGCTGTGTTTATTTGTGCATTTTCTTCTTTTCCCCAATCTATAAATTAAAACACCCAACAAAATAACAAAACAAAACCCGCATTATTAACATTTCCCTAACTCCCAATATAAAAAAGTAATTCCTGCCCTTTTTTTTGTTGTCTTCGTTAACTTGTAGTGTTTTTATAGGGCTGGACTAGAAGAAACTGCATGTTTTGAGGTTTTGGGTTTTTTTCCTTAATTATTATTCAAGTCAGTAGGGTGCAATGAAAACAATACTTATGGAAAAGTCATTTACTGCCACTGGGACTGACTGTATTCTTCTAACTCCTTGCCTGGAAGCAAAAATAGACCTTGAGCCCTAAGGTGCAGGAGATTCAGCAGACTTTTTGTTTCTGCTTGCTGATGAAGCCCTGAGTTCACAGTGCCATGCTGCTCCACAGCAGATGTTGTGATCCCTGTGCTGGCAGGTATGTGAGGCAAAACCTCTGCCAGAACTAAATGCTGTTTTCCACATGCCTTTATTGAGGCATGAAATAACCTTTTGCAAGACTGTGTGGAAATGTGCAATTAAAAGCTCTGTTTACATTCACCTTCTCTGCCTTATTTAAAAATTCCATTTAGTCATCAGTGTGTATTCAGCAGTCAGCTCCGTATAAAAGTATTTCATTCCAGACTGGCTGAAATACAGAGGAGGTTTCATGCCTGGGGATTTGCCCTCCACTCACACCAGGTGTAGACTTTCTGTGCCTCTCCATAAAAGCTCCAAAAAGTCCCAGACAGTGACTACATCATGGGAAATATAGAGGCTGATAATGATGATGAAAACCAAATGCAGATGGCCATCCAGGATTTCTTGTTTGTAGATTATAAAATACACATATTTTTAAGCACAAGAAAGACACATTAATCAAATGAGATTCCCTAAAGCAAATAACCACCCACATCTATAAGTACTCAGATATATCTGGCTGATAACGTTGCTAACCAGAAATCAGGAAAAGCTATAAAATAATCCTTAGCCTCTTCAGCTGATGGGTAAAAGGAAAAGCAGATGAAGGACCACTTCAGTGCCTGCAGAGTAGGTCTTTAAAAGTGTAGCTGCCTCAATATGATGAAAACTTAGAGAAGAAGATGTAAAAGTTTAAAATTGATAGAGAAAGTTACAAAGATAACTGAAAATTGAGCCAATATTTTAAAATTACAACTGCTTAAACATAATAACAATTTATACACTAAAGTACATTGGAACAATGATATGGAAAGTGGGGAGAAGGGTTTGAAGAATCCAAAGCCTTTTCTTCTCTTAAATTGCAAACAAGTTTCAACAGAAAACAATTTGTTTGCCATCTATGTTCATTATCTATCTGCCTTTACTTTAAACTCACAGTGCCTCATGGCAAACATGGAATAATATGGGATATCACTCAGGAAAAGCTCCATGGTCTGGGTGAGAAATGGAGAGGGATGAGTTGTGATCCATCACCTTCCTCATAGGAACAGTGTTTCTGTCTAAAATTCCTAAAAGTGATAGAGCTTAAATATTCTCATAGTTTTGGGAAAGGTATTTCACCATATGATATCAAGATAATCTTTTCAGCTGATCTCTGTTGAATGACATAAAAATACAATTAATTTGGCCTGCATGCACAATTTTTTTAAAACCAACACCACAGCCACTGAAATTAGTTTAATGGTCATATTTCATGGCCTTATTTAAGCACAATTTTTTTTCTCAAACCTGTGGCAGTTATGTGGCACTGATTCTTATTATTCTCCGGGATCCATTATGGTAAAAAAGTCCCTAAAGGAATTATTTATAAAGGTGCTCTCCATAACACAGGCCTAGAACTCCTCTGAAAACCTAACCTGGCTTGTGAACACAGTGATAGGCATTGGATGATCACCAGAATGCATCAAAGAGTCTGTGAACTTGGGACTAAATCCTGTGAATGTGATCTATATGACCCTGCATCTCCTTTTTCACAAAACTTAAGAGAAATCTTTCATGTTTGTGTTGAGAGTCAAATCTGAGAAATGCATGAATGCATTTATGTCCTTACACGGGGGACTTTCCAGCTCTGGTTTTTATGTTCAGCTGGAACACTTGTGTGAAAACCATTGTTGTGTTTTTGCTAATGTATGCCACTTTAAATGTAGTCTCCAGTCCAGCAGCGCAAGAGATCCCAGAAGTTATTGAAGAGTTTCTGTGAAGGCACATGTAAGTGGACAGTTCTTCTCCTGAAATTTCACAGTCGTGACAGAGTGGTAGGGATGCTGGTAGCAGACAAAAAGGGATTGTGATTCATTTAGGATTTATTCTTTATGTTAAATCTTTCTTTCTTTCTTTCTTTCTTTTTTTTTTTTTTTTCTCAACTCTTTTAGGAAACAATGGATGCTTTTGTAATGTTTGGCTTTAGCAGCCACTGGGGAGTTTTCTAATGAATATTAGGTTAAGTTTTTAGATTTATTTGTCATAATCTCTGAAATTCCTCTTCATTCAGGTGCTGTATCATTTAGTAAGCCCACTGATCTGCTGTCACGTATCTCTGACAGATAACACCGTTCTGAGACACTGCCACAGTAGGCCAATCTGAGCTACAGATTAAAATATGTAAATTCAGATCAGTAGGGTACAAGCAGCTCTTCAGGAAGATAAACCCAGGTTTCTGCTCTAAGGAGAGCTGGGTGATTCTCCAGATTCTCTTGACTGCATTGTCTGTATGCTATATCAGATCGACTATCAACAAACAAGATGTACTGCAGAGCATCTCACCCCCAGATATCTGTGCAGAACTTTGGGGGACTCTTGGAGGCTTTTTGTAGAGGTTCTTATCCCAAAAATACTTTTCTTGCACTAAAGTACCTCAAATATCACAAAAAATCTCAGGAACTGCATTCTTGCAGAGAGGAAATACTCAGCTCTCATTCTCTGTCCAGTTTTCCCTTGCCTTATGGATAATACCTTTATAAAAATTTCCTGTGCACCTAACATCATGCACTTGCTAAGATTCTGTGCCAGACTGTCTGTTTCAGCAAATCAGAGCTTTTCAGAAGACAAAATTATTTCAACAATTTACCATGTTTGTAAGATCCAAGGACTGCTTGCATTAGGCAGTCTTAGTTCGATATTGTTACTTGGCTCGTTGAAGTGAGAATATATATCCATTATAATCACATTTCCTGTTCATTTTAAACAGTAATGTGGGTAGTAGAGAAACCCACAGCTTAAGTCATTACCAGCAATTTCAATGTCTTTAATTTTCTTTGCTCAGTTTGCTATGCTCAGTGCCTCAAAAACATGCAATTGTCTTCAGCTGTCAGTAGGGGATTTTTTACAGTTGTTTGGTAGGTTTGGCCTTCTGGTTTGGTTGGTTGGTTGGAGTTTTTTGTTTCCCTTTTATTTGGTTGGGATTTTTTGTGTTTTTGGTTTTTGTTGTTGTTTTGGTTTTTTGGGGTTTTTTTGGTTTTACTTGGTTTGGTTTTGTTGTTTTGGTGGGTTTTTTTGGTTGGTTAGTTTGTTTGGGTTTTGTGGGTGTGATGGGTTTTGTCTGTATATGGTTGTTGTTGTTGTTCTGGTGTTCTGTTTGAGGTTTGGACTTGGTTTTGCCATATGGGTGAATATTTATTTCTTGTTGAGGGAAGGAAAAAACTCAATGAAATTTAACTCTGATAAAAACAGGAAAATGATACTGTGTCTGTTCTTGAAATTTGATATTTCTTCTAGCAGGATAACCACTATCTCAAATCTATGAGTGAAAACACGTAAGAAATAATGCATGTCAACATTATCCTCACTTAATCCTAGCATGCTTGTCCTTTTAATAAGTCATGCTTTGCATTAGTTTATGGCACCGGGCATTGGGTGATTTATTTACTTAAAAACCCCCAAACCCTGCTGCAAAAGGCAGCCCACAAGGTCACCTATAGATCCCTAATCATGAATTATCCTTGCAGGCAGTTCCTGCCCCCACATGACCTTCTGCTGACATCTGCATCTGTCCAGTTGAATGAAGCAGCATGATCATGAATGTGAGATGGAATATCAAGAGCTTAAATGGTGAGTGTGATCTACATCACAATTTCCTTCTTCTGTAAAGCTCCCTTAGTGGAGCAGAAGATTAGATGCTAGGAAGAAATTCTTTACTCAAACAGTATGAGGTCCTGGCACAGGTTGCCAAGAGCAGCTGTGGCTGCCCCACTCCTGGAAGCATCCAAGGCCAGCCTGGATGGGGCTTGGAGCAACCTGGGATAGGGGAAGGTGTCCCTGCCCATGGCAGGAACTGGAACAAGATGGGTTTTAAGGTCCTTTTCAACCCAAGCCATTCGATGATACTATGATGGAAATGCAGAAAAAATCACTGGGGGAGTGGCAAAACTCAGCGCTAGGAGGGAACACTTGTCATGGGGAAGAAGAGCTTCCAGTGGCATCACTAAGAGAGGAGTCACCTCCAGCATACTTAGGTTGCTAACTATGATTGCAATCTCTCTGGAAATAGTTCCCTCACAAAATGTCACCAAAGAAGTGCAAATTAGATGTAATGGAGTTAGCTTGTGTTGCTACCTATGGCAGATGCATGTAATGTGGCAAAAGTTAATCATTTACACAAGCCTTTTAGTAAACCAGGCAGTAAAATTGTGCACAAAAGAAGGCTGTACATAGAAACAAAACCATCATGCCAGATTAAGTTAACAGGGAAAATGGGATTTTTAAAGTAAACAAAGCACATGCAAACAGGAGAGAGGAAAGCAAGAACATAATTTATATTTACAACTGACCTAAATTTACATTTAGGGGAACAGAAAAGAATGAAACTTTTATCAGACTTCATTGGGAAACTTGGATGAGAACAGAGAGAATTCTGGTTTTGAGCTAACAGACTGGACTGTAGATGAAGGTGTTGGGGTCTTACTAACAAGCTGAGATGAGAATTTCAAGACACCATGAACAATGGCCTGAACTTGTAATTGAAAAAACATTGAAAAGCAAAACTTTTGAAAGAGTCCTTTTCCAAGTTTGCTTCAGGAAGACATCAGTAAGAAAATTAATCAAACACAGGGAAAATAAAACAAACACAAACACAAACAATAAACCCCCAAACCCCCTAAACCAAAACAAAACAAAGAAGAAAAAATAAAGAAACTCCAAACAAATAAACAAACAAAAAATCTAATCCAAATCCTAAAGCAAGCAGAGTTGTCCTGGGAAAGGAAGAAAGAGTCAGTAACCATTTTAAGCAGAAAAAGTGGAGAGATATAATCCATAGGTGTAAAGTGTGTGGGTTAGCAGGAGGCACACTGAAATCACATTTTAGACTACAAGTAACACCACAGCCAGTAAGAAAAATAGGAAATCACCAAAAACAATGTGGGTTTGTGGAAAACAACAGAGCTCAGGCCCTGCTGCATCACTCAGTCATGCAGTGTAGACATCCAGCATAAAATGTGCCATTATATTTAACTATTCCAAGCTGTGTAGACAAATCAGGATTATTGATGCTGAAGATATGATGATAACCTCTTTTGGAGAGGTGGGAAGACAGAGGAGAAAGCAGTATTCTCAAGTATTGTAACAGCTCAGAAGGTGTATCATAGTGTACCATAGTGCGTCAAGAGAAAGATGGAATTTGGAGGAGACAACTCCCATGTGGAGGCTCAGGACCATACTACAGTAATTCCCATTAATCCTTATGGGTCCCTGGAAGAAGAAGATAATAAATCCTGCAAGGAAGAAGTATTCCTACATTCATTGCAAGTTTCTCTGAGGAGATCAGTGGTGAAATAATGGCAAAAGAGCTAGTTCAGCAACTTGCACAAACTTTTAAGGACACTGAAAAGAAACAATAAGCCAACCTAGCAGATACGGCAGATATCTTTTCTTTGGTTTCTGCTCAGGATGGGGCAGAGGAGCAGTCCTTTCACATGCATGAGAACAAAGCTGACTGTCCCTGCTCTATACCACCATGTAAATTAAATCTGTAATGCATGAATTTAAAATGTTTTATTTGATTTAAAAAGAAAAAGGAGAACAAGAAAAAAGGAAGTAGGAATTTGATGAGAATGGTCAGGAAGAAGGTACGTTTTATTTCATGTCTTTTGATTTCTCAAATAGTCCTAAGAACCATTATGAACTTGCCAGTATCACAGTGGGAAAGGAGTTTCACATTGCATATGAATGCTCACCTGTTCTGAAACCTGTGAATCCCAGAGATACATGGTGCTGCAGCATATGAATAGAAAATTGACAGCTTTCCAACGTTCAAATGAAATAAACATCTAAATACTTCTTGTCCTGCAGATCAGCTTCAAGTCTCTAAAGTCTAAGCAGCAGATGAAGGCACATTTTTCCCAGAGTCCTGACAAACACAGCAAAGAGGTAGGCAGAATCAAGGTAGCTTACTCTCTGGAACCTTTAGACTCCAGTGGGTCTGTAAACTGAGTATCAGCTTCAGAAAAGATGTTAAGGAAAATACTGAATATGCTAAATGCATCCAAGTAGTCAATAATGTATGCTATTGAAGCCCTAATGCCATGATGTTAAAGTAAAAAACTGTCCAGATGAGACCTTATTATTGATGGGCAGACTGAGCAAGGCATGTTTTCCAAAATATACCACATACAGCTGGCTGTTTGGAGCCATGAAGGAATTTCTTTCTTGCTTAAGTACTTCTGTGTCTGTGCAAGGATCAAGAAAACAGGCAGAACACAGTGAGGATATCATGTTATAGGCAGCAAGGTCATTCAGGGTGCCATCCAGCAGGTTTCATATCTCCCACGTGTGACACAGCCCTGGATTTGCAATGCTGGTGAGCAGGGCCATGCCAAAGGGTCCCTCTGCCCTCAGTTATGCAACCTGTAGTTTCTACTTCGGTGTGTGCTGCTCTTTTCCTTCTATATCTTTGTACCTTGCATTGTGGCATTAAAGTCTCCAGACTTTATAAGTTTAAAATCTACTAGACAGTGTGACCAATGTCACATATATTCCCATTAAATATTATTGAATTATATGCAGGCACAAAGCTCAAGAAACCACCATAGAATTAAAAAATGGCTTGGGTTGGAAGGGACCTGAAAGCTCACCTAGTTCCACCCTCACTCCCATGGGAGGACRTCCTCCTCTAGACAAGGCTACTCAGTCATCATGCAACACCTGGATCTGATCAAGTGTGGTCTAATTAGTGTTAATAGCATCACAAGCAGGAACAGGTAACGAGCAGGTTCTGATGGAAACTAGATAGATACTGTGAGAAAAATATGGGCTGACCACACTGCAGAGGGCAGACAAAGGGTAATGCTCATCTAAGTACCCTCTCACTGATCTCACCAATTTAAGGAAAGATTTTCCCTTTTCTCTTGCTTGGTCTTTCCTAAATTTTTGTTCCCCTCATCCAAAAGATAATTTTGAAATCAAGGTCTGCTCTCAGCTGTGGAGTCCACAAACTTAAATTTCTTTGTGCAACATAACACATTTCTTAGAGTATAGCTGTCAACTCACTCTCACTTTTGACTCTTATTTTTCCTCCTTGATGTTCTCTTGAATCTCCGTGGTATCTCTCAGTTCAGTATCTGAACTGTCCATACCATTTCCCTCCCCTGGTGTCAAACACCTTCTCCAAATATTAATARAATCTCATTGATTTTAATAAAGAATGAGTAAGAATTTAAACTAATGTTTTATACAAAATTCTGACCATATAAAGTATTTGAATTACTAAGTACATTAAAGATAAGTATTGTTTTAAGGTCAAAAGGCAGACACAGTTTTTCCATATTAACTATCTCCATTAATTTGCACAGCACTTGCCTTTGACATATTAATATTAATGGGCTGTTAGTCTCACCCAGGTTAAAACAGGGAGTGTAGAATACATACCTTCATAATTGCCATTAGTCCTGATGAGGCTGATTCTTGTACATCTCCAAGTACAGAGCATATATCCTCCAGTCTGTTATAATAAGCCAAGTGAATGGTCATTTTGAGGAATTAATGAACTGCATAGCTCCTTTTTAAAACGCCCCATGTTAAAACTGTATACAGTGATTAAAAAATAAAAAAAAGAAAAAAAGAGAGTCTTCTTTAATTTACAGGTTTAGAATTTTAGTGGCCAATTCTTTACTGGAAGAGAGAAAGAGAGAAAGTCTTGCAAAAGCTAGGTCAGGGATATAACCCTTAAGTGATTTACCTTTCTTTTTATTTTTTTTTAATAACCACAGTAGCTCTGGTTATTCTTTGTGCATTTTAAAACAGTAAGGTTTATTATCTAGTTTTATTTTCTGTGTTGATTTATTTCAGTTTCTGCATATTTGGCCTACTTTGTAGAGTTCCAGTATCAAACAGTGCAAGGAATTACCTCTGACATGGAGATTATGAAAATACTGCACTCAGACTTTGGGAAAAATGAAAAGGATGAAAGCAACCCCCCTACGCTTTTGAATATCCTGCTGAAGGCCTGAAGTAATAGAGTATCTTAGTTTTCACTTATTTCTCACAAAGACCAAAATATAAGTATTATTTTTTCCTAGTCATAGAAAAGTGGCATGAAGAAAGGTTTTACTGTCAGCTGTTGTCCTTGGGTCTAGCCAGTGACCTTGTTCCAATTGCATATGAATACAAGAAAATATGCAAGGCTTTCTCCTGTGCTACTACTAAATGATGAGAGGTAATTATGAGAAGCATCTGGGAATTACCTAGTATTAAAAAAATAGATTAGCATGCATGATCAGAATCTTAATAAATTCAGTTCCTATCTATTTTTCTTTACATGCCTTGGAATATTAAGAAGGAAATTAGTAAGTAAATGGGGATGTATTTTATATTGGTTTTGCTGGTTGTGGGTTTTATTAACACCCCTCTCTTTATTCTATATTGGTTTTATATAGGAAAGGGAAACAAATCAGATAGCAAGGATATCAAAATGACTAAGCATGAGATGGAGGCATATTTTTGCACCATAATTGGGAATGGAGAAAAAGGAAGAGTGTTAAAAAGTAACAACTGAGGCACAAGATGAAATGTACAAGAATCGTTCTTTAGTTTTGTATCCATAGTGTGTTGTTAGGGTACAGAGAAATCAGATATGGGTAAAATCAGAAAGAGATAGGGAGAAAAAAAAAAAGAGGTAAATGGATGCACTGGATGATATTTTTTGAGGAGATAGGAAAGGACAGATCCAAAACTATTAATTGCTGTACGAAGGACATTAACTCCATTGTGGAGAAAAAGGAGGAAGAGGTTCAGCAGGTCAGCTGGAAAAGACCCATAGGTCCCTAGTGAGTAGGAGAAACACTTTCTCAAAGGACAGAGAATAATCACAATTTGTTCATCTACTGGAACAGGGAAAAGGTATTCTAACATTTTATAATGGGCTAATGAGCTGTCCTGCAAATTATTGATCAAGAGAAACAGAGTCTGAGTATCTCCCCAGAAAAGTGGTGGGAAAGRTATTAGGATAAAGTTTTTCCTCCAAGAAGATGGTTGGGTACTGGACAGGCTCCCCAGGGAACCAGCAGAGCTCCAGGAGCCTTTGGGCAATGCTTTCCAGGGATGCATAGGGTGGGATTGCAGGGATGTCTGTGCAGGGCTGGGAGTTGGACTTAATCATCCTTGTAGGTCCCTTCCCACTCAGGATATTTTATGCTTCTGTGATTATATGAGTGAAACTTCCTGAGATCTGAGCCCAGACTATCAGACCCTTTTGAGTTTCCTCGGGACTCAGCCTGATGGTGATTTAAGAGAGAGAGACAGCTTTGATGCAGTTGCCAAAAAGGTAGTTTCAATGATACAAAAATAACAAACAATAAGGCATGCAACAGGCATCCACTGTATTGGACCAAACCACATCAAGGCAGTAACAAAGGGCAAAAGGCACAAGGCCAAAGGTGGAGTCTAGGGGCACACAGGGGGAATTATGCACCCTAGTGTGGGTGGGGAGATAAGGTGTGGCCTGAGGGAAGGTTCCAGTGGGGGACAGTGATGAAGAATATAAAAATTCTTGCACCAAAAATCAACCTATGATAACACAGAGAACTGAGAACTTTCTAGAAACAATTTGCATAGAGAGCTTGTTGTCCTAGGGTGACTGTGGTGTCTGTATCCCCAGTTGTCTGTCCTGTGTGTGCTGTGTGTTCTGTACCTTTAAGACTGRTTCTGAGAGTGAGCAGGGAAAGAAGAAGCCGCAGTTTGTTTAGAAAAACAGTGTTCACTCCTCTGCATCTGCTCTTCTTCCTCGGGACTGTGTGTGTTCATCGGATGCACGGACAGCGGCCAGAGAGTTGTTTCCCTTTTAGTTATTCTAGCTAGCCAAGGCAAACAAGCTTCCTGGACTGTTTTTTTCTTCCTTTTTCTTGGGACAGTTTAAATCTGCTCTGGACTGAAAAAACCCAGAGGAGCACCAGGATCTTGTGCCCATGGCCCGCCGGGCCTGGACCTCAGCATTTTCCAGCGCTGAAGGGAGTGGGACTGATAAGAGACTGAGGGAGCTGAGCTAACTCTGAGCCAGGATTTCTCTCATTTTTGCCATCTTTCTTCAGAGCAGCGAGAGGTTTCACTGTTTCATATTATTCATTCCTTATGCTTGTGGGCAGTTGTTTAACTAAATAGTTTTAGTTTAAATAAATAGTTTCCTCCACTTTTCTCTGAGGAAGTTCTTTTCCCGGACTGGCCGGGGGCAGGGAGGGGCTGTTTGGGTTTGCTCTCCAGAGGAACCCCATTCGGAGGTTTCCTCCCAAATTTGCCTTAAACCAGGACACGTGTCAATCAGCTTTTTTTCTTATGGCACTACAAATGGGGTTTCCCAAGGCATTTTTCCAGGGTTCTCTTTTTTCCTGGGGAAATTGCTCTCTACATATGAACATTTGTTCATCAAAAGGATTGCAAAGCCTTGGAACAGGCTGCTCAGGGAAGTGGTGGAATCACCATTCCTGGAAGTGTTCAAAGGGCATGTGGATGTGGAACTTGGGGATATGGTTTGGTGGTGAAAACAGTGGTGCTGGTTTGTTGGTTGGAGTTCATGACCTTAGAGGGTTTTTTTAATATTAATGATCCTATGATTTGGTGATTCTAACCATGAGCCATGTATTAAAATTGCAGGACTGGTGAGCTGGCTAAGCATTATTTCTTGATGTTGTTTTCTTAAAGAGAACACAAATGAATCAATATAGTGGGGAGGAAGGGACAATAGTCATGCTTACTGCATTCTATTTTAATATAGAAATTAAATTCATACCTATAATCAAATCTAAAATCCAGATTTTGTAAGATGCAGAAATTAGAATATATGCTATTCTGCTTTTCACCAGCCATTAAGTTTCTGACTGAGATAGACAAAACATTTCTTCATAAAAATATAAATGCAACAAATGCACTTATAAAAGGCAGCAATACTTACCTTGTTTCCAACAGAGAAGGGGTTTTTAACTTTTTAAAACAGAACATTACTACAGGACGACTTAGGAAGACAGTGCTTTGTGTAGTCACAAGATTTAAAGAGTTCAGGCAAGGAAGAATAGGATGAGCAATGCGATTATGAAGGAAATATGTGCTAGGCGAATTTCTGAGTTCTCCTTGAATTGCTTCACCACATTATTCAGAGTTTTATTCCTCTATTTTGTTCATGTCTTTGGTTCATAATATGCACAGTATTGTTAACTCTTATCCACTTCAAATTCTGCTGCTTGATGACAGTGAAAAAACCTATTAACAGACTTCTTGCCAACAGAAGTGAGCTGTGTTCATAGGGATAATCAAGGAACATATTCCCTGTGAGAAAAGCTTCTCATTTAACTTTCAAATAGGTGGCATGTAATTTGACAGGTTCATTTGGCACAAATTTGGAAAGGATTTTTCATGTTGTCCAAGATTTACATGATGTTCTGAGAATATATTTTCAGAAAAACCTTTTTTAATGCTACATCTTCAAGCCTAGGATCTAGGAGTAGATCGGTGATGTAAATTGCCTTTAAATTTGAATACACTTTAAGACCCTGTTGGAGCCCTTAATGCACTGCAGCTATTCTAACAATGCAGTAGATCAATACAGCTGATTAGGTAGATCACAGTAATGGAAAATCTGAACTGTAAAAAGACCCCACAAAATCTTCCCTTTGTTGAAGCAGCTTTTAAGTGCTAAGGCAGAATCTACCAGTTGAATTAACAGAAAATTGAATAGCCCTCAAACTTCTACAGGAAATTTCTTGAATTATTAGAAGAGTGAATAGGCCCAAAACTTTTAAATGAAGTGCAGGCAAATTAACTTCATAAAAGTAAAAATTCTAAAATCCTCTATGTGAAAGAAAAAAAAGATTCACATGTTGCCCTCTTTGCTAATCTTGAAGTCTGCTTCCACGTTAACAAAAAATGTGTAGAATCTCCTCCCTGAAGGAAGGTCATAACTTTTCCATCTAATTATATTTAAACCCAGTATAAAGTAGCTGACAGATTAAGATCTCTGTTGCCATGACAAAGTCATCTGGATTGCAGCAATTTATACCAAGGACTCCACCAAAGATCAAGGATGCAAAGACTGAAACCAGCAAGAGCTGCTTCAGTAATTCCATGATGTTTTTCTGGATTCTGGCAACACTGAATACACAGAAACTCTTAATAAATCCCAAATGTATCTACAATTTTCCAGCTACTTCTTCAGCTTTTGATTTTTCATGAACATTTTTGACTAGCGGATCAATCATAACTCAAGAGATTACTTGTATGTAACTCCTGAGATTACTTTCAGAAATTTTGAACAGAAATTTACTTTCAGAAATTTTGCTATATACCTATAGCCTGTATAATAACATATTTACTTTCTTCTATGAGTTTGGATTATAGTCAGGGTTTTGTCTTGTTGTTTCTGCTTTAGCAAAATTGTTCCTAGAGAATTTTTTAAATATACATTAATAATAAAAGGTTATTTTTGATATTGTTTTATTGGTGGTATTGAGACTCATGTTTCTAATGCTAAAATGTCTAATTTTGAACTGCCTACATTCTACACTGTCATTGTGTACTATGGTTCATGTAATTGTTTGTGATTGCAGAAGAAGAGAGGATTTATTTCTGTATTTTCCACATAACAGATTTTTTTTTTTCTGTGATTGTATTGTTTCCAGCGATGCTGACATCTCAAAGGTAAGAAATAGTTAAGAACTCCCACAGTGAGTTACAAAGAATGAACATGTGAAACAGGGTCTTGCCTTTCAGTGAAATAGACCTCATAACTTCAAAGGAAGGGAGGGTCCTGAACAAAGGGCCACCTGGGTTTTATTGAACAGTCTGGGGTTTTCCTGCTGAGTGTCAGCTTCTTCTGTGTCTCGGGTCACCTGGCTGGCACCACAGGTCCCCTGCACTGTGTGATGCAAGGAATCAGAGCCAGTTCACAGCATCTCGAGTCCACAGGCGATAAATCAACACCTCTGACCCAAGAACCCCCAACTCAAAAGAAGAGGAAGAGTGAGCATGCAGACTAATCAGCATGAGAAGAGATAATCGTTAACCGATAGGTAGTAGAATATTAATTAATAAGAGAACTAAGTAACTTGTAGCCCATGAACTGTGATTTCTTTGTTTCCTGAAATGCATATGTAGTGTAAATTTTTGACAACCAGTGTGGTTGATTTGTGAAAAATTCCACCTTGTACCCTGAGCAGAATAAATGTCTCCTTTCTATACTAGGCCCTGTATCTATTTAGACATTTCCTAAACTGACAACTCCAGAGCCAGATTAGGTAATTACAAATATCCACACCTCACTGAAGTGTGCTGCAAGAGTTAGCTCAATGGGGTTATGATTTCAGATAGCAACATCCACTTTAATATTTAAGCTGCTTGACAATTCTGAAATGTGTAATCTCTTTTTTTGAGATCTCTGCAGTCTCCTTCAGAGACACTTCTACAATTGATGTTGCACATGAATCCAGCCCRTAGGGCATAACACCTCAGAAAGATGATCAGTTTGTCTCTTTTTTTATTGTTCTGAAAAGAATTAAAACCATGTAATCAAGAATCTCCACGAGGACTGTATCACAAGGCTTTCATACTTTTAGAAGTGGTGCAGGTTGAAAGAAGGGTGTCACAGAGTGATGTTGTTGGTCCTGGAGACTCTTGCTACACACATTTTAGGGGATTTTTACTGTGGAATAAATGCTGTCCACTGTGAGGGCCCTGGATGCCTATATCCAGCTGAAAAGAGTTAGATCAATATATTTTTTTTACTTATTTCCTTTTCTAACAGTTCATTTTCCAGGCTCTTTCAGTATGAGCTTTGTCTTCCATTCCCACATGTTTTATGAACCAATGTGTTCCATCTCTGGAACATATGTCAATGAAGTCCTTTAGCATGGAGATTCTCTGGCTTTTTTAATCCATGTGTTTTTCTTAAGTGAACACAATAAAAAGGGGATGAAACCTGAACATATCTTAGTTAACTGTCAGAAGAAGACCATGAATGCATGGTCTTATTAACATGGAAAAAAAAATTCATATGCATGACCATGTCCTCTTGCCTGGGAAATCTGTATATAGCCTGAGGAATCTGTTCTCATGTATCCATCTCACAGTCTAGATACACTTAAGAGTAAAACCTTATTGTTATTAGAATTTTAACAACTTTAAAGTTGTCAAAATCTTAACTTTGAGGCAATAGAAATTCAGAATAGCATCATGTAGCTTGAGACTGTGCTAGGTTTCAGTGCACATATCTCTGTTTCGCAGTGCAATAAAGTAACTTGAAAATGAGTTTATTATATTACAGGAGGGAGCCATCTTTCCAGTGTTTCCACCTGCAATAAGAATAATAGGCAATTAATATTTTATAAAACTTTGTGAAGCATGTAAAGCAGCAATTACTGTATCTGCAATAACTGCTCTATGAATATGTATGACAGAATTTTCAACGTAGCTGTCTACATGAAAGACTTGATCAAGATATATTAGGATAGGAGTGAGATGGGATACAGGGCCTTTGAAAACTAAATTTCATGGCATTTTCACAGGAAATATTCATTCAACTGTATATATAAGGCACGATAATGAAATTTTTGTATGAAAAAAAAAAACACTTGAGAATTTCCTGTGAGACTCAATATTCAGTTAGGATTTTTTAACATAAAATGATCAGAACCTATGGACATATGTGAAAAACACTGATATGATCACTCTATCTTTTTCTTTTTTTTCTTTTTTTGATCATGTCCTGCTGACAGATGATAATTACTTTTGTCCAGCAATCCTTAGTTCCAGTGGTATTCACTGAAATTACAGCAGCATTAATGGGAAGAAATGCAATATTTCTCAAGATCCACATGAGAGAATAATGAAGTCCTATTAGGTGAGGAACAGATGGTTGAAACTTCTATCCCCATGTTATGGCTGTGCTCATGGGCAATCTTTTACCTGGGGATGGAGGGTCCATTCCCACTAAAACTTTGTACATAAGTAAAATGTTTTATGCTTTGGGATAAGCACAAACAATGCATGCCCCAGCACAAAAACAACCATGAACAGAAAACCATGCTGGAACTGCATTCTGCACCCACCTGTGCTATCCCCATCAGCTAGAAACTACCAGCATGCCAACAAGCATTCTTACACTGAACTGCTTTGACTTTCTCTGTCTCTTAAAAAGCCAAAAACATTCACTTCTACTGTTTTTTAGCTGACATTTATGATATTTACATGTGTCACAGATTTCCCCAGGTTTGAATGCAAGCCTCTATTTCTCTGTCTGCAATATTGTGTGGGACCGTACCAACCGGTCTCTGTGTTGAAATAGAGAAGGGGAAAGTAATCATTGAAGCACTAGCCACTAGGATCAAAGGATGCTGAGATGGTGTCATGATGTAGGCTCAACTGGCAACTCACTCAGTTTCTCTTTCCCCCACACCTCAGTGAATGCAGAGGAGAATCAAAAGTAAAAGTTGTAAGTTAAAATAAGAAGAGTCAAACAACTGAAAACAAATCAAAATGTAATAATACTAGTAAATAAGAAGAGTGACAATAAAAAGGGAAAAAAACAATGATGCACAATACAATTGCTCACCACCTGCTGACCAGTGCCAGATGCCATTCCAAGCCCAAACAGAAGATAGCATTTATTTCTTTGTGTTTTTATACTTCGAGGACTCATCAGCTCTTTTAGAGCAGTGAAGCTAATCTGAATAGTGTTCCTAGCAGAATTAACTTACCACAGAAGTAGTTTAGGACCCTACAACATTTGACCACTATATGGTGGGTATGTGAGGGTGGTGACGCCCTGACACAGGTTGCCCAGAGCAGCTGTACCTACCCTGGAATTGTCCAGGTTGGATGGGATTTGGGGTGATCTTGGGTAGTGGAAGGTGTCCCTGCCCATGGCAGGAATTTGGAACAGGATGACCCTCAAGACCCCTTACAACCCAAACCATTCTGTGATTCTGTGATTCTGTGATTCTGTGATTCTGTGATTCTGTGATTCTGTGATTCTGTGATTCTGTGTTTGAACCCCACAGCATGACTGAATACAAGAGGCTGCAGCACCAGCTTGGCCAGCAAAGCCAAGTACAAACAAAACTTCATTTAATTTACCATGTCAAGGCGAAATATGACTTTATTTTAAGGCAAGATTTTCCAAGGCTTTATTTGAAATCACCAAATAAAAGAAAGTATTGGGATTGGACTAAGGATTAGAATCATAGGATTGCTAATGAAAAATACATACGGAGCTATCAAGTTTGTGCAAATTAAAGTTTTTTTTTCTCTCTTTCTTAACACGGGATATAATATTCTATTTCATTAAGTGATTCTATCAGAATATTAAATTTTTCCATTAGCAGGATTAGATTTGGTCTTAATATTAAACTATATACGTCACTCCAATTAAACAAGATAGGTCCCCTCGCCCTGTTACCATGCTGGTATTATTCCAGCTAAAATCCTTTTTCTTACATTCAACAGGGATTTGAGCAGGACACAGCTCTGAATATTAGAAGCTGTCCTGGATAACTGTTGGTAACGAAGAGCAACAGCTGGGAGGTAAATTACTACTGTCAAATAGGCTTAAACAAAAATAACATTTTTTTAAATGAAGAAAGTTACATGAAATGCCAAACATGTGGATTTAATTAATATGACTTTCTAAAACCATAAACAAAATTGGGTTTCTATTTCTTTTTCATTTTTTTTTTTTTACAGCACAGCGGAAACAAATTAAATTTGCTCTGAGATGCACTACTTATAAGTATCATCTGTGTTGTAAACATCTTATCCATAATCAGAAATTCAATATTGCAGACCACAAAGCCCACTGAGGTGTTAAGCTGAAAGGTAGGTGGAAAGCAGGGTGAGTTTTTCTGGGGAAAACATGTTTTTTTTCCCAATTGAAAAGCCTTAAATGAGTTTCAATTAGTGGATGACTGGAAAATGATGTTTAATGTCCAATTAGAAAATTGTCTTTTTAGAGTCATGATAACACTGCAGCCCAGGGGTGGATACTCTATTTTGCAGGTAATTCAGACATCATATTTTTATTCTTTATATTACTTTATATTATTTAGGCATGAATGACCAAGCAAAAATCCTGTGCTCACACAGTCTTCAGTAAAACACCTTTTGTAGTATTAGAATCATACTGGAGCCATTCACTGAAACCTTTGAAGGGAGGTTTTAGAAATGGGACAGTAACAAAGCATATTAATGCTAGAAGATGTTGACAAGACAAGTGCAAGCTCCTGTCTGTCTATTATCCAGGTATATAAGTAATGGAGTGGGATGACCACTGTGTTCTGCAAGCAAAGTATAGCTTTTCATAGGTTTTGTCTAAGTCAAGTTTCATGCACAGTGTTGCTTTGTAATTTACATTTCTGAGGGAGTTCTGGCCATGAAAATTGGAAGAAAATTGATTGGAGTTGTGGTACAGGGCTGTGAATGGGTTAGAACTTGTTTTAACAGAGGTTAAATTGTGAAATATGAACAGGAGCAAAATATTATTTGGTGCATGTAAGTACCATGAGACACCTTGGAAGGAAAAAAAACTCATGGTTAGAGTGTCAGCTAATGTGGAAAGTAACAATGAAATGTTTGTTCACCTGGCACAGTGCTGGCGTCAACAAGTAACTGCACATTCCATAAAAAACCCCTTGGAAGGATAACAAAAGGAAAAGGTGTTTTGTTTGTGATGGTATCAGTGAGTAAAATAGACTTTTTGTATGCACAAATGTTATGTATATTGTCATTCTGCTATCACTAAAGACCTAGGGATCTTTGGACAAGAAGAAAATATTCTGAGGCAGCCACAGGATAATTATCACCTCCCTTCTCCCTCTTAGCAATGGCCAGATGTTGTCTTGTAACTGGTATGGTCAAGAGACTGTGCTGGGACTGTGGCACACAGCAGTTGTGTCTCTGTCAGAAGGATGGAAGAATACACTGATTCAGGGTCACCTGACAAGGAACACGAGTCTGTTCTGTCCAGCACTTGTAAATTCACGTCAATGTAATTAGTGGAGGTTTAAAGGGGTACAGGGTGACAAAACCAGGCCCAGGTTCTTTGTAAGCTCATTCTGCCCTAAGCAGTTTTACATCAAACTCCAGGCTACAATGTGTTACCAGAGAGATGTTGCTAATTTAATGGCAGAAGAAAACCCACACGCTAAAATTTTATTATGATTTTTAATGGAAATCTGCTTGAAATCAAGAGTATATTTTCTCTTTACCTCAGTGAAGGCAGTACTTCACCCCGGCAACATTTTTAAAGTCTGATCTTTTGAGCCTTTGAGGAAACCTACATTTGAAAAGAATGATAACTATAATATTCGGATTGCAGTGAGGATTTTGTATATCTCTGCTGCTGAAATATGAAAATTTCTTGTACATATTTTTTTCATCTCATAATTTAAAAACTTTATAGCCAAGACTCATAGTTTTTCAATGTTTTGACTGCCAATATTAAACAATGTAACTGCAAAGTACTGGAATAGATCAGTTTCCTAAAACATATTAATGTAATAAGCACTCAGCTTAAAATTGTTTGAAATAAACATGTCTACTTACTTAAATAAAGTCAGTTCATTTTCCTTCCCTTTGGTATGACATACACCCTTTCCTGTGCACTTTCATCTTTTAGCGTAATTAAAACCCACTAAACACTACTTCAGTTCATCATCCCCAACATCACTAATGGATCCTTCCTGCTCTGAGTGATCTGATGATTACGGATAATATTTCTCTACAGAAAAGTCATTCGTATCAGAAGCACATCCCAGAGTAAATTTAATTTGTAACTTATGTGCTGTAAATATAAACATCGCAGTGAAAAGGTTTGTCTTGTTTATGCTTTTATGCAGGCATATTCATTAAACCTGCATTTTCTACGGTTTATGACATTCATTCAAAATTGAAATGTCACACAGTCAGTTTGGTCTATATGACTACAGAGACTTGCTTGCTGATTTTCCTTTTCATTATTACCCATTACCCTGATGCCTCTACTCCATCATGCTTGCATAAAGTTATAGCACTTACTACTTACAACTCCTTGTGTTCTGTGCCTTTAATGGAAGGGGATATTTGGATCCTACAGGAAAGACATTTTATGGTACTTCTGGGAGGCAGCAAGGAACAACTGAGAAACATGAACTAGGCTGTCAAATAAGATGCATCTTCCTTATTTTGTTGTTCGGCTACTCTTAAAGGTGAATCTGGCTAGCAAGAGACACTTCTTTTGGCTACAGGAAAAAGCACAGATGGATTTGGGAATGTGGCTCTGTGAAAACTTGAAGCTAAATATTGCCTCTGAACTGTAGTCCATCACTGACATGTGATGATGAACAATTCTCTTTCTGGAGAACCAGGGGGATTCCTAGAGCACCAGGGAGCTTGCAGAGCCAAGGGCTTTGCCATGCCCCCCATGGCAGAGACAACTCAGCAGCTCCATGGACTCTGTTCCTTTGGAACTGAGCTGAGAGAGTCACATCTGTCCCTTTAGGAAGTCTTAAATTAGTCTGAAAGCTTTTATGGTGCTTTCTTTTTACTGAATTGCTTCAAGAAAAAAAATCACATTTTCGTGCACTGGCCTTCTGCTGACAACACTGCACTGAGAATGTTTTGTTTTCACCCAGATATACTGATTTCAAGAACAGCCAAGACCTGCTCATGGGTGAACATCTATGACTTGATGCCTTCAGGAAAGATCCATAAAGAAATCAAGAAATGGGAAAGAGCAAGAATGAAATCAAATAAATAGGCACCTGCCTGAAATCCAGGGATCCAGAATTCAGTGAAGAGACATGAATAGCACAAAACAGAGCCTGGGATACAAAGCTGGGGAGGTCTTGTCCAAACAGCAGTGAACAGCCAGAGAAAATCAGTTTTCTGCTTTGTCTTTCAAGAATCAGTACTAGTATTTCTACTGCTTTTATTATAGTATTATTATTATTATTATTATTATTATTATWWTATTATTATTATAAGTAGTAGTAGTTGTTGTAGTTGTAGTAGTTGTAGTTGTAGTAGTTGCAGTAGTTTTAGTTTAGAATTTCAACACAATAGTGTTGAATGGAAGCCTTCGCACCTCCTGATGAATGGATGTCTCAAAAGATGTGAGAATTTCTAATAGTCGGGTTTGTTCCGGTAAAACTTCAGCTTTTTGTTTCTATCTACTCACTGTTTTAGAAGCCTTGCTTCACTTTAATGTGATTTTGCAAAATTTCCAGGTCTCTATGAAGTTTTCTGTCTGATTTTCATTTATAGAGGTTTAATCCCATGCCTTTGTTCTCAGTATTTTTAATAGTGCTCAGTAATTAGGAAGAGAAATAAAAGTGTAATTCAGAAGCAGCTATCTGCAGTGTTAATCATATACATTCTGATTCCTTACTGCAGGAGACATGCTACTATTGATGTTAAAAAATGTGAAGGACAAGGATAAGGATGGGTAGCTAGATTCAAGGCACGACTGACAGCATCTCCTAAAAAAATTAAGAAGATCCTAAAGTAGCTCATGGTTGCTTAAGTCACCCTGGGCTGTGTGTCTCATACAGTATCTAAGTAGTGATTCAGGCATACATTTTGTAAAACATTTGCCTATTTTTCAATTCAAATTCTACCTTTATTATTTATAGCTTAATGCTTGAATTCATATTCAGACGGAACCACTGTTTGTACATTCTGGAGGAGTTAAGAGTCCTGCTGAAGTTCATGGAAAATCTCCTATGGATGTTGATAGGAAACAAAGTTTCACCTTTCATATGAAGGCAGGATTTAACTAGCAATTGTTTTCCTGTATTTTATAAAAATAAGTAATCATGTAACATATGCATAGGGTTTGCTAATATCTCCAGAGATATCTTTGTGGGCTTTTGCTGTTAAAGTTGATATACTGTGGGTTTGATACAGATTTTAATTGTGTTACATTTAATTCCTGTGTAACACAAAACTTGTTGCGTTTAATCAGAGAACAACTRTTGTACCAAAATTAAGCAAATTCAAGTTAGAAATACTGCAAAGTGCTAAGCTTTAAAAGGTAGCCAAGACCAGTTTAAATTGCATTAGAAAGAGATTTTTTTTTTTTTTTTAATGTGATGAGCCAGTTTTGAGCACTTTGACACAAGAAATACATTGATAAACTGCAGTGAGTCTGGAAAGGCCAACAAAATATTTGGGTCCAGAGTATTCTCCCTGTGAGAATTTGAGGGAACTGACCATGAGGAGAAAGGTCTTAGAGGGAACCTGACAACATTCTTTCCATACCTGTAAGGAGTTTCGGAGTAGGTGAAGAGTGTTTAATGAGGTTAGTGGCAGGAGGAGAAAAGAAAATTGTTCTAAATTAGAAGGAGAATAGTTGCAATTCGACATAAAGAAATATTTCTCAAGGTAAGAATCGTCAGGGATGAGGACAAGTTACCTAAGAAAGCAGTGAAATTTTCGACCCAGGAAGACACTGAACCAGTGAAAGCTGACAGGAACTTTGTCTGAATTCAGGGCAATCCTGCCTCAAGCAGAAGGCTGCTAAGCTTCAAACATAAATAATTCTATTGTATTAGCCTGAAAAAAAACGGAATGTTAGAAGCAGTAAGAAATGTTCTACTTTTGTTTACGACTCTTTCGCAAAATTTGAAGTGACATTTCATTTCTATAATCTCTGATTGGTGAGGAAAGGGGGCAAAAGAGATGATTTAAATTTATTTTAGGGTGTATCCCTCACTGATGATGACTCGGTATAATTAAACCCTGGAGAGCTGCCAAATTATACAGCCACAACTTTGTCAAGATTCTAAAATGCTACACTCAAATATGAATGAAGATTACAAATTTCCTGACTCTTGATCATGAAACCTATGTTTTCTCTGACAACTGTTATTTTTAGTTAAAATTTAAGTGGGTATGATGGGAATTTGTTAAGAAATTGTTATATGCATTCTTCTGCATTTCTCTACTCTTATTTAATACACGACAGATTCTTTTTATTCTCTGAAATGGTTATTGAAAAAACAAGTTCACCATTTACAAATATCCAGTATAAATCAAGTAATTCATGCCTCATAACAATTTCCTCTTGCCATGTCCATAATCATTAAATTGAGAGAGAGTTGGGATTTTTCAGAAATTGAAATTCAGATTGTTGAGAAGTCTTCAGGGATATCTTAGAGACCTTTCTGGTACCTAAAGGGACTCCAAGAAAGCTGAAGAAGGACTTTGAGAAATGCCTGGAGTGACAGGAAAAGGGGTAATGGCTTCCTACTGCCAGAGGGCAGGGTTAGATGGGATATTGGGAAGAAATTCTTGGCTGTGAGGGTGGGTGTTGTGATTTGTTCTGTTACCCCCCTGTTGCAATGGTTTTCTCGTGTCTAACTCCTCCCCATCAAATTCTCAGTCTTACCTGACCCCGCCCCTTGTTCTCGATGATTCTGTGTCAGTCCTATAAATGTGCCTCCTACGCTCCCTGTTAATCCCTGATGTACTTACCCCTTTCCCTAGAATGTTCTATGGTTTTGAGCAGTTGATTGGTGGTAACAAGTGGTGCCCTCACAAGACATCTTCCCATAGGCTGCTATAATGTCTATCAAAGTCCCATATCCTTCCCTACCTTTTCCTTATTGTTTAGGTATTTGTCACTGCCTGTAAGACCACCCTGTTTTAAAAGCATATGTTTGCCCCAGCTCGGGGTCTTCAGTCGCTGTACCTTCCCTTGTTAACCCTCCCTCCCAAGGATTAAAAGCCTCTTGGATTTACAACACTGAAGATCCTCCTCTCCTCCTTTATCTCCACTTTGCACCTTAACAGCCCTCTGTGCTAAAGCTTCTGCTCTAAGCCGCCCTCTGGATTGTCCTGCTCCCAGAGAGTGTCCCCCACTGTGTTCAGTGTCAGTGACTGAGCTGGACTGGGTTAAGGGGTTAGAAGGTACTGCTTCAGATGGGGAAGCCCTGGCACAGGGTGCCCAGAGCAGCTGTGGCTGCCCCATCCGTGGAAGTGTACATGGTCAGGTTGGGTGGGGCTTGGAGTAACCTGGGATAGCGGAATGTGTCCTGCCTGTGGGAGGGGGTCAGAATGTGATGATTTCTTAGGTCCCTCCAAACCAAAACTTTGTTATGATTCAAAGAGTCTTTGATTCATAACTTTTTCCACCAGCTCCAGAAGAAATACTGTGATGTCTTGTCTTGGGATGTAATATGTAACCAAAAATGTGTGTTCTGTTTTCCATCTGTAGAAACTGGTTGGGGAGGTGTTTTTTTTCTCATAACTTCAGGCGGGAGAGGGCAGGTGCCTCTGTTAATGGGCCAGGTATTATAACCAGGTGGGGCAGTGTTCTTTATCTCTTCCGCTACCCATCCTCCCTTCGGGGGGCATATCTTCTGTTAATGGGTCATTGAGTCTCATTACATGACTGATAAAATTACATCATTCTATTGTGAGATGCTCCACCCAGTAGAGCATTCCATTCTTCCTACCTAGATAAAAACTGAGAGTCAGAAACACATGGACAGCCTGTTTCTGCTGGACTTCCCAGAGGAAGACCAACCCCATGTCATCACCACTGGACCTTCAGAAGGGGACTACATCCTTCTACAGGATTATCTTTGCTCCATTACAACCACATCTGTTACTCCAGGAGGGCTAACTTGGACTGTGTCCAATACCCTGACCTACAGGGTGATATTCTGACTGTCAGTGTTTCTAGGCTTTTTTTCTTGTTTGCTTGGTGATTTGTTTTTCTGTACTGCTACATTTGTATTTTTATTATTTCTAGTAAAGAACTGTTATTCTTATTCCCATATCTTTGCCTAAAAGCCCCCTTAATTGCATATTTATAATAACTTGGAGGGAGGGGTTTACAATCTCCATTCCAAGCAAAGCTCCAGCTTTCCCTAGCAGACACGTGTCTTTCCAAACCAAGACAGATTTTGGCACCCAAGTGTGGGGCTTGAGGGCATTGAGAGAAAAAAGGAATAATGGTTCTTGAGTGACCTAAGTTCTTGTGTACTGAATATAGAACCTCGTTAAGTAGCATCATGTGGTCTAGCTTACCTTGGTTCTGGTGGCACGTGGTTATGGCTGTATTTCTCCCATTTGCAGGCCCTTATCTAAACATGGGCCTAAGTTTGCTTTCACCTGGGGAGCGTGCAGCACACCTGAACAGCAACACTCCTTTGCCCAGATCAAGCAGGAGATCGCTCATGTGGTAGACCCGGGCCCATTCAGGACGGGACCAGAGTTTAGGAATGTGCTTTACTCCACAGCCAAGAACAATAGTTTGTCCTGGAGCCTTTGGCAGAAGGTGCCTGCTGAGACTCAAGGCCAACCACTGGGATTCTGGAGTCGAAGCTACAGAGGGTCTGAAGCCAACTACACTCCCACAGAGAAGGAAATCTTGGCCACTTATGAAGGAGTTCAAGCCATCTTGGAGGTGGCTGGCATGAAAGCACAACTGGTCCTGGCACCCAGACTACCAGTGCTGGGGTGGATGTTTAAAGGAAAGDTTCCCTCTACCCACCACGCCACCAGTGCCACAAGGAGCAAATGGATCGCCCTCATCACCCAGCGCGCCCGTATTGGAAACCCAAATCGCCCTGGGATTCTGGAAGTGATCACCAACTGGCCRGAAGCTGAAAATTTCAGTCTCACCGACGAAGAGGAACAAGAGCARGTAACCCGGGCTGAAGAAGCTCCACCATATAACCAACTGCCAGCAGAAGAAACACGCTACGCTCTTTTCATTGATGGTTCCTGAGACATTGTAGGGATGTACTGGAAGTGGAAAGCAGCTGTATGGAGCCCCACACGACAGGTCTCACAAGCCACTGAAGGAGAAGGTGGATTGAGTCAACTTGCTGAACTCAAAGCCATTCAATTGGCCCTGGACATTGCTGAAAGAGAGAAGTGGCCAAGCTCAACCTCTACACCGATTCATGGATGGTAGCTAATGCTCTGTGAGGTTGGCTGGAAAGGTGGAAAAAGGCCATCTGGCAGCATAGGGAAAAATGAGTCTGGGCTGCTGACGATTGGAAAGACACTGCCACTCAGGTAGAGAAGCTAAAAGTCTGCCATGGAGAAGCCCATATGCCCGATAGTTGGACTAATGAGGAGCACCGACACAACAAGCAGGTAGGTCGGGCTGCAAAGATAGAGGTGTCAAAGATAGATTTAGATTGGCAGCACAAGGGAGAATTGTTCCTAGCTCGATGGGCCCATGATGCCTCCAGTCATCAGGGCAGAGATGCCACCTATAAGGGGGCACAAGACCGAGGGGTGGATCTAACCATGGACAGTATTTCTCAAGTTATCCATGACTGTGAGACATGTGCTGCCATCAAGCAGGCCAAGCGGGTGAAGCCCCTCTGGTATGGTGGATGGTGGTCCAAATATAAGTATGGGGAGGCCTGGCAGATTGACTACATCACCCTTCCCCAAACCCGCCAAGGCAAGCACTACGTGCTGACCATGGTGGAAGCCACCACTGGGTGGCTGGAGATCTACCCTGTGCCTCATGCCACTGCCTGGAACACCATCCTGGGCCTTGAAAAACAAGTCCTGTGAAGACATGGCACCCCTGAGAGAATTGAGTCAGGTAACAGAACCCATTTCAAGAACAGCCTTATAAACACCTGGGCCAGAGAAAATCACATTGAATGGATATATCATATCCCTAATCATGCACCAGTTGCCTTCATCAATTTGTCAAGTACAAAATGTCAAAGCTGATGAATATACCTAATTGACATTAACACTAACTTAGAGTAGAACACCAGAGAAAATAAGTAGAAATTTAATTACCGTTTCCTTTTCTTCCTTTGATGCCTTGGTAGTTGCATAAAGCAGCTCTAGGTAAGGCCACTTACACCTCCTGTCAGGAAATTTTGAATTTCATTGTACAGAATAACGGTAATTGAGACACAGGACTCTTGGCAATTTATTTCTCTGTGGCACTAATGAGGATGTCTATCTGCTCTCCAGCACTTTACAACTCATCATGACTTGTAATGTCTTTTTATTATTAGCACCCAGTTAGGCAGCAAGAAAACTGAAGTACAGCAGGACGACATGACTTGTCCAAGGTCTCTTATGTCATTGACCATGTAAAAATTTTAGAGCTGCTAAGTCCTAGCTCTGGTCTATTTCCAAGGCTGCTGCTAATGCTGTTTAATGTTATTTTGTCCAATGTGGATATCATCCTATTTTTCCATGACTTTTGTTTAATGTCAAAATATTTGCATTCAAATAATGTCCCTTAAATGCAGGTATATTGCCTCCACTGACAGCTAGGTAATAGTAAATTGAATTAATTAAAAAAAAATAAATCTAGTCCTTGGTGACGTTGATTATCAGTGTGTTATAAAATTAATTAAAATAATACTTTGAAACAACCTGCCATTCCACAAGAATCATCTTTAGTGCTTACTTTTAGAGGAAAGATAAAGCAAGTATGTGTGGATGTTCTTAAAATAGTGAGTTTTAGAAGGAAAACTCTAGATGAAGACACTATAAAGAACAGAATAAAATTAATAATCAGGAACTCATCCGTATGAATTCCTTTAAGTTTCCAGCTGTATTTTGTGTTCCTCATATACCATCAATCTCTTGAGTTGTCTTGACTTCAGTAGACTAGGTCGTTTGGACTGTAATCCTACGCATAGAAAACAAATTGTTCCCACTGCAACTGGAGGTTGGTTTTGTTACTGCAAGAAAAAGAAAGAAATCCACTTCCATCAGGCAATAATACAGATTTACAGAAATTCAATCAGTTATGGAAAGCTATCATAGTGAGATGCAGCATCTAACTGAGACTTACCAGCAGTGGCTTTGGTTTTAGGTATGTATTAGTTACTGAGCTAACTTACACCATCAGTTTGCTGTTCCAAGGAGCTCCAGAGACACATTTAACAGCTTCTTTCTTTACATTCCTCTTTGCCTCTGGAAATATCTCCCACTTTGTCTCCAGTGAGGGGATACTTGAGCAGAAATTAGTGCTCTTTGAGAGCTTCAGTCCCTCACATTCACTTGCACAATGTTGGTTGAGTTGCACATCCAATATCTGCCTTCTTTTCACAGTTCCTGCATGTTCATCAGCTAATATTCTGTGATAATTTTCATCAAGTCATCTAGTCTAAAACATAATTCTGCATAGGTGTTTTATTAAATTTCATCAGCCAGTGTTTGGATATGTCCATACTGGGTAGGTTGCACATGCCTGTGGTGCAGCAAATGGAGGAAGGACTAAAGATTTAGTGGGATCAATCCCCTTGTCTGAAGATTAGGTGATAAATGTGCTTACTTTTGAACTTGGATCATAAAGTCATAACATCATTTAGGCTGCAAAAGATCTCTAAGATGATTGAATCCAACCATCAGAGCATTGCTCAAGCCCATCACTAAACCATGTCCCTGAGTGTGACAGCTACATGTCTTTTAAATCCCTCTAGGTATGATGAGACTGCAATTTCCCTGGGAAACCTGTTCCAGGGTGTGACAGCCCTTTTTTTCCCCTCTAATACTGATTCTAAGCCTTCTCAGTGCATCTTGAGATGACTGCCAGCCTGGGTGTGAAGCATGGGTGAAATTCCCAGAGCATTTACATTTGGTGGCTTTTCACTGGTTCTGTAAACAGCAAATAGTTATTATCTGCCTGCAGTAGATACAGAAAGAGGGATAGGTAAGAAAGTGAATAGAAAAGATGGGGAAATAAAACCAAACAGAAGCAAATGGCTGCTGAATTTTAAAGTTCATTTCAGCATTAACTTGAATAGCTGAACTCCAGGAGGAAAAGCAAAAGTATTCAGCAAACTCAAGCAGAAAAGTAGAACAAATCTTGAGTCAGATTGATGATACCTCAGGAACTGTATTTCAAAGGGATTTAGAAGGTTATACCCTACATTACACAGAAAGTGTGATAACCATGCAAGTAAATGTTAATTTCCATGGAAATTACAACAATAAAGCACTTTGAGGTAGTATCTTTCATGCAGCAAAGGTCCCAGGGTACTTTACTATTCAAAACAATTTAAAACAGYGACAGACAACATTTTCTGTATTTGATTTAAAATCAGCAATGAAAACCAGCTTTTGCATTTCTAAAAATKATAAACATTTTGCATTGAGACAAAATTTTTCTATACTGCCTCTGATTCCAGCAGACACCTGAACTCTGTACATTTTGTTTTCCTCTTTGCTTGCTGGTGCTGCTCTGTTAGTGAATATCAACCCTCCCTAAGGCAACAGCTTTACAGCACAGAAAAATTACAAAATGGTACTTAAAGTTCACTTGGGTCTAGTCATCCTTTGAGTCTAGTCTTCCTTGGGTCTAGTCATCCTTTGGGTCTAGATCTGTTGGTGGGGAAGAAAATGTCTTCCAAAACAACACTTTAACTGCAAACAGCACCAGGATACTGCCTTGGGGATATCAGTCCTTATTCTGCAGCACTCCAGAACTCAGGTCTCAGGAATAATCTTCACGTTAAGCACCTCTGCTGTTTAAAGGTCTGTAGTGGAATAATTTTCGTAAGCTTATCCTCAGTAGACCCAGGCTGTAGCAAATGTGTCGTAATTTCTCATCCACTTAGAAACCCTAACTTTTTTTTCTGCCATCTTTTTGGGGACATTCACATCGGCTTTTTCCTTTCATGCTGAAATTTTCATGATTCCAGACAGGTGAATTTGAAGGGCTGAGGGACATGTATATGCTTTCTTGCTTACTTTTCTTTATTACATTGATGTCACATTTCATTAGCTGCAAATCTTGCCTAAAACATTTTGCAAACTTAGTTTTTCTAAATGTAAATCCTCCCTAAATGCTTTGGAAGTAATTCTTATTAAGTTTTATCAAAATTTAAGATAGAAAAAAATAGGTAGCCTGATGGAATGTTCTCAAAACAGCTTAACATTTGTTGCCATTTATTTGCATATCAGTGTTTAAAGGGCTCACCTATTTTCTAGCTATTTTTCTGACAAGAATAACTTTCCAGGAAAAGGCATTCATTATGTCTGAAAATTAACTGGAATTTGAGAATTTTAATACAGATTACATGGCTAGTTCTTGCAAAGCTTGYACTAGTAAGAAAGATGTTTCTTATTTCTGTAGATAAGTTAAACCAGTGTGGTTCAATTGCTGGCACAAGGACTGGGTATGATCCATGAGTCCTTTTCATCTCAGTATCTATCACATCCCATTGTTCCTTGACAAAAAAAATCTTTTGTGGAGCATCTTGAGTGTGATCCCCCAACACGTACTGGACAAACAAAGGATGAGACTCAAACCAGCATGGATTTCAGAAAGGCGGTTCCTGCCTGACCAGCCTGGTCTCTGATGAGCAGGTCATCTGCCTGGTGGATGAGGGACAGGCTGTGGATGTGTCTGCCTGGACTCCAGCAAAGCCTTTGACACTGTCTCCCATGGCATCTTCTGGAAAAGCTGCAGCCTAGGGCCTGGACAGGTTCAATCCTCTCTGGGTTAAGAACTGTCTGATGGCCCAGCCCAGAGAGTGGTGGGAATGGTGTTGCATCCATCTGGGAGCCAGTCACTGGGGTGTCCCCAGGGATCAGTGATGGGTCTAGCSCTGTTTAAAATCTTTTTTGATGATCTGGATGAGGGGATCAAGTGTACCCAGAGTAAATTCATGGAGGACACCAAGCTGGGTGGGTGTGTGGATCTGCTGGAGTGCAGGAAGGCTCTGAGGAGGGACCTGGACAGGCTGGCCATGGGCTGAGGCCAGTGGTGTGAGGGGCACCAAGGAGAAGAGCCAGGTCCTGCCCTGGGTCTCACCAACTCCTGCAGCTCCAGGCTGGGGCAGAGGGGATGGAAAGGGCCCTTTGGGAAGGGCCCTGGAGGTGTTGGTGCCAGTGGCTGGACAGGAGCCCAGGAGTGCCCAGATGGGCAAGGGGCTGATGGCCCCTGGGCTGTCCCAGCCATGGTGTGACACAGCCCCAGGGCAGGGCCCGTCCCCTGGGCTGCACTGCTGAGGCACCTCCAGTACTGGGAACAGCTCTGGGACCCTCAGGACAAGAGAGACACTGAGGGGCTGGAGCACGTCCAGGGAAGGGAACGGAGCTGGGGAAGGGGCTGGAGCCCCAGGGGCAGCTGAGGGAGCTGGGAAAGGGTCTCAGCCTGGAGAAAAGGAGGCTCAGGGGGGACCTTGTGGATCTGAACAACTCCCTGACAGGAGGGGACAGCTGGGGGTGTCGGGCTCTGCTCCCAGGGAACAGAGACAGGAGGAGGGGAAACAGCCTGAAGATGTGCCAGGGGAGGTTCAGGCTGAACGTCACAAAGACTTTCTTCTCTGAAGCTGTTGCCAATTATTGGAAGGGGCTGCCCAGGGAGCTGGTGGAGTCACTGTCCCTGGACATATTCAACAAATGATTGGACATGGCACTCAGTGCTCTTGTCTGGTGGTGATCAGTTAAAGTCTGGATTCAATGATCTTAGAGGTCTTTTCTAACTTAAATAATTCAGTGATTCCCGCACTTTCAACATTCCCTGTGAAATACTGTTGTTTTCATCTGAAAGAGATATAGGCAGTCAGAGCTCTTCCTCCAGTGCTTTTGCAACCCAGCACACATCAGCTGACTGGAACTTCCAGCCTTGTTCTCAGACCTTGGGGTGCCGTAAGAAACTCAAAGCAAGGATTTGGTTCTGTATTRACTTAAACTCTCTCATACTTGCAGGTGAGTACTTATTGGGAACTTCCACCTGTAAACTTTAGTTTTTTTGAAGGAGAGAGGATGAGGAGATACTTTTAGCAGAACTGAAATTTCTACAAAATCTGTATTTTTTTCCCTAAATGAATGTCATTTTTTCTTGAAATGCTCTGATTTACCATAATGAGAATAAAGTAAATAGCATGTCAGTTCAGTTCACACTGTGCTGTTAAAGAGGTGGGTTGTACACATGTTTTTTGGATTTTTTTGCCCATTTAAGAAATTTGCTTCATTTGACCCCAGGTGATGGTTCTAGTCCCCATGATGCAGGTTGCTTTCCTCTCACCTGTGTCAGTGCCATCTGGATTTGTTGCTAAAGAAAATTTTTCACTAATTACATCCTGGGCTGCCACAGTATCCTCTACAAGACCCATTCCACTTTTTAGCCTTTGAGAGGTACAGGAGCAGATGGTGAGGGCTTAGAGAAAGAACATGAAATGTCCTTACTGATTTTGGCCAAAGATCCATATATTCATATAATTGCAGAATCATTAAGGTTGGAAAAGTCCTGTAGCATCATTATCTCCAACCGTTAACCTATCACTGCCAGGTTCACCATTAAATCATGATCTTAAGCACCACATCTACCCATTTTTGAATGCTTTGAGGGACACTGATTCCATCACTGCCTTGGGCAACCAATTCTTCCAATTCTTGACAGCCCTTTTAGTGAAGAAATACTAAATATAAACCTCCCCTGGCACAACTTGACACCACTTCCTCTTGTCCTGTTAAGCTTCCACCTCTGTTTCTGGAGATCAAAAGCAATGTATGAGGAGACGATCATGCCCAGTAAAAATACAAAGATCATGCCCAGTAAAAATACAAAGTGATAATTTTGCTGAATACGCTTCCCGTGGAAGATGTCACTTGGAAGCTTCCAGAGATGTTGATAGTGTTGTAGGTGGTGTTAGCTGCCTTCGTGGATTGTCTTGTCTATCCTGCCCTTGAACCAAAGCAGACTCCAGCCCCTGGAACACCTCTCAGGACTGTTCAGCACACCTCAGTGTGGATTGTTTGAATAATCATATCCTTTTTTTTCATCTCGGACTGCCTGCTTATGGAGTTCATCTTATGCTTTCAGTGATTTAACTGGAAAAGCAATCCAAAGTGCATCTTACTGTCCCTTCCACAGGCCATTAATTTTTTTTTTTCTCTCTTGAATGTCTTGTTCCTCATTAATTTGTGACCTGGATTATTTCAACTACCTATCTACTGAGAATCCCACATGCTTAGGATGCTGTGTACACTATGATATACTTAATGATTTTCCAAATAGTGTTTTTTACTCTTTTTCTCCTTCTTTTCTTCTTCCTAACGTGCTTTTCTGGATGCTGCTGAACATTACATTGGTAGTTTCATGGTCTGTTATAAACTCCAATTTCATTTCTGAGCAGTAATAATTAGTACAGAGTACATTTCTTCTAACATCAARATTAGGCCATTGGGATTTAGTTTCCCCATGTGAATAACTTCGTGTTTGTTTGAAACAAACATTTTCTTCTCATATTCTACCACTGATTCTTATGACCTCCTGTAATTCTTCAGGCAGCCTTCATCTTTCCCACAGGTAAGTACTACAGTCCCATTACCAAAATGTGATCTTCTGCTCTTTCAAGTCTCTTTCAATTAGTGTAAGGACTCTACCAACTAATTTACTGACCCGTTTTCCCTTAACACTTCCATTGTGAGGAGTTTTGACAGAAACTTCTTGAAAAGCTAACCAGGCTTTATTAACCGGCCTTATTCCCCTTCTCTGTTAGGTATTAAATTATCATTTCATGATGTAGGATGCTGCCCAAGCTTGCAAAAGCAACCTGTCAAATGGAGCCATAAAAATAATTAAATACTTCATCATTTTTGCAACTCTAGCACTATTTAGGCATTTCCTTTAAAATTTTTTGGGCATCAGTTTTTTTATCTCYCTGAGATGGGGAAGACTTGCTGTTCCTCAAATAAAAGATGAGAGACTTCAAGGAAGCAGTTACAGAAGAAACAGAGTACTTTAATAAACTGATAACTTAGAATAAGTTTCATACAACTTACAATCAAGTGATTTTTTTTTAAAATTGCAATTTGAATATTTCATGGAATATGTAAGGAGTACAATTTTATAAATTTAACAAAAAAAAAGTATTAATACTGAAACAGAGATTTAGAGAAGTTAAAAAAAAACCGTAGTAGAATGTTATCATGTTTTATTCCATGACAATATTTGCCCTAATTTTTTTGATTCGTAGATGAGAGGAATGAAATGTGCTAAGAAGGGAGAAAAACATTGGAGGGATATGAATAAAATGGCAGAGGAACATTGCTTCAAGGCAAAGATCTTCTAGCATCTGATCACTAATATAACTCTGCTTAATAAAAAAGGTGTCATGTGAACATATTTAATTTTCTAGCTTTTCTAATTTACATGCCCTGAATCTAACCCACTTTGTTTTGATCTATGGCCATCAGTAGATGTGGAAATGAAAAGCATTCCTAGTATAACTTCCACTCTGCAGCTGTTGGACTTACAGGCTCTCTAGCACTTTACTGGAATGTCATGCTTATTTCTGTGGAGAGCAGATCAAGGGAGCTGTAGCAACAGTGCTGTGGAGATGAGTTGAGAGAGCTGGGGGTGTTCAGCCTGGAGAAAAGAGCGCTCTGGGGCCTAAAAAGGCTTCAAGAGAGCTGGAGAGAACCTGTAGTGACAGGACATGGGGGAATGSCAAGGGGCAGCGCTAGATTAGATACTGGCAGAAATTATTTCCTGAGGCCCTGGCTAAGGTCCTGGCACAGGCTGCCCAAAGAAGCTGTGGCTGCCCCATCCCTGGAAGTGTCCAAGACCAGGTTGGATGGGGCAACCTGGAATAGTGGAAGGTGTCCCTGCACATGGCAGTTGGAGTTGGACTGGGTGATCTTTATGATCCTTTCCAACCCAAACCATTCTGTACTTGGGCTTGTAGGTGCTGCCATAAGCCTGCATAAAGTGAGGACATCAGAATTTCTGGAGGCAGAAACAGAAATCTCTGTTTTATTTCCTCCTTCCCTTGAGCCAGCACTTCAGGTGTCTGTGTGCAGCTTACGGGGATGCTGGTGTGGAACATAACTGCTAAGGCTTCGGCTCAGTGGACAAAAGGATGATTTAATATGAACCTGCCTTGAGTGTAATGACAGACATCTCAACAAGACCAATCTCATCCATTATTAAGAAGTTGTCTCAATCAGAGTTAGTCTCCAAAGACCCTATTTTTAGTCTGTGTAGAGAAATAGGAAATTCTGGGAGTGACTCATTTGGCCTATTTTTATCTTTTATTTTAAAATGGAATGAATCACAACTAGTCTCCACTGACCATACTGAAAAGAGGTCCATTAACCAGAACTGGGAATGTGGACTGACTAACTCAGATGCAGATCTCTCTGTTTAGTCTAGTCAATAAATAGAAAAGTATGAATTATGCCTTTGCATGGAACTCAAGCACAAGAAGTTAGATGGCAATATAGGCAGACAGAAAGAGATGTGCAGTGGGTCCTCAGCTCCTCTTCCAGATGAGTTAGCACCATGTCTAACAGCCTGTTTGCTTCTGGACACATTTTGCTTCCAGGCACAAGATGTTCACTTCCTGTAAAGGAGGGTAAAGGATTTTAAAAGTTGGTAAAAGGGAAAAGGCCATTCCTGTCACACAGGAGTGTGACTCTAACACCCTTTGACTGGTAAGTGTGTAATAATTACTATATGCTAAAGACCTTTGCAATGGGTAAGATTTAAGGGTATGAATTGGCAGACTTCCTATTTTATAAATTCTGCATATTTCTTTCAATATTCTAAAAATATGTAATTCAGAAAGGTTTTCATGGCAATTTTTTGTTGTTTATTAAAAAATAAATCACTGATAAAAAAATTACAGAATAGGAAAAACATGCTAAACCAGACAAAAAAGAAAAGTTATTTTGCATTATTAAGTCTGGAGATTGATATTGAAATTGTTTTTTCTCCTAGCAACTTGTGAGTGAAACTCTTCATATCACAGAGCTGAAGAAWGTCTGGTTTTACTACAAAGTCCAGCAGTGATTCTTACCACTTTAGATAGATATGTTCTTGATTTGCTAAGTGGTCCTTCAATACTTCTGGCACCCCTGGTTTAGCTCAAATCCCAGGGGAACAGATCACAGGGTGACAAACAGACCACTGAGTAATTTTGTACTCTGTAAATAAAGGAGCTGTAGGAAATCAGACTTGCTGCTGAAGATATTGCAAGCTTGTTAGCTGGCTTCATATTCCAATTCCTCTGCATGTTTTTTGCTTCTTTTTTTTCAGCACAGAGAGTCTATTCTAGATCCTCAAATGATACACAAAATTATAATTGCTTATGTTTCTAAGAGACCTTGAGCCCATTTTGTTGACATTAGATACTTAATTCTCGTGCTGCCATTTCAAGCTAATAAGGGTGAAAGGTCTATCCCTTTACAGAGCTGAAAAATTAATCCATTCCTGGCTGAAAAGAGCAGATTGATAAGCAGGGTTGGGTTTGGATCAGAATAGGAGGTAAGAAATAATGACCATCTTTGTTTTTCAAATCAAGATCAGAGTCAAATAATTGAGAAATTTTGTCATGAGATGATAGGAAAGTCCAAGGGATGGGAGAAAGAAAAAGATAATCAAATGTCATAATTTTAACAGGTAAAATACCTATAAGAGATCTAGGCACAGTATCACTGGAACCAAGTCAGAGATGTTTGAAAAAGCAGATTGCAGATAAAGTACAACAAAGTACGGTATTGGACTATCATATTTTTCTGGAAGATATTGGCTGCTTTTCAAAAGAAACGCTGTGTTGACGCCCAAGTTCTATGCTTTTATTCTCACAAATTGTTGCTGAATTGGTCTGTTTATAATGATATATCATTCCAGCTCTTTGCATGTGCCTACCAGCTTCATTTCAGAGTGCCTGAATTACCATTTCAAGTACTGTCTATAAAACTCATGAGGAATTTACAGTTGAAAGTGAGCAAAAGATCATCTGCCAAGTATAATAGAACTGAAGTGATGTGTAACAAATTCCCTTACATGGGAAATGCATTTCAAGAAGGACTTCAGATCTGGCTTTGAGTACACAGAACAATTCCACAAAGGAAAAGAACAATTTAAAAGTAATCAAAATATTGTGCTTGGTTTTGACTGCAATAATGTAAAGTTTCATCATGAGTTAAAGGTGGAAAACTGAAAATGCCTAGAGACTCTGTCCCCTCCTGACAAAAAATGATCTRGCCTCAGGTAGTCTTTGTCACTTCTCAGCTGTTCTACAGGAACATGATATTCCTGGGCATGACGCCTTCACTATTTAGGAAAAGCCAATTAGTACTGAACACTGGAGCGAAATGAGTCTCTCCATTGCATATGATGCTTTTCCCTCAGGGAAGAGAATGAAAGAGAAACAATATGTGACAGTACAGTAATGTTGCTTAATGCACTCCTGGAAGAAACCCAGCTACTGTTGTGAACAGGCTTGTTTAAAGTCTCTGAGGAACAGATTTGGGTGTTTCACTCCAAAAAAAAAAAAAAGAAAAAAAAAAAAAAGAAAAAAGAGAGGGAGAGAGAAAGGGATGTGCTAAATCAGGCTTTTGTGTTTGGTTTTCATTTTTGTTGTTCTTTTTCATTTTTGTTGTTTGGAGGCAGGTGTCAGGTTTGTTGTGTGTATTTTTGGTGTGAAATCAGAATAATTTCATTAAATACTTTGCATGAAGAAAATTCCTAAATACTGATTCACATGAACAAGCAGATATAATGAGTACCCTTTTTTTTTTTTTTTTCCCTGTATGGGAATTAAATGGTCTCATCCAATACAAAATTAGCATCAGTGTTCTTCTTGACAGAAGTTGGTTGCAATTAGGGTTTTCTGTGATAATTAGCAGCCTGCAGTGGTCATAGCTGCAGGGTTGTGAAGGAAGCAAAACAGATTCTAAGCAAAAAAGAGTGTGTCATAAGCTAAATTTCAAAAATGCAACCTACCTTCCTGTGAAAGTGTTCCATCCCTGGGGGTGTCYAAGGCCTGGTTGGACAGGTCTTGGAGCAACCTGGGATAGTGGAAGATGTCCCTGCCCGTGGCAGAAGGGAYTGGAATGAGATGGTGTTTAGGGTCTCTTTCAATCCAAACCATACTGTGATTCTATGATTCTGTGATGATTCTTTATTAGAAAAAGAAGTGTTAACCATTCATTTTATTCACTGATCCTCACCTGGTACCTCYCTTTAACATGGACCATTCTCATTTTTAAGTAAATAGTTTTCATCCTATTTTACCCATGTAATACTGGAAAACTGTTTTTATAGCATGCTATCTGTGACCATAGAGTACTAAAGCTTGAGCTGGGGGAGATTTTTAACTTATTTTTACCTTGTTTTCCTTCTGCAAYATTTTATGTCTGCCTTGAATTATAGGATTTCTCTCTCACTGATGTGGTTTAGGGGTGGACTTGACATTTTTAGGTTAATGGTTCGACTCAATCATGTTAAGGCTTTTTCTACCTAAAGATTCTATGACTCCTATGATTCTATGCCTTGTATACAAAGTAAACATACCTTGTGTTTTCAAGTACCAGATTTTCAAATGAGGAGGTGAAAATGTCTACATCTTGATGCAAACCATTTTCACTTTGCAAGTTCTTAACAATTATTAAATCTGTCAATATTCCATGGCAAAACTCACGTTCCCTTCACTTGGTGCTATCAGTAGAATTCCTCTAATCCTCAAAGGGCTTGCACAGATAAAATCCTACTGTACTACTCTCAACTATGTCTTGTTGGATTGATCTTACAAGGTCTCTGCAAAACAGGTGCCCCCTTACTAGGAAGCAACTTAAAAACTGAGACACTCCCACGTGACATCTGAAAAGTTACTGGCTCTCAGTGACTGATATTGATGAAAAGAGCCATTTTATGAGTCTATGAAAAGAGAAGAAGATCTTTCTGGGCAGGTGAAAGTAAGTGTAATTTGAAATCCGGGCTCATAGAATTGTTTGGGTCCAAATGGATCTCAAAGATCATGTCATTTCAACCCCATGCCACAGACAGAGGCACTTTCCACTAGACCAGATTGCTCCACAGACTATCCAACCTCCTCCTAAACACTTCTAGAAACTGTAGGACATCTGCAGTTCTCTGAGCAACCCATCTCAGTGGCTCGCCACCCACAGAGCCAAGAATTTCTTCCAAATWTCTAATCTGATACTATTCTTTTACAGTCTGAAGATGTGGTCCCTTATCGTTTCACTCCAYGTTCTTGTCAAAAGTGCCTTTCCAGCTCTTTTGGAGGCCCTTTAGGTACTGGAAGKGTATTTATGTTCTCCATGCATCCTTCTCTTCTCCAGGCTGAGCAGCCACAATTCCCTCAGCCTGTCTCCAGCCCTCTGGGCATTTTTGTGGCCTCCTCTGGACTCACTCCAACAGGTTAATGTAATTTCTGTGATGGGAMCCTCAGAGCTTGATGCTGCTGTCCAGCTGGGGTCTTATAGAATGGGGGTGRGGGGATTCACTTTCCTTAATCGGCTGGTCAGGTTTCTTTATCCTTATGTATGTATCTTATATATTATTTCATATCCCTGTATATAACATTCTTCTGAGCAGTCTGATCGTGTATCTGTGTTGCTTCCGGGCCTGCTCAGCTGGGGGAAACACTGATCTCTACAGATCAGATTCAGGGGCGACGACAAGCCCGGAGGGTGCTGTCAACATCCACTGCCCGCTGCTCCTGAACCCTTTASCTACATAGGGGAAAGGAAGAGGATTGGTTTGGCGTTCAGTGAGAATCGTGGGTTTGTGAGGTTTATTTCTGAGCGCAAAGGTGTGTCTGTATTGATGCACAGCCCCCCGGGGAAGGAAGACAAGCCGGCACAAAGAGCGGGGCTCGGCACGGAGGATGCAGCAGATGCTCGGTGCCATCTAGTGGGAAGAAGCATAGGGAGCACCGGGAAGGTTTAACAAAAAAAGTGCCTAATCTCACAGGTTATTTCATGGACTTTCGCTCACGACAATTTATATTTCTCCGCAGGGCAGAAAGTCATGCTCCTGGATGCATAAATACATACTCATAACACGCACGTCAGGACAACAAAGTTTATTGCCATGGCAGAGCTGGTTTTCTCACRGAGAGCATCCACTGCCTCTTATCTTGCAGCTCCAGCTCTAAAGCGTAGGGTTCTGCTGTGGTGAGCAGCAAGGATTTCTACCTGCTATGCCTTTTTTGCTTCCTGGGAACTAAGATGGAAAGGGAAAGAATGAAAGAGAATKAAGTTATTTTCTGTGGCAATGAGGAAAGGGTGAGAGAATTTGGATTGTTCAGAGGGGAGAAGGCTCCAGAGTGACATGATTGTGGCTTTCCAGTACCTGAAAGGGCTACAAGAATGTCAGAAAGAGACTTTTGAAAAGGCTTGAAGTGGTAAGTGAAGGGRGAAATGGCTTTAAACTGACAGAAAGAGGTTTAGGTTAGATATTAGGAAGAAATTCTCTACTGTGAGTGTGGTGAAGCCCTGGAGCAGGTTGGCCAGAGAAGYTGTGGCTGCTCGGTCCCTGGAAGTGTCCAATGCCAGTTGGACGGGGCTTGGATTAACCTGGGATAGTGGAAGGTGTTCCTGCCTGTGGCAGGGAGATGGAACAAAATGAGCTTTACATCCCTTCCAACCCAAACCACTCTGCGATTCTTTAAATCAAAGCCTGAATTTTCTGGGAAATCATAGCATTACTTGGTGTCTGGCTAGTAATTAATAAATAAAGGCCTCTTCTCGCTCTGAATCTTTCTCTAATGAGGACATATATAAATGGCCTCTCAGTGTAGCCATATATAAAACATAGGAGGATTGGAGTCTCTAATCTTTGTCCCATTTGAAATGATCAGAGATTAAAGATGGAGGAAAACAGGAATTCTGGTAGGGTTGCTAAAGGTCTATGGAAGAGTCAACAATTTTACTCAATATTATCCTGGCCAACACAACATATTGAGCTCAGGTACGTTCCTTTCTGAATAGTTCCTGGAATTACTGTAGGAAGTCATAGGTCTATTAACCAAAAGTCAAGAGGCAGAGTTAACACCTTCTTTCTAAAACTGAAGGGATTATTTACCATGTTTATCTTAACGTCCGCTGTAGGAAACAGAGTAAGTCACACTCCCAAAAATGTCACCTGGGGTGAAAAGATATGGCAAAATACATCCCAAAACATTACTCTTGCACTGTATTTTATGAATTTTGTGTCATGTTTTCCAGCTGGTTCATTGTGATATTTTTCAACAAGTTTTATTATRGTTTATTTTCACCAAAATTAGATCAGCCATGTTGATATAGGATTACAGCTTCACTTTGCAATTCCTTAAAGATGAAAAYAACTCTAGGAAAAAGCTTCAACAGATCCACTTTATCAAATGTTTCTTTTTCTTGTTTAATCAATAATAAGATTATAACAAATTTTTGAGTTTCAGAAAAGACTCTCTGCATTCTTAACCCCAATCATTTTCTGTTCATCTGACCTGTTACCAGCAACATTTCTGACCTAAAAGGAGTAATTCTGTTTCTTGCCATCAGAACTCTTTCTCACTGCCTGCCTGMCTCTATTGAAATCCCATTTCTGACCCTGTTCATACCAACCTCTCAGAAAGCTACTTTTGAGCATGTCTCAGATAGAGTCAGATTGTAAGATTGACCAAGATGCTCAAAAAGACACACAGAAGTGATGGGGGTTTAGGTTTTAATTTATTTATTTATTTATTTATTTATTTATTTATTTATTTATTTATTTATTTATCTATTTTTGTTGTTGTTGTTGTTTGTTTTATTCTTCCCATTAGCATTTAAGAAATCTGAATAATTTTAAGAGTCATAAAAATTCTGAGGCTTGATAAACATCTGCAAGTTACCTGTGAAGTGTCTTTTTTGTGCCCTAGAAATCTAAAGCGTTTTCTCACTCMTCAGAAGGCCTTGCTTTCAAAAAAAGCCACCTGTAGCTGAGGAACTGGAATTCAGCCAAAGGCAATTAAAGAAATTCAGTYAGCTGCCAAAGCAAATGGAACCCTGTTGGGGCTCAGAGTCCAGCAAGATATTTAGAGGTAATCATCTCTCCTATTTTAAAAGAAAATGAATAAAAATGAATAAAAGTCGTTCCAGTTGTCTGTGGTCAAGCAGCTGAAATGCCAGAAAATGGGTGTCATGTCTCAAGCTGTGGCACGAGGCCATGCCTGACAGCTCCTGATGGCTGACACAGCCCTCTCTTTGTTCAGCAGCCTGTGCCCTGAGAATTTCTTTGTTGTGCATCTCATGTTGTGTTCAGGGAGGTAATTAAGGAGCCCAGGTCTATTTTAGCAAGTGTGATGAGGAGTAAGTAGAGGAATCTTCTCCAGAATTGCAGAAGGATCCCCAGGGTAGGAAGAGAGAGATTCGTGTGCCAGATTTTCTGTCTGTCATCTTTGTGTATTTTGGGGACAGTTTGATCAGTGAGTGAATGAATATGTCTGTGACTCCTTTTGCAGGTGTATCAGTGAAATCCTGGGTTAAACTTCCTCTTGCACAGTCTCTGACCATAAGATATATGTGCTGCTTGAAAAAAAAAGGTGTTGGAAAGCTTCACCAACCTGTAATTTAGTGGGTAAGGTGTAGTCTGAAAAAATGAAATCTTGTTTATCTGAGTGCATATTTCAATCCTTTTTTACAACCAAATTCACTTAAAAAAAAAAAAAAACCCCAAAAAAACAAAAACCCACAAAAATCTCCCCCCAAAACCCCAAGAAAACCATCCCCCAAAAACTCCAACAAAACCACTCAAACCTCACAGAAAAGCCCACAATAAAACCCAAACAACCAACAACAAAAAACCCAAAACAACAACAGAACCTCAAATCAAACAAACAAGCCCAGAATACCCCCAGAGCAAAACCTACTGCCTGTTCCTATATCTCATTCACTATATTAGCAATACTGTGACCATGACTATGGAGCAGGGTGCATGATTCCAACTCTGTAAATATTTACTGTTTGTTTAAAGATATTATAGAAAGCAACAGGCAGATTTTCTTGTAAACATTGGGATGGCTTCTGCCGCAGACAGATCTTAAGGACCTCTAGAAAGTTATTTTAATAATGTCATTTTTTAAAAATTGTTACTCTGAATTTTATAAAGAATGTCTGCTGAATCTTGCTTTTCAGCAGGTTTTGTTTTTGTTTTTGTTTTTGTTTTTTCCCCCTGGTTTTCAAATTAGCTTTCAACAGCTTGGATGCTGAATGCTCCAGAATATCTCTCTGCAGACATCAGGATAAATTCCTGTATACCTGCTGTATCCTTTGAACTTCAGTTGCAATTGGTGGGATGGAATGAATGCCTGGTCCAGGTGGGGTGCACAATTTTCTGTGGAATAATGCCACGTGTAGGAATTACCGCTATTCATAATGGTGCTGGATGCTTTGTAATAAGGCATTGCAGTGCCTCTCTTCTCAAATCTGCAGCTGTGTGGGATCCCATTAACATCTCCAGGATGAAAAATCTGACTAGGCTGTGCAAAGAGCTCGAGTGCAAAGAGAAGGATTTACCCCTGCTCGCACTGACAATGGCAGCAACCACCACCACCAAGGCAGGTGCTTTTATCTCTGAACTTATAAATAAAGGAAGGTGCAGATGAAAGACAACGACAGCCAGTGCAGCAAAAGACACTGCAAAAGATGCTGTGAGTAAAAAAGAAAAGGGGAAAAAGAAAAAAAAAAATTCCTCCCATGTGTGTGTCAGCTCTCTCTGCAGGTGGCTGCTCGTCTCATCCAAACCTGCGGGTGCTTCCCTCAGAACTCCAGCAACCACAGTCTTTCCTAAGGGCCACTGCCTTAATCAGAGCAGGAGGAAAAATCCAAGATGAGTATCACTACTTACTGAACTCTGCAAGAGGAAAAAAAAATAATAAAGCAAATTCATTTAAAAGAGAAGTATAAAATGGAGCACACATGAAATGCACCATCTGTCTACAAATTAAGAAGAAAAAGAAATTATTGCTGAAACTAGACAGTTTTTGGTTTTGTCCAAAACATTATTACCAAAAAATAAAAACATAGAAATGCATATTTCAATTCATCAAAATGTTTGGGAAATAAACATCCATTCTGCTGAAACCTTTGAAATAATTTTTTTTTTTTTTATTTTGAAAGGAATCTTAATTTTTCTTTGACATGCATATTCAAGTGAAATATTGTAATTATCAGTTGAAATTATGCTGTCTCAGAAATTGCATTTCTATTTTTATGTTCATACAGTTTGAAAATTAAATAGAAAAAACTGATCCTAGATGAAATTAAACACCTTATCAGAACAAAACATTATAAAAGTAATTTAAAATTTTATTACAAAAAAAGGAATTATTCAAAACTCCACTCTTACCTTAGTAACATCTCTGACTGAGTGTGTGCTTCCCATGTTTCATTTTAACACACCACTTCTTCCATCAAAAAAGAAAAAAAAAATTAAAACCACAATTTGTTTTCAATTTTAAGTATGAGAGGCACAATAAACCCCAACTTAGGGGCCACATGTAAAAGCAGCTGACTTCTTATGTAATTATCTTAATGGTTCCCACCATAAAGAGAATAATTTCCCTACCCATGTAGTTATAGAATTATAGGTCCGTTAGGTTGGAACAGACCTCTGAGATCACTGAGTCCAACACATTGCACTGTCCTGATTAACACTGCAGTAAATTTTCCTCAGACATCCTTATTCACATAGGAGGAGAGCCAGTGAACCTCTAGATCACAGCAAACCTTTGCATTATAAATAAATGCTGGGGGCTGAGTAATGTGGAAAGAAAATAACCTTGGCTAACTCCTGCTCCAAAAAATTTAGGCTGAAAGGTTTCTAACAATGTAGTCGTTGGGAAAAATCTGATTCTGGTGGTGGCCTTCATATGTCCAAGTGTACCCTACAATGAAAAACCTGAAGGGTTCTAACAGCAAACTTGGAAAATGAAGAGATTACACTTCTAAAGTCTTCTACACTGTTATATGTTCATCTCAGTGGAATATAGAATAACCCTTTCTGGACTGTCACAGAGGAGGCTTAGGAGACAAAGAAAGCTCTCAAAATGTACCTTTAAAAGACAGAAAATTAATATAAAATATAATTTTATAAAAATATATAAACATTATTATAGAAAAATAAAAACCTAATTTGATTTTTTTAATTTTTCATCACCAGACAGTAATATTTACAATAGAAGAGGAGAGTGAGCTATAAGAGTGCCATTAAGTTCTTTTCTTCTAAAGCATCTGAGATCCTGAGAGAATCCACAGCTTCTAATTAACTAGAGCTTTCTATAGCTTCACAATGCAATAAACCAGAAAAATATTGCTTAACTCATCCATAACATTATCCAAATCCAAACTTTCAGACTGTGTGCTGTTTCAGCTTCCATTAATAAAAATATGAATGAAAAATATCAGTGAGGGTTTGGCAAACATCTGGCTCTGTCCTTCCATCTGCACAACTTCCCAGGCACAGAAGAAGTTTCACTCCTGCAAGTTAAAAAAAGTCAAAACATTCAGGCTTTTGCTAGGAACATTCAATCCTGCTCTTACCAGGGCTTCTGATACAGGGAGTTTTCATAACCACAAATGCATCCCATATGCTTCAGAACTGTCCCTAACAGCACAAAGTGGAGACAGCTGCTGCTGCTGCCTTCAATTACACCCCTGCCTCTGGGGTCTGAAGTCAGGGGAGGTCTTCTCTTTGACTTCTGAAAACTCCACAGCTTGATCCTGGAAGAACACTTATTCAGATGTCTGTCTCCTGTATGTGAAGAAGACATGCTTTAAATATGCCAGTGTCAGCTTTAAAATTTAGAAAATAACCAGGACTAGGTGTGACATTGTCCGTTTTCATGGTGGTTTAAGCTGCGGGTTGAATGGAAGAAGGATTTGTGTGGCAGGGGAGAGTGGCACCAACATCAGCAAAAATAAATCTTGAAGAGTCTACCTAATGTTGCAGCTTCAGCAGAGCTTTCCTTTCAGACTGCATGGTGTCCTCACCACCAGGAAAAACTGAATTCTGACTTTCCAGGGCTTCGTATGTTGTGTCTACTGGAACTTGCAGGTGAAGTTCTCCCAGGAAGTCTCAAGGGAGAGACTTCTGTGCCTTGTGGAAGCTCACTGTGCTGCATTCACAGAACCACAGAATGGTAAAGGTTTAAAGGACCTTGAAGCTCATCTCATTCCACCCCCTCATTCCACCTTCTACTAGACCAGGTTGCTCCAAGTCCCATCCAGCCCATCATTGAATACTTCCAAGGATAGGAAGTCTACAACATTGTCTATCATATGTTAGGAATAGATAGATTTGGTGAACTTTTTTGTCCTTTTCTGAGACCTTATTGATATATTCCTTTATTCAAATATTTTATGAACTGCTTGGACTTTCTTTCAAGAGCAGAGTTGTAATTTTCTCTTTTTCACCCTGCCCTTTCTTCTTCTGAAAGGAGTCAGCTTCACAGTGCCCTTCTGGATTTGAGAAGTGACATGAAATGGGGTTTGGGTTTGACCCCAGAAAAATAAGGCATAAATTGTTGGGAATTAAAAGGCTACTTCCGTTTGAAATGAAAGCATCTGGTAGTTCTCCCATTTAGTGTGTATATGCCTTCTTCAGCTTTTGTAGTAAATGTATGAGCTTTATTCTTTATCAAATTTACAATAATTTCTAACAGATCACTAGTAAAACTCCTTAGGGACACAGATAAAGTAAGTCAGCAATTAAAACCACAAAGAAATAGACATAATTAAATGAGACATGCAAGAGTATTTTCACTATTTTGAACCTCTTATATGTCAGCATTTCAACCAGTTAATTGAAATAATAGTGGCATTCAAATAAGAACAGTAAGTTTTAACACAGAGCACCATTTCCACTTTTGTTCTTTTTTTGGGATTTCAGGCTTTCTTTCTTTTTTTTCCTTTTTTTCCTTTTTTTTCCTTTTTTTTTCTTTTTTTTTTTTTTTCCTGGAGTAAGAAAAGGAGAAAAGAAAATTCAGAAGGTATGAAAAAGAAAAATTAAGAGAAAGAACTTCTTTAGCAGGAAATTACATGATAAGAATTAAATATGATATTTAAAAACTGTGTAAAAGTGTTATATAAAGCAATAGTTATATAAAGTCAACAGCTATATTTTTAAATTTCTTGATTTTGTTGCTTTGTGATGTGATTGTATCTGTGTAAACACATATCATTAGTGAGGAGTGATGAAAATTTTGATCTTTGCTGCCAAGTATCCTTATCATGAAGAAGAAGATCTCTCACAAACACAGACTGATTTAGGAGTTCCTAGTGGGGAATGATAAAAAAGAGAGAGAAAGAAAGAGGGGCTGTGTAGAGTATGACAGAAGGAATAAATTATGCTGGCACCCTCAGCTGGGGACCTGCACTAGGACACAGATGAGTTCTAGGACATAGCAGAGCTCAGTATCACAGAATCACAGAATTCTTGAGGACCTTTCCTGTCCAGTGACCAAGTGCAGGAACTAATTGAACAGAAAGGCTGGAAAGTCACCCCCACTGGAGAGATTCCAGAACTGTCCAGATTCAACACCGTGCAACATGTTCATGGACAACCCTGCTTGTGCAGGGGTGTTGCAGCCACTGAGGCCCACTCTGAGTTCAGTTGCTGAACGGGGAAACTGGAATACATTTGTCAGTGATAAAATCTGTGATGCATCAGCAACATCCAAAAATAAATAAGATGAGAAGATCTCCACATGTCTTGGCTCTATTTTTACAGAGTGTTTGTCACAAAGGAGTAGCAGGGAGGTTAGAATTATCAGCGAATTTCATAGTAAAGGGAAATCTGAGAAACATGGCACATTTCTGTAAGGATTCAGAGAATACTGGAGTAGGTTATCCTAGGCCTTAGTTAATAAATAGTTGCAGATGAAAGAACAAAATCAAAATACAGATCAGGAATTTAAAAAAATTGCTTTTCCATTCTCAGAGGAAGTGGGAAAGAATGCTGCAGTCCACAAGACGGAGGCTTGCCCTTGAAGCTAAAAACTGCATCCATCACCATGGAGGCACTATACTAATCTTGACCCTACTAAAATGTTGACATAATATTGAGTTAAAAAGGCCATCAAAATGGTAATAACTCTTACCCTGGTAGATGATACATACACACTAAAAATAAGAGACAAAAGTTCTTGGGTAGGAATGGTGGCTTTGATTTAGAGACTGGACAAAGGATTGAGATAGGTTTTGAAGAATTTTTTTTTTAGCTTAAACCAGAATCATGTGTTCATTCTCTCTACTTGTGGTACACCAGTAGCACCAGCCTCTCTTTGTAGTTCATGGCCTCTCATTTTAACTCATAATGTGTCTCCAACAGTGAGATGCACAGAGGTCAGTCTGGACTCTCTATCCCTCTTATCTTTTGATTACCTACATTCCCCTGCCCTCTTTAAACAAACCACTGCTTGGATATGATAAATAACAGCTCTCCATACCTATAAACTTTTGACTCTAAGAAGACCCCATCTGGGTCTGTTTAGCAACATTGCTTCTCTGGTTGTAAGGTCTGCTAATAATTTGGACCAGGAATGTAAGCAGATAGACAAGAGAGGTTATATTTTGTCTGTAAGGCTTACATACATAGGGTAAAACATATTGAGAAGATAGAACTTTGGGGAATAAAATGTCTGAGATAAAAACCAAATGTTTCATAGTTCTTGTCTCCTGTGTGCCAGTAACCAGCCCTATTCACTAGCTATGGATTCAAAAGATGGATTAAGGTTTGGACTGCTTTGCCACTGAGCATTTATAGACCATTTAATCCAAAGTGTCTTGGAGTTCCAGTTGAAGAGGCTGCAAACTTTGAAAATAAGGGTGTTATCATAGTGCACACAGCCTCAGTCTTCTACTGTGTTTCATCCTGGGACTGAACCCTGGCCCCCTGAATTGTTCTCAAAGGTCAGGGTATAGCAATCATTTTGTGGTGAGTCTTCTGATGTTATGAATGCTGCCCATGCCAGTTGATTTCAGTTGTATTCATTCACACAATGTCAATGTAAATCCCAAAACATCCATCAGTGGAAAAATCAGTTTTGTCAAGATCAAAAATTATCTTTGCAACAAAATTCCTCAGAGCATTCTTATGAAGGAAGAAGACTGAGGTTTAAGTCACTGTTTCCAATCAGAGCCAACTGAATCTGTTGAAGTAGGCATGAAATGTGTCTGTTCTCTTTGTTGAAGAGCAAAAGAAAATTCTCTAAAATTGAATCTCATCATTTCACAGAAAATTTCCTTTTTTCTGGCAGACAGTAATTTCTTTTTTTTCTGGCAGACCTGCTAATAGTTTGCTTTCAGACTGGACAGCTGGCAGGCATCAGTGGCAATTAAATCACAATTAGAGCAGACACAATTTCTGAATTCTACAAAAATCTTTTTTTTTCTCCTATAAATGCTCCTTAATCTCAGGAAAAAAATAAATAGAAGGAACAGCTTTCAAGATTTAATTTATGATCTCTTCAGAACATCAAAATAGTTAGCATCACCAGACAACTGCCCATCGTATCTAAATAATAATTGCATAAAAACACAGTAAGGAAAATAATTTGAAATGTGATCCAGTGATCACTGGCCTCCTCTTTCCAAGACAATTTGGAAATATACCAAGGCTTTTCTATTTGTTTTCTAAATCACAGCCTAATTGCAAGTCTGATGACACAAAATGTTGTGTGCTGTGTTTCTGAATTACCATATTTTATTTTTCTTACATTGGACAGGAAATAATTTTGATTTTTTTTTTTTTCCATATAGAATGTGACGTAACTTGAATAAGAGCTCACAGCCCTAGTGTCAGTGGGGGACTGTTTTTGGACACTACCAAAAACTACATAAATTATCAGGCAAGTGAGATATTTGCAGAGAAGATGAGGGCAAGTGAGCTTTAGCAATGTGGAGAAGAAAACGGCTTAGCCCTGAAATACTGAAGACAAATAAACAACAGTATTTTGTGAGTGGTTTGCTGATACCTACAAGACTGAGGACCTTGTTAACCTAAAACATACCTCTACCTCTAATTCCTATGACAGGTGAAGAGAGCCTCTGACATTTGCCCAGGGCCCCAGCTGCCTTGAGTGACCTTGGTGTTGGCCATGGTTAACAAGAATGAAGATTGTTTAGGAGAAGATTGAAGAAGTTCAATGTATACGATATCTTTTATTTAGATGGAATGTGCTGTTGTAGATGTAAAAACAGTCAAAATGAGAAAAATAGAATTATAGGGATTTTTTTTTGGCATGGAGATCATGATATGAGATCAACTACAGTAAGATGAAGAAGTTAAAAAGAAGAGAAATTTCCATACAGATTTAAGGGGAAATTTATGTTCAATATGATGATTTTCTTTTTCAACACGAAAAGATGTCCTAGAGATAAAACAGACAAGGAAGTCAACACAACATGGCAAAACCCAGAGACAGTTTAACTGCCAGCATCAAAAGCAACACTGAAGCAGATAAAGGGGGAATGAAGGGTCTGAGGTCTGACCAGAGCTCCTGGGGAGCATGTAAGTATTGTCTTGGAAAGTATAAATAGAATGGCAGTGAAAAGTCTGGCGTTTTGTCCAAACCTCAAATGCTACTAGTGCTCTGCAGTAATAGCTCTGTGTGAGAAATATCTGCCTGAAGAAAACAGCGTTAAAATTAGAAGACAAACTGATACTGATCTAAATTCAGGATTTTCTGATGCCACAAACTGGACCATCGACTATGATTTTGTTTGTTTAATCAGAACATGCTAATAAGTGCAATATGTTCAATGTGAAGTAAAAATAACCTTTTAATTCACTAGCATCAACATTATGAATAGCTGCAGAAAATTTTGATATAGTAATGCCCATAGACCTATATACAAGTTGTGTTTTCTTTTTGAAATGAAAGCTCCTTGTCTAAAACTCTGAGACAGCAGACAGGGTTGTTGTGCAAATGCTGTACAACAGCTTACAGCAGGATTGCTCTACAGCTGTGGTGGTTTCTAGAAATAAAAGTTGCAAGAGTTTTGGAAGGGCATCTGGCTTTTTATTATGCCAATGTATGTGTTTAAGGGGGGAAAAATGGCAGCTTTTAATTGTGCAAGTCCTTCTTTATGCATGGGAAGTCTGTATGATAGTGTGCTTGTTTTGTTTTAATAGTTAAATAAAGTCTAAGAGGGCTTAAGGGTTTACCATTAAAAAAAAAAAATAACAGGTTATGAGAAAAATCCGACATATGTCAGGTGTTCAGGATTTCTACTCTTCAGTCTGTATGTTCAGGAAACTCAAACAAAATATTTGTATTATTTCAGTTTTCCCAAGAACAATCTTCACTTTTGCCAACAGATGGGAGTAGAGTCAAGGAAATAGTGAGCAGCTGGTGTTAGCATATTGTTCAGTGCACTAAGACATCCTTCATAGAACTGCAAAAAAGATGATAAAGTAATATATTAAGAGTGTGAGGGGAAAATTTCCTAAGCAAATTCCTAAAAGATAGGTCTCAGTCAGAGAAAATATGCAAAACAATATTTAATATCTTCAACACAGGCTCTTTATTGACCTAAGCTTCCTGAATTGAGTCTTGTGTTGCCACACAGTCTCCAATCACCTTTATTAAGGAGGAAGAAAGCACAGAACTCTCCATCTGCCACTGAAAAAGTGGTTCATGAACACAGAGTAGCCAACCAGGTCACTCGATCTGACTTCCTACAATGATGACCAGAGAGAAAATGACCTTGTATTAAAAGCTCTTAATTGCAGCAAACCAAACCACTTACATTCTTTTCAGGTGAACACATCTTCTGTTACATCTCTTTGAATGATGATTACTGTCTAGTCAAAATTAAATTTTGGGGACACACATGTTAATAAATATCTTCTATTACTAAAAGATTTGCAAGCTCTGCTGCATCTTTAAAGAAAAATGTATTTTTTGGCTAGTCACAGAGCAGAACACCAGAGCCTTCAATATATTCACACAGATTTAACCTTTTAATTTTTAGATCAATGTCTATTTCCCTTTCCAGTACACACCCTAAGACTTGGAACATTCTCCTGTGGTACCTGCATCTCTCCACTGAYTACAGAGACACAGTAGTCAAATGCACACCTAATTTAGGCATCCCAAATACCTGATAGTATGTGATTGGGTCACAAGAATGTAATCTTGACTAGTGAGATGATAAAGATTTTGTCAGAATGTATCTGTGAAATAATTTAAATTATTTTCTTTTCAGAAGCTGGGAAGCTTTAAAATCCCTTATATAGTCCATTTGCCTTAAAACTACCATGTCTAAACATGAACAAAAAGTAGAAATTTCAGGCTTGTGTCATCTGATACATGCTTAACTATTTAATTCCTTTGTGAAATTGCATACTCAAATAAATTTCTAACAATTTTATTGACAAATCTAACACATTGCCTCAAAATATTTTGATTTAATTGAATCAACAGTTCCTGGTGAAAAGTATTTAAGTATGTCCTTGTCAGAAATCACTCAAATGTCTGTTATATCTACATGAAAGGATTTATGTCAGCATTGGAATAGAGTAATGCATCAGAAACTTGTTCCAACACTGATGAGTTTCCAGAGATAGACAGTAAAATAAGTCATGTTCCTGGCATGTCATGAAACTGTGCACTGGCTTGGTCACCTCTCTGAGGTAGAGGCTAGGGCATCAGAATTATCCCTTTCAGTCCTTCAGGAAAGAACCTGGGAGGATCATTGCCACAAGCAGTGACCAGAATTTCTGCTTTGCCTCTTTGCATGAGGTGATCTTGACTGAACAAGGTGCAAAATGTAGAAACATGGGTGAACATGTCTAAAGTTAAGGTCCCCATCATGGACCACTGCCCTTTTCTTACTCCTGTCATTGTGCAAGAATGCCAGTGATTTGTCCTTACTCCTCAGAATGGATACACTGACTCCTAACTTTTGTTCCTAGAATAAAAGTCTAGAATTATTAATAAGAAAATTATTTTTATTAGCAACTACTGAAATTATATTCCTATTTTATTAGCATGTAGTTTTATGACTATGTCAGGAAAAAAAACCTTCTTCCAGTCAATGATTTCTGTTCTGTGTGCTCTTAATATAAAACTTCCAAATCTCATTAGCAGAAGTAGGCATTGAAATGCACAATGTTAATAAAATACAATGGAAAACTGCTGATACAGTAAGTTTTGAGTACAAATGTGGTAACTTTTATAATCACAGTGGAAAATTGAGTACTGATGGTGTATACTATTACCTTGACTAATATGGAAAATACCTTGGCAGATGAAAGAGTATAGGAATATACTTTTTATTCTGTGAGTTGGGGCAATCCAACACTTTGGTGGACCTCTGATATTTGATTTGACTTTTGCAGAAATACACTATTCAGGCGTAGTCTTTGGATTCACAGAGATGATTCTGTCAATCCTTTAAGAATATTTTAGGGTTTTTTTCTGAGYATGTCATCTAGGATTTTAGGTATAAGATACTTTGCTCCATAGCTTGATTTGTAATCCAAGATTTATCTGGTAATCAGGGGGATTTAACTTCTTTTCAAAAGCTGAAGTCCATGAGCAGAGCTAGTTAATCTGTTTACAAAAATATATTTTAGCCATATGCACAGCTCTTTGGATTGCCTCCCATTCTATTCCCTAGGTACCAGGAAGGCAAACAGTTTTGGTAAGATTATTGAGAGAGGACATAAATAGAAACTGGGTGGGAATTAGCTTGTGCACTTGGACAAATAAAAGTAGGTAAAACCAAACAAAGGTACACCTAAACACCTGGATGTCTACATGTCAGTTTGCTACCAAAAATCAGACTTTAGCCAATGCTGACAGCTTGTTTAGTTCTTAGGGTCTCAAGGTCCATTCCTCTGCCCTAATCTGGGCTGGATGATTTTCAGATTTTGGATCCCACCCTCAGTGGCCAGGCTCTCATCCCAGATATCCCTGGTGCTACCAACTTTCTCCCAGCTAGAAATGAGCCAGCAGAGCCCATCACAAAGATCACTGGAATAAGGGTGGATGAATACCACAGTGGTCTCTTCCAGGTCTGAAAACAGGTTTGGCTCAAGAAAACCCTGGTTTGTTACCTGCTTCTATTTTTTTCATAGACATGCCCATCTGTATGAATTCACAATACAAAAGAAGTTTTCTATGGGACGGTATGTGAGCTGAAAACAACAAAGTGCTTCTGCATTAAGTGATGACACATTGTAACATGTACAATGTTGCTGGACATTTGGAAATGGCAATTTTCATTGCTGTACCACAGTTTATGTGAAGTCTTCTACAAAACTCCAGCACAGAGTTAATAAACCCACTGAGTGATCAGTTCTTTGAGATATTGCTGAACSAAGGCTAACAAAGAAAGCCCAGTGGGCACCTTACATCTCATCACTTTACATTCTGGAGGGGCAATGCTGTGTGTGGCAGTAGTTCAGCTGTAATTAAACAGGAACTGTTATATTATTTCCTTCAGTGAAGTACAGAACCACTTCTTACTAGTACTGCTAATTAGACAGTAGAGAAGGTATCATGAAAAAATAATGACCACTTTGCCAGTCCCTAGTTTCCTGGGCTGGGGAGAGGAAGCAGGAGATTGAAAACACCATTAAGATATTTCACTCATTTTGCATTTTGAGACCAGAGCAAGAGAAATGCTGTTTGGATGCAATGACCCACATTTTCAAAGTTACAGCATGGCACTGACTGTGATTTTACTTGAAGTAGTGGGCTTCTGGATTTCAAACTTGAGAAATTTACCTGATAATGTTTGCTTTTAAACCTGAAAAAGTGGCTGATACTGTTTTCTAAAAGCAAGTTTCTATGGTACCCAAACAAAACCTGTGAAAATTCCTTTTATACTGATTAACTAGAAATAATTTTCATATTCATGTTGTGTGGCAGAGTCTTGGCTTAGAATATGAACATACCTCATCAGCTCTCCTGTCCTGCATCATACCTTGGACATTTTTTCTCTGATTAATGGATTAATTTGTATCCAGGTGAAATGATGCCCTACTGACTCTGACAGAGTGGGATTATCCCTGGTGAAGTCACACAAAGAAAGGCAGTAATATTTTAAACTGGAAACACAAAGTTTTCTGGGGTTACCTGACAGGGCTTTGTGTTTCATATAATCACAGAAGAGTTTGAGTAGAAAGGACCATAAAAACCATCTTGTTCCATCCTCTGCCTCGGGCAGGGACACCTTCCACTAGACCAGGTTTCTCCAGGCTCTGTCCAACATGGCCTTGGACTCTTCCAGGGCAGCTGCAGCTTCTCTGGGAAGCACATCTTTGTCACCTTCTTTGTAGATTCTCAGAACTCACCTGGACATAATTGTGTGCAACCTGCTCTAGGTGAACTTGCTTTAGCAAAGGGATTGGACTAGATGGTCTCGACCCTTCCAAGCCCAACCGTTCTATGATTCCATGGTTCTGTGACATCTTCTCCAGGACGAGTCTGTGGATGTCCATCAGGATTTGGAACCAGCTCTGGAACCAGAAACATGATTGTGGAAGCTGAACACACCAAGGTTACCAAACCCAGAGAGACAAAAGTGGTATCAACCAAGAAATCAGTGTATGGGCTATGTGTTCCGATACCTTGCTCTACTCAAATGTTGGAAGCACTCTTGCTGGCCTGAGATATCCCAGGTCTCTTTGTAAAATGCATTTACTGACTCCATGAAGAAAAGCCCCAGAGAAATGGAGCATGGCAGCTATATTTGCATTGCAGCTGTAGTGATGCAGAGTGAAAGGGGCAGAAAAAGAATAACAGAGTAATTTTCTCTCCTGAAAAATCCCAGGGCAATTTAGCTTTGCAAGTAGACTTCCTTACTCTACCCACTCCTGCAAAAACCACTTAGGGAATAAATTATTTCCGTGAAAAAGGACAGATCTTCCATGGTGACAAGCAGTTGGAACCCTAGTTTTTTGCTCCAGCTGCAAAAACATTTCTAACTATTCTTAAATGCTTTACCTTTTTTTTTTCTCCTGACTGTTTGCTTGAGTTTTCCTTCCTCCGTGCCCTTGCATTCCCTTGAGATTTCCACATGCTATGAATCACTGTCCCTCATCAAATGAATGCTTTATTACCTTACTTCTTAGTCTGTTATTTTGACAACTTTTCTTTTTCTTTTCTTTTCATATTTTTCCATGATTTGTGTTTGTTTCTATAAATGAATCTATAGTAACTGGGCTCTTTCCAACAGAAATCAACAATTGGTGCCACAAGCACTATTAAAGCTTTTCAGATCTTCAGAATTTTTTTTTTCATGCTTTCTGTTTTTAAATATAGGATGAAGAGGTTATTTATTATTTACAGTATGATTTGTTTTATTACCCTTCATTGCTCCCAACAATGGTAGATGAAGGCTGCAATGCTGGGAAGCCCCAGCATCTTCCTGGAGTACCTATCCTTTTACCATGCATTATAAATTAGATAATGAATTACTAAAGAACCAATTTGTATTTTTCTGAACAAGTTAGACACTGGCGACTCTGTTGATACTCCTAATGTTCTCTTTAAAGACCAAAATGCTGATATGGCCAGGAGACATCTTCAATAACTCTGCGGCATGCAAACTATGCAAAGAGTGACCTCCAGGTCCGAGATAAGCACAGCACGGCTCCTGCAGAGTCAGACAGAAAATGAAACCTTTTTGTCTCATCTGCCTTCAAAACCCACAAGATTCCCATTTTAATAGTTATATTTTATTTATAGAGCAGCTGCCTACAGGGATAACCCTAGGTATACCGGACACTTGGTGGAAGAATTTCTTCATCTTTTTTTCTTTCACTACAGTAGGCTTTCAATCTTCCTTTGCTTGCCCTCTCAACTTTTCTGCCTCAGATCCCAATTTCCCACCACATGTTTTCCAGCCCAGAATCCCCTCAAACCATATCCAAATTTTAGGAAGGGAGTGGTTTTTTTAACAAAAATAATGAATTTCAGTGTGACAGTAGTTATTACAAATGCTGAAAATTAAGATGGCGGCTTTCCTTTCTCAAAGCATTGGCTTTCAAGGAACAAACTCAGAGCTCCGTTTCCCAGTTTTTGATGTGTTCTTTGGCATGCACTGTGTTCTTGGGGAAGTGTAAGCTGTGGTATATATACACCTCTGGATTTATCACATCACTTCCAGTACCTCACTGAATCATGTGGATGCCCCAAGCTTCTTCTCTTCTCAGCAGTGAAAAATGTAGATATTTGCTGGATGTTTTATTCAGTCCTGAATTCTGATTCAATTCCTGCAAATATGGCTTCAGTTCAATAATAGCCGGCCAGAATGGCCAGAATGGCCTACTGTTATTGACCTACTAAAGGACAAACTTCCCCTGAAATTTCTTCAGCAGATAGGATGAACCTTCCTGCAAAGGACCATTTTCTCTCARCCAGCTAGAGACAACTTCAATTCTCATTGCACTGTCCAGGGGAAAAAAAAAATCTGAATCCTCCACTATATTTAGCTATTTTTGTTCCATGGTATTATTATTCATAAGAATTATATTCATAATTCCCATTCTTAAATGGGAAATTAATAAGAAAATAATACATTACTCTTTTTATGTCACAGGGATGTGTGAAGGGCTCAGTGGAACACCTCCAGCATTCGCCTGAAAACCTCACTATTTAGTGCACTTCATTTTAATACCAATTCTCTCCAGAAATTCTTGCTGCAATTAATTCGAGCCATCTAAATTTAAAGCATACTAATTAGGCAGCCAACAAAAGGGAAAGTCTATCCTTCCAGGAAATTGGAGCCTTAAATATAGCTCTCATCATTTAACTATCTGAATTTTAAAGGGAAAAAGGATATTTTGAGGCAGAAGATTCCTGGGCTGTAGAGATATATGAGCTCAGGCACTCACTATCAAACAGGACAAAGCCCTGTATTAATCTGGGTGAATAATGTGATTTCTATTACATTTTTACCTTTTTTCAGCCAAAAAACTTAAGTACTATWGTAGAAGGTTCAGAACTAACAGAACCATCTGACTTTTCTTACATAGAACTCATGAATTCAAAGGTGTTGAGTTAGACTGGATATCTCAAATTTTAAAAAAAGTAAAATAAAGTCTAATGGATACCTGCAGCTTCTGACAAGGGCTCACAAGAGTTATGATGTGGTCCGAAACTATCTAATAGACATTTGCAGCACTGCATGTGTCCCACGAACTCCAAGAAATGAATTTCAGAAGACTGTGTAAGAACTCCTGTTTCATGGTCTTTGACAAAAACACAGCTCAGGAAATTTAATTTAATTTAACTTAAGTACAAGTTTCCTCAAAATAAATCCTAGTTTATTTTCTAATTTTTTTTTTTTTTATCCACTGATGGCCTAAAATAAAACCTGTGAGGACTCAGACTGAAACTAATGATGTTGCAGGCTCTCGATTGCCCTGTAGCACCACCTGACGAGGCAAGATGCCAGCTGGAGAACTTGTCTTATGAACTCTTTTTAAACTGGAACTTTTTCAAACTGCTTGTCCAAGAGGTAAATGGAAAACTTTCTTCTTTCTCTTCCTTTTTGAGCAGTTCACAGAAACGAACATATGAGGAGCAATTTATTATTTTTCCCTTGTTCTCTCTCCAGCTCCCAAATACAGCCATTCCTTTAGAAMGATGTGAAAAGCTCCATGCTGCTTTAATATCAGTTTCTCGATAAGTCAAACTGGATTAATTTAAAAACTTTAATTGGACGTATTGCCATTTTCCCCTCTCCCTATACCACAGTCATGTCACAATGAGATGAGGGAATATGGCTGGCAGGACAGAAAGGAAAGGAATATGGCTGGCAGGACAGAAAGGAAACAACATTGAAAGATTCCTTCATTCAAATGAAGTTTGGAATTGAATTAGCTGACAGTTAAGATAACATACAGTTATAAAGATACAGCTGACCTGCCCCCTAATGAGGTAACATCAAGTTGGGTGAATATGTAGTTTATGACCTGATCTCCTCAARTATTTTCCCCTTCTCACCATTCCCACAAAAATCTACATCAATCCATACCAGTGTTTATAGAGACGCCCTGGGAGCTGCTTCACCGGCTAGCTCGCTCCCTGGCCCCTATATAAGAGAGGTTTCGTGGGTCTGAACCTCAGGCTGAAGCGTGGTCGACTGCATGGAAGAAAGAGTGGACTCTGCTTGGGTTTCACCTGGCTTTATTCCACCCGGTTACCTCCATGTGCAGATGGACAGAGCASAGAGGGAGAGAGCCCCAGAGCGAGAGCACCGGCAGCCCCTCTGTCCTCACCTTAAGTACAGGGGGCGTACACTGGGCAGGGGAGAACTTCACACCAATCCCAGGGGAGGGGGGGTGTGACCCAGAATGGGGAACTTAACACAACAATGAAAGGAGGTGGTACCGGGGTACTGTCAAATCCTAGGGCTTTTTCCCCAGAATCTTCCAGATCTTACAAGGTGATTGACAAGGTCTATCACAAGGGAAACACCACCGGGGTTTGGGAATGAGGGTGTAGGAACAAACCATTACAAACATATAACAAAACATACAGAACATTAGAAAACCCAAAATCCGCACCACTACAAGTGTTATTCAATCTAACTGCACTGACTTTGAGGAGGCTGGTGTGAGATCTAATTACTCTACTCATCTGATGGAGGTAGTCAGATTAATGCCAACCTAGAAGAAATACAAGCAGCTACTAGTTTTAATGTCTTATTTTCTTCTATTCATCCTTTCAAGCTTTGTAATGCATGAAAATTGAAAGTCTCTTTGAAAACTTATTAATTAGTTAATAACAACTATTAATTAGTTCATAATAACTATTTAGTAGTTTTATATTTGGGAAAATATGTAGGTGTTTGTTCAACTTTTCTTAAAAATGTTCAGTGAGAGACCTGAATAGTGGTTTTGTTGGATCTTTAGCTGTATATACACAATATATAATTAGCATTATATATTTTTAACATTCTGATTGAATGACAGAAGCSTGTGTAGGTGCCTGTCAATGGCACTGTCTGTTTGCACACGCAAACTGCAGGTAAGCAGCTCTTCTGTTTTCAATTTCAGTAGATAAGTGTGCTGATTGCAGCTGKKGTAGAGTTAATTTTCTTYGCAGTGGCTGGTGTGGAGCTGTGTTTTGGGTTTGTGCTGAACACGGGGTGGATAACACAGAAATGTTTTTGTTATTGCAAGCAGGGCTTGCAAAGAGTCAAGGCCTTCTCTGCTTTTTGCACTGCCAGGCTGGGGAGGGAATGGGGGAGCTTGGRAGGTTGGGAGGAGACACAGCCAGGACAAGTGACCCCAGCTGACCACAGGGATGTTCCAGACCATGTGACATCATGCTCAGTGTATAAAGTGGGGGGAAGAAGGAGGAAGKGGGGATGTTTGGAGTGATGGTGTTTGTTTTCCCAAGCCACTGTTATATGTGATGGTTTCCGGCTCTCTGGGGATGGCTGAACACCTGCCTCCTCATGGAAAGCAGTGAATTAATTCTCTTTTTTGCTCTGCTTGTTCTCATGGATTTTGCTGTCTGTTTTGTCTGTTAAACTGTCTTTATGCCAACCCATGAGTTTTCCAGCTTTTTACCCTTCCAATTCCCTCCCTGATCCRGCTCGTGGGGAAGTGAGCAAATGGCTGCAAGGGGCTAGGGGCCGGATGGGGTTAAACCACAACAGTCAAAAAACTTGGTACTTTTAAACCTTCTTCGCAAAAATCATCAGAGATACATGTAGGGATGTCACCGCTMGTCTTCTGTTTTGAAGTGCTACATTCACAAAATAGTCTTGATATTTATTTCTCTGAATTATTTTGAACCTCTGAAAATGGAAGAGTCTCGCTATTGCAAACAATTTATGTGTCTTTAAAATATTTCTTGATCATAAACATTATGGAAGACATCATCCAGAGCCCCTTACATACCAGTAACTGTGTAAAATTTTTGATCTGCTTCTGTGCTTTCCTGAGATAATTCCTCATATGCACAATGAACAAATGCATGGAGTCTTTTGAAATAATTTTAAATTCAGATGGTATTATTTGACCTTGTTATAAAAATTTATAATATAAATTGTTATCAAGTTGTCACTGTTAAAAAGTATATATRGGATTTCCTGATGAGTTGCCCTGAAATCTGTATGCAGTAAGAACTTTTGTCAACCAGACAATTAAAGCAAAATGGCCAGCAAACCCCTCATTTTCCTCTTGAAGGTTTACTTTTAATCTTTCCTCCTTTCCTTAAAGGAATCTAAAAATACAAAAACTATCAGAAACACTGTGTGTCAGAGAAAAAACAAGACTTTTTTTTTTGCAGCAAATATTTTATACATTAATGGCAGGTGTAAAGAGATAGTTTAGATAGGAAAGTATTCTGTAAGTAYTTTTGTAGTCTTTGAGTATTTTTCACCTCTGCTTTTTATGTCTARCTATTATCCTGTTGAAACCAGTTATTGCTTTGCTATAGCATTTCCATTTATGCCACATCTATGACTTAAAAGACAGATATTCAGTGAAGCAGAGTTATATCAAGCTTCCAATTGCAACAGATCAAGCGAAAATGTGTCTAAAGATGGGATGATTGTAATAGTATATATTCAGYGAGAAAGTCATGAGCCAATGGTTTAAAATCATTGATGAAATTTATATTGAAACAAATTCTTATCATGCAAATAATCCAGTAGATAATGATGGTAAATAAGAGTTAATATCTCATACAAGGAAAATCYAAGTATATACCATCACAGCTGTTAGAACAGAAATTTGGAATCTAATCATGCCATTGCATTTTTGCTTCTTTTTTTTTTTTTCCTTTTTTTTTTAGCATTATTTTGGCATTTCCTGCCGTTAGTCTCTGTTGGATCACCTGTTGTTCTTTTAAGTGATACAACTGCTTTACTCCTCAATGAAGAAACCCATATGCCATATAATCTGCTTATCCTTGCTATGGTTCTATCTCAGTTCTTATCTTAGAGATTTAAGAGTCTTATACCCAGGTCTCTTTTAGGCAAGTTGACCTCAGGGAAAATTTTGGGAGCATATGAGCTAGATTTGGAAGTTATTCAGTTTGATTCTTGTGATGCCTGTCTTGACTGACAAGTTTAAAATGTTAAAAAATCAACAAAAGAAACAAAATCAACAAAAAAAAAGTCTTGTTTTCAAATGTTTATGTAACTTGAAAGCAACAAACAAATAAGAATCTTGCCATCTGCTTCATACATTTTAAATAAATGATTTTTTTAGAAAAGGGAAATATTATCGAGGGAAAAGATGGAAAAATATAAGCCTTGAAGATTAAAGTTTACTCTCTGATACCTATAGAATAAATCTAGTGTGAAATGATTGATTCTTAGCTTTGTATTCCAAATGGTTCAAGCACAATATTAATTTTGCCACAGATACTCAACAAGTGTCAAGTTTCCTATAAAATAGATACAGGAATGTTTAGATAGGACTTTGAAATTGGAATGTGTAAACTCTTTAATKGCTCATCTCCCACTTACTTTCCTTCAAAATGTTTAAATCATATAAGCTTTTCTTAACAAATGAAATGCAAACACTTATTTGCTATCAAAATAGATAAAATTTCTTATTAAAAAATATGAAGTAATAATGCTACACTGTAGATTTCTATTTAAAAAAACTTAAACATTGGTGAATTCAGAAAGAAGAAAAGGTTATAATTTGATTCTGGTAGCCAAACTATTATTGCTTAATTACATGATTGCAGATTGTCTTTGTGACAAGAATTTGCAGAATATTTTTAAAACAACTCAGATAATTAATATTTTGAAAGATTATTGCTATTCATTTGAACAATAAAATCAAAATGATTTAAAAAGGAGCTACAAGGAAATTCTAAGGATAAAATTTTAAGCTGTTATATATTTTCTTTCAATTTTTGTAAATGTTTCAATAAAAAGATGAACTGTAATTCACTTCAACATACAAATTATCTTTAAGTGTTTCTCAAGCCGTATTGTTTCTCTCAGGCAACATATCAGTTAAAAAGACTATTGACAGACACRTTTTGTTTTCAAGCAATTGATGAACTACTGAAAAAAAAATGCTTCAAAATAATATTTTCTTTGAAACAAAGGCTGCACAATAGTTCACCTACAAAAGGGAGGACAACAATTAAAGAAACAATATTAGAATTATAATTATTTGAATATTTTAAGGCAGAAGAATTACATGTCTTATGTAGTACAATCAGTTCTCTACATCTAGTGTACATCTAGTACATTCCCTTATGGAATAGTATAGCCTTTGGATTGGTAAAGTCATCTGCACTGCTGTACTCACAGCTCAACTAATCACTCTGGGCAGAGAAGACCAGGTTGTTAGCGTAGAAACACATAATCACAGGATGATTATATGCAGGTGCTTTATTGGAGAGCTCTGGGAGTCGGGGAAACAAACCCAAATCTAACTCCGACATGGTCACAAAGTAGACAAGGTTTTATAYATTCCCGTTACATAACTGCGCATGTTAATCATTAAATCCCTATTCTTCCATTGATTCTACCCAAGCATAAACCTGTAACAATTGATTCTTATTGAAGATGAYGATCATAACTGGTTACCAAATAAGCGTTACAATTAACAATAATGCAATTTATCATATGGATGATTATCCAGGTACAGGCCTACCTGACCTAGCTTCATTTTTAGAGCCTACATGTTCAACTAAGAATCACATTCATCCCCCCTTCCAGCCTTCCACTGCCTAGGTGAAGTTCTACTTGATTTAGTTAAAACAATAGCGTGAAGTAACATTCTGGTTACAGTGAAGCTGACATCCTGTCCTTTAGGCCTTACTGCCTCAAAATCCTTTTAACTCTATACTATCAAGGTGGCCACCTCCCCTTTTCTTGACCAAACCTGTACATAGCCTCTCTTAATTAGAATATTTGGCTACCTGTAAACCATCAAAAATTCCTTGGGGGTACCATTTCTGTCAATTAAACTCAGCTTTTAAAACAAATTTTCATAATTTTTTTCTGCCAGAAGCTAAACCTCACCASAGAAGCTTTCAAATTTATAGCAAAACAGTGTTTTAGCCTGCTTCTTATGGAAGATTTGCAGCAACCTCTGGTGCTGAAATTCCAGTGGGGTACATGTGACCAGGACAATGCTAGAGATAAATGTGAATGCAGGACAATGTGCCTTCTAAGCCTGTTGTGTCTGGAAATTCTTCTGTGTCTGAAAGGCGTTATTGAAGYATTTCATCTACCGCATGCATATATTTGTGAAGAACAAAAGTACTAATGAAGAAAAGAGGACATGGATGTTTTTGGAGCAAATGACATTGAATAAGAAGGAATTGCAGAAATACATGGGAAGTATCCGGCAAATCTGGTAATATTTACTTTTAACAAAACCTTAATTGTTTTAACCAGCACTTAGAAAAACAACCAACCAACCAAAAAAAAAAAAAAATCACAATTTCCACTTACATTTGATACTTTGATGATATCTAAGACTTGCTTAATAATTGCTATTACTTACACAAGACATGGAACTGGGTAACAGTGATCATCAAAACATTGCCCTACAGCTTCCTAAACCTCCTTTCAGTGGAAAGTGATCTTGAGAGCCGCAGAAGGGATTTTGACCTCATAATCTGTGCAATTTTGCCGCAAAAAGAATAAAGTGTAAGGGACTGTAAAGTCCTGTAAAGGACTACAGYAGGAAGCAGGTTCCTCCAGCATGGCTTGATGTCCCTGATATTGAGGTTCTGCAAGACTACAGAAATTAAAAAAATAAAACAAAAAAMCCTGCGTCCAACCCAACCCAAAAAGCCACCCAAAAACCCCTCAAAAAAACAAAGAAAAGCCCACAAAAGGACAAACAGTAAACAAAAATTTAACATATATATATATACATACACACACACACATACAATTAGGAAAAAAATTAAGTCAATTACTAGCTATTTATGTTTGTATCACCTGCATAATTATACATATGAAAGCCTGGAGAGGCCAGAATTTATTTCCAGTCTTATGATACTTTGTCCTTAATCAAACTTATATTCAGAAATATCCTTTTTAATTTGATTTTTAATGACTGACCCAAGGGTGGTCACAGAAATTCCTGTTATTGTAAACCAAAAATAGAGCATCTTATGAAGCTTTTGTTTAGTTTGCTCATAATTGCTCTAAATCTGTTACTAATCCCAAAGTTGAAGCATGGTAACATAATGTACATAATGTACAAATGTTCTTAGTCTGCTTCAGATACAATGTCAGATAGATTGGTTTAAATTCATAGCCTTTCTGATTTCAAGGTCTATTAAGCTGACTGACCACACCAAAATTGATTAGAAGAAATCATTTGATCTGTTACTGTGACTCAGCTGGGAAGATAGAACTAATGAACTGATATGAACTAATAGTGGCCAAAAGCAGTCTTAAATCTCAACAGCTGTTTTTGCAGGGATCATGTATTTATGTCCCAATATCCTGGTGTTGAATGCATTTTTAATGTGTCTCAATATAGGTTTATCTCTCTCCTTACTATCTATGTTATTAAAAATATCGCCTCAATTAATATTTATGTGTGTCTTTATACATAATGTTTTATAAAGACTTATATTCTGGCCAAAATGACACCCCCTCCCCTTTTATGGATTTCTGGGATATGTTCCCTGTCTGCATAGATTATAGAAAACAAACAACTTAAAATATTAGTAACTATTCAGTAATTCTTCTATCATAGGGCAGGACACTTCATTTTAAATTCCCCACTTTGAGCCAAATTCAACTTTATCACTGCGAAACTTGCAATATATCCATTATCTTCAGATTAAAGCTAAAAGCTTTTGATATGACAAGCAGGCAATTCATCCTGTTTATCATCTGACAGCTAATTCTCCTCCTCGTGCTGCAATAGTGGAGTACAAGTGTTCATTTTGTCACACTAGCTTTTCCCTGCCTGAATTTCTTCCCTTAATGCATGTTTGTATTAATCTCCAGATTGTCTTCAAAGTGAGAAGGTGGATGTCCCTGCCAAAATTTTAGCACTTCTAAATAATTGATATAATCTCACTGGAGCTCAGAGAGAATTCTTAACCAATCCATCAATCTATTTTAAAGACTAAGCAGACTTGGGGAAGTGGGGGAAACAGAGATGAAAGGTAATTACATTTAGCAATAAAATGTCTAGCTAAAATTTCCATCCATTAAATTTAAAAATTTTCATTTGGCTCTAACTGCCTTTGTAGATGAACAAACCAGTTGTATGAGTGTTACATTTGCTGTTTACTCTATTTCTGTCTCCTCTCCTTCAAATCTGCCCAGACATCATGGAATAATGGTAAAAAGAAGRTGTACATTGGCCTTCGCAGCTGTAAACTCATTAGCTGAATGATGATTTTGCCTGTGGTTACAGGACATCTCATTTGACGTTAAAATGACTCCATGGGTTCTCCATTAAAAATTGGGCTAAATACTAAAAGAACTGAAGTTTAGTTATTCATTAGTTTATTTTGTTTGGTGTCTTAGTTTGGAAAGACAGGTGTCAGGTGTCTGCCAGGGAGAGCTGGAGCTTCCCTTGGAATGGAGAATGTAAACCCCCTTCCTCTGAATTATTATAATTTTGAAATTAAGAGGTTTTCAGGCAAAGATATGGGAATAGAAATAATATTTCTTTACTAGGAATACTAAAAATAAAAATGTAGTAGTACAAAAAAAAGCAAACAAACAAGAAAAAAACCCACTGACAGAGTCAGAATRTGATCTGACTGTAGGTCAGGGTGTTGAACACAGTCCAAATAAGTCCTTCTGTAGAGACAGATGTGATTGTAATGGAACAGAGAGGATCCTGTAGAAGGGTGTAGTTTTCCTCTGAAGGTCCAGTGGTGATGAGATAGATCTGGTATTCCTCTGGGTATCCAGTGGAAAAACAGGCTGTCCTGGTGTTCTGAATCTCAAGTTTTATCCAGGTAGGAACGCTTAGCTCCCCTTGCTGGGTGGAGCATCTCACGAGGGGATGATGTAATTTCATCAGTCATGCGGTGAGCCTCAATGGCCTGTTAACAGAAGATATCCCCCTGGAGGGAGGATTCATCATGGAAGAGACAAAAACAAAAAAAAATCTCCTCAACCAGTTTTARCAGATGACAATAGAACATATGCTTTTGGTTACATTTTGCATTGCAAGCCAAGACATTTGGTTTGGGTTTTTTTAAATGGAGAAATGAAAAAGGTGTCCTTAAAGACATAGATATGTTTTTCTTACTGAACCAAATTTCAGGCACTAAAGGAGTCTTGTCACTTTTACTATTTATTTAATATTATTTCCACCAGTTTACCATCTGCTACCAGATTAAATTCACAGGTTTTGATACAACACTATTTGGGGAACTATTGTCATCACCAAATGCACAGGGTAGGTTTATGGTGGGGAGGGACAAGAGTATTTGTTCCTTAAGGTGGCTCAAACCTGATTGACACTGCTGCACCCAGTGTCATGTTTGAGTTCACTCCTGGCCCTTCCCTGAAACACTACTAGTTCAACATTTAGTGAGTACTGGTGGAATCCAAATTTGATGAATCTGCATAGGAAAAAAAAAAAACCAAACCCAAACAAAAACAAACAAACAAATACTTCCACCCCCCCCCAAAAAAAACGAACACCCCCCCAAAAAAAGCCACTGTCAGGATGTAGAAGTGAGACTTGGGGGAGGCCTTCCACACTGTTGCTGTGGATCASTTCATCCCTAGAAACAACTGATCCAGACAGAGATTTATAACTTTGAAAACAGAGAAAAGTAGTATACTTCCCCCAACATATATTATTTGCATATAATGACTTGAACGCAGAGACAATGACCAAAAACGTAGTATGCCTCAAAAACACAAGTCATTAACTCCCCAGCTTTTATGAGACAAGTAGGGGACAGAAAACTTTTAAAATTCTGGGTGCAGCTCCTTCAAACATAGCAAAGCCCAGASACCAGGTTTTCAAACAGCCCAGTTTTTGGGGGGACATCTAAAATATTCTTGTAATGTGGATGATTTATGAAGGAAAATCTAATTAGGAGAAGAACTAATGAAGCACATGCTRGAGAATAACATTGGTGAGGTATGGGAATAGGTTGTCTGGAGAAGCTTGTCGCTTCCCCGTCTCTGGAAAGGTCCAAAATTGGATGGAGCTTGGAGAAACCTTTGAAAGCGGAAACAATGAGAGGACACTGAAGTGAGATGGTCTCTAAGGTTCCTTTCCAATGGAAATTGTTCTATGATTCTATAATTCTCTGAATTGGACCGGCTGCATCTACTTTATTAATATTTTATGAAATATGTTGAATAAGGATCAGCTTTTCTATAAGAGCCTGTGAGACAATGATCATTACCAGAGGATTAAAATAAGTGTAGCATCAGACATTCTCAACTTCTAAATGTCATTACATGGATGATAATCCTGATGCTGAGATACAGCAGGGATCTTTAAAAATAAACAAGCAACCCTATATTGTTTTCCAGTAGTGAGAGATGTGAGAAAACATGTACTAGTGAGCTAATAAGTTCATACCCTTATTTACAACAGGACTTGCTGTAAGTAATAACAATACCAAAACAAGTCCTAGGATCAATTTTACCCTGCTCTGATGCAAAAAGAAGAGGCATTGAAGGGGTTGTGGTCAATATCTCTGAGACACTTACCCAGCCCGAGGCTTTACAAGATAAGAGTAACTGGCCTCAAGTTGCACCAAGGAAGGTTTACATTGGGTATTGGGAAAAAAAAGCTCCACTAAAGCAGTTTTCAAGCCCTGGCACGGGGGGCCTTGGGCTGTGGTGGAGTCTCCATCCCTGGGTGTGTTCAAAAGGCACCTGTATGACACTATGAGATGTGGTTTAGGGGTCAGCACAGTGGTGCTGAGTTATGGATGGGCTCAAGGATCTTAGAGGTATTTTTCCAACCTGCATGATTATATGTTACACTAATTCTGCTGGAGTAATCTGCTCTGACTTCAGGCATTCCTGAGGTGTTTGCAACAGAGCTTTAGCAATCCAARGATTTGTGTACTTCACATAAAATCCTTTGAGTAATTTCCATCTTAAAGGACATCTTCTCCTTATTTTCCTGTCCTGTAAATCWTACTTATAAGCAAAGATAGTCAGTCCCTATTTGAAGGTTTTATTTTTAATGACCTTTCTTTTCATCTGAGTGTAACAATGGAGGATGATTGAAGAGCTGAGACCCAAAGACTCTTCAATTTTACAAATTGGTTTAATTTGATGAAGAAGGAATGCTACATTTTGTTAAATTATATTATGATAAAGAGGAGCTGGTAGCTTCTCAGCATGAATCTGAAAGCAAATTATTTCCACAAAAAAAGGACGATGTATTTAACGAGACAAGTAATTATGTTGTGGTGCTACTATCTCCCCTGCTTCAGTTTAGAAAAAGAATTCAATTATCACTCCATTAGATCAAAAAATAATTTTAGTGATACATTCAAATTGAATTCATTTATTCCTAAGCATGCTCTGGATTAACCTTCATGCATTTGGCTGATTAGAATCTTCAGTCAATACTGTTATTCAAAAAATCCACATTAACTTGCTACAATTTGTATTTTATGTTAACATGTCVTGTTATTGATTTTTCTGATGCATTATACCATAATCATATTTAATTTTCCAGGTTAGATGAGTGGGTTTCTCACACAGTTTAATAAAATTTGTTTTTTCTGTTATCTTGCCTCCTTACCCTACTTTCCAGGTAACAATTACATTTCCATGACTGTCTTGAGATGCTGTAAAGGTGTAAGTTCAGAGGTAAAGTCTTCCAAAGCAAAAAGGAAATCTTATCCTTGGTTTTAAAAATCTGTGATTTTCTTGACTTTTGGATTTTACATTTTTGCTTATATTTTATGTCACTCCTCTGTCACGACCCGATCCAGCAGACTAAAGTACTGCGTAAGGATAAAACTGTAGCAAAACAAAAATAAGAGTAGCGTGATGTTACAATTTTGGTTCCATATATACCATGTGTAGGTGTAAGAGGTTGACTGTGACAGGTTTCCACACTGCCCAGGGAGACATTTGAAAGCTTTCTTAACAGATCTGTCCTGACAATTTTTTCTCATAAAATCATTGTGTCTAGCATTTTAACACATGCAATATCCCTGACACTCCAAAAGTTTTAAGTCAAACATTGCATCAACAGGCCAAGGAGCTTGTCCAGACCTTTAAGAATTCTTAAAGATAAGCTTTATGACCTCTTTTTTTCCTTTCAAATTAAATATCATAGATAATACAGTCCTCCCAAGCAGGATGAAGAGACAGGAGGAATATTCTGTAAGGAGCTGGGAAAAGTCTCATGACCACTGCCACTTGGTTCTCATGGGGTGCATCAACTGAGCTGGAAATAAAGCACAGCAGAGAGAAAAGAGCTGAGGAGGTTCCTGAGTGTGTGGAGCAGACCTTTYTGACTCACCTGGTGAGTGAGACAACAAGAGGAGGAGCCTCAACAGAGGTGCTGATGGTGAAAAGACGAGGGCTGGTGGGWGACTTGGTGGCTCAGGATTGTCTTGGGCTCCTTGACCACCCAATGAGTTTCCCATTCTAAGAGGAGTAAAGAGAGAGGTCAGCACAGCTGCCCCTTGGRATTCTGCAGGGCAGAGTTTGGCTGGTTTAGGAGACTAGCTGACAAATTCTCCTGGAAGGCAGTCTTGGTGGCAAATGAAGTCTAGGAAGGCCAGATGTACCTCAGGAAGGAAAACTTAAAGATAMAAGATCAGGCAGTCCCCATGTGCCAAAAGATTAGCAAGTGTGGAAGGGAATTTCCCTGCCCAAACAGAGAGTGTTGGCTGAAACTTGGGGAAAACAAGGAGAGTGTACCTCTGGAAGCCCAGGTGGAACTTAGGAAAAATTTTTCACCAGAAAGGGTTTTCAAGGGCTGGAACACACTTCCAGGGCAGTGGTGGAGTCGCCATCCTTGGAGGTACATAAGATTTGTAGATACTTAATACCAATACCCAAATGCATTGGTTAGAGATGGGCTTGGCAGTGCTGGGGTAACAGCTGGACTTGATGATATTAAAGCCTCTTTCCAACCTAAATGATTCTATGATTTTATGATAATATTCTCACCTCAGTAGATGAGTTTAATGTGTTTTATCATCCTTATACGAGAGAGCATAAAATCTTGTGCATTTTTAATTACAGAATAGATGTGGGCACTAAAAACTTCAGAGAGGAGTAAAAATTTTATTTTCTGTAATTTTTAAGGGTTACATATGGTCTCATGTCCCAAAATTACTAAAATCTTTCTGAGCTACTTTACCACTATACACCAAAATTTTTCCTGTGGTGTTTTAAATTACCTCACCCATTTTCTGTAGTTCAAAAATCAATATAACTTGGAAGCTTTGACTGTTTTCCATTTTGTTCCTTGTCGACATTTGTTATTTTTTATTTTCACTTGCTTCATTCTTTACCACAGGATTTAGGAGTGTGATAGAGTTTTAGCAAAATAATCAACATCTTTGATAGCTGAATTTTGCTTCTAACTCTAACTTTGAGAACTCTTAGTTAATTTATGCTAATTTATTTGCCCATCCAGTAAAAGTCCTCATCTATTGTATTCATAATTTCTCTCTGATTTGGATTAATGGCCTACTAGAAAGAAATTTTATGAAGTACTATTCAGCATTTATTTTCCTTATTTAAAGTCCTTAGGAAAAAAAAACAACCCACACTTAATGATGATTTCTATCTGAAATAGAAAATGGTCTTTTTTACAGCAGTGCCTTACAGCAYAAGAGAAACACTCACCCTTTGCCTCTTACACTGAATACACAGTAACATAATTTTATGGGTGYTTTAAGAAAAATCTCCTCTTGTGTTCTAGCCCCACTTCATGGCCTGAAAGCTATCTTTACTAAAAGATAAGTAGCAAGTTCAATCAGTTCACTGAAGCAGTGAGTTTCTCTGAAGTGTCACTCACAAATGATCTACCAGCTTTATCCCTTCTGTTCTTGTTGCATCCCAAATGCAACATCCCACTCAGGCAAAGCATACCAACATATAAAAATGTTAATTTTATCAATGTAGTCTCTTCAATAAGCTTTCTACCTCAGCCTCCTTAAAAAAAAATCCTTTGTTTCTGAATTTGAGGATTATGCTCATTTATTCCTATTTTATAGTCCTCCTGAATTGCCCTTTAATAGTACCTTGTTTTCCTACTGTTGCTTTGACAATCTTCTCATGTCTTCATATAAGGAGAAGAGTTTGCCTGTGTGAAGACAAGCTTTGTTTGTCCCAGGAGCTGTCAGGTTCAAAATTTTTGCCAGAACTTGGCATCAGCATAGTTTAACTGCAAAATTTTATACCTTCCCCAGACCTTGCACACAACAATAAATGATCCCTAGAGAGGGCTAAGAGAACTTTTCTAGTCTCTTCTTAAGTCCTCTAGGCCTATTCTAACCTGTGGATGTTTTCAATAGAATGAGATTATTTGCAGTGCTTATCACCATCCTTGGATTTGCCAATTTCCATTAAAAAAAAAAAAAAAAGGAAAGAAGAAAATATTACTCAGTTTCTTCTTCGACAGGTTGCCCAGAGAAGCTGTGGCTTCCCCATCCCTGGAAGTGCTCATGGCCAGTTTGGTTAGGACTTGGAAGAACCTGGTCTGTTGGAAGGTGTCTCTGCCCATGCAGGGAGGTGAAATGACATGAACTTTACAATCTCTTCCAAAACAAACCATTTTGTGACTCTGATTCTGTAACACTTAAAACGTGCAAGGCACTAAAACTTGTTTCCAAGACAGATAATTTCTCCCCTGCATCAGCACTAGATTTTTGTTGTGCTTTTCCTTAATTTCTGGCTTGCCGCTTAAAAAAACCTCATTCTACATGTTCAGTACATCGAAGYAATTTTTCCTTTGGTGTTTGTATTGGCTTCCAGCTGCTAAGTGTAATGTAAAACAGGAGGAAACAGCCTCTTAAACTTCTTCTTTTTGATTCTTGTTCACCTATGTCATGTGCTGGCTTAGTAAGGGAATTTATTTGAAACTATATTTTGAGGCTCGATTTTACTACCTTATCTACCTCCAGTGTTTGAGCACTTTTATTTTTCAGTTAACATGTTGAGACTGACCCATGTCAAAATCTCCCAAAAATGGATGTATGGATGAGCAACTCACAGCTGTATTTGATCTATCAGGCTTTGGCCACAGGTGATCTCTACAGCTGCAAGAAAAACATCTCAAAAAACATCTCAAAAAACAAACCCAAAACACATAGGTACGTATCTGTCAGTARAGCTTTCTCAAGGTATTAGGGATTCTTAGAGTCATAGTAGGATTTGGGTTTGATGAGGCCTTGGACATGGTCTCATCCCACCCCCCTGCCATGGACAAGGACACCTTTTACTACTCCAGGTTAATCCAAGTTCCATCCAACCTGGCCTTGGACTTCCAGGGATCCAGGGGCAGCCACAGCTTCTCTGTTGCTAGGGCCTCAACACGCTCACAGAGAAGAATTTCTTCCTGATGTCTAATCTAAATCCMCCCTCCTTCACCTTAGGGCTGTTCCCCCTTGTTCTATCACTCCTTACCCCTGTGAAAATTCCTTTCCAGCCTCCTTGTGGGCTCTTGTGGTGGAAAGTGCTATAAAATCTCCCTGGGTTGTCAGAAGAAAAGAGCAGCAGCAGAAAGAAGTGCAATGGAGGAGAAAGTACAGAGGGAAGGGTAAGAAGGGAGTGGGACAATGAGGACAAGGGAGGAGTTTTTGTCAGTGCTGCCAGTGTGGTGCAGCGTCTCCACAAGCTCCAGCTTTGTGGAAGTCACTTTGGAAGAGCTGCCATTTGGAAGCCACAAGCAGCGTATGTTTCCTGAGCGGAGCCTGTGGAGAAACATGCTGAAAGCTGATCATCTTTAATGTACACACAGACAACAGCAAGAGGCAGCACCAGAGCTGCATGCCTGGGGAGAGGTGCTCTGTTGAAACTTGTTACAAACCCCACAACACACTCTGGCTTTGTCTCCTTCTCACATTTTGGGGTGTTTGACTCCATGTCCTCAGCAAGTGGAACCTGTGCGTTGTCCAAGCAGACTGGTGGACTCTTTCTGTTCTGAGGAAAACAGGTTTATCTCCATGGACAGGTGGAAACTTTTCTGAACTTCTCAAAATATTTTTGAAATTTATATTAAAAAGTATACATTAAAAAAAAAAAAAAAAAAAAGGAGAATGATCACCTGAAGTAATAGGCCGAGAGTCCCTCTTAGTTTTTTGAATTATTCCCTTATATGGGAGTACTGAGTAATTTCCCTCATATGACTCAGATTTTGGTGTGGTTTTTTTTCCTAATTGTTTATTTCATAATTACCCCTTTTTATGGTGTGGTGGTCTTTCATTTACTGGATTCTGGTTTATCCTTCTTAAGACAAACAGCAGGCCTTGGGCATTCTGTTTGTTAGTTTCTTTGTTTGTTTTGAGTTGGGTTGGGTTGGTTTTGATTTTTTTTTTTTATTTCATTGGTTTGTTTTTCATTTTGCTGTTTATTTCTTTTAGTTCAAGGGCTACCACAATGCCATTATTTTAGTATTCTTGTAGAGTGTGTTGACTACACAACAGTGGCATCAATTCACTGTAGGATATGGAGAAAACTACACAGGCATTGCCAGTATCCTTAATAATTAGGCRTCTTAATCTTTGCATTTCAGAGTTCTTACTGGGTTTTTTTTTCCTTTTCCAAACAGGAACATCCTCAGGTCTCTTTCTTCAGACATGTAGCCGAATTCGAAATGCTACAATTTATTTGAAAGAAGGAAGAAAATTGTAACCATTGAGTTCAGCTCACACACAAAAAAGGGGAGAATTTTGCATTCATTGAGCTAACCACTCTTTACTGCACTGTTTCATTTTAATCTAATGCCATTCCACCTCCTCTTTCTTTTGTCCTGGCAGAGTCAATTACAACCACAGATTGCTACATGGAATTGCAGCACTAGGGAAACTGTTAGCACCTAGCTGCTCTGGCACAAGATCACACTAAACAGCTTATTAAGATTCAGCCATCAGCTCTGATGAGTTGCATGCAGTAAAGGACTGGGATTTACTTCCAACTCATTTAATTAATGAAATCAATGAATTCACAGTGCAAAGCCATGAACAGGAAGATCAACTTGACTTGGCCACCGTTTCATTTCAGATCTCAAGACGTTACAAGTGAAACAGTACTGAGAATCTGTTCAGTTTTGGAGGTTTGAACAAATGAAACAACAGTAACATGGTTGCACGTATCTTTACCCTGATATCAAAGTATTTCAAAAATAAAATAAATAAAATTGAACAAATTTTATTTATCTTACAAATAATGGATGATGTTATAAATCAGAGCACAAGGGTATTTATCTTATAACACAGGGGATTCTCTAACAAATAAGGGCAGTAGRATACTCTGGGAGAAAAGTGTTAAGAATTCTACACAACTGAAAATCCAGTTGGTTGTACTGAATAGACACTAATAAAATTTTTTTAACGTTTGAATAGCTAGCTAAGCACTCTCTTACCTCTCTCCTCTAAAGCAGGTAAAGAGAATTGGCAATCAAAGAACCTCACCCAAAATGGTAACACCAAGAATCTGATCCAACCTGTTTTGGTGATGAGTAAAGTACAAGTYAGGGTATTTAAATTTCATAAAATGTACAAAGCTGAGGTAACCACAAGGTATTTTCCTCAGTGCACACAAAGTTGAAACARCATGAAAGGATGAGTAGATGTTATAAAATAAATTGCAGGTTWTTTAGGATCTTGCAATGCATCACTATTTCCTGGCTATCCCCTGCGAAAGCATGGCTTTTGTCACATGGTTTCACAATTTATTCATTAAACTTTAATATGTCATATGCCTTGCTTTCCTGGTATGCTATTACTGTGTGATGTTAACTACAAACCAAATACTAAACAGAGCTTTGGGGAGGAAAAGCCCTCAGGAAAACAAAAAAAAAGGACAGCAAAGGAAAACATGAGCAGGTAGAACAGAACATGTAGGGGGGAATAATGACAAATTAGAGAATGAAAGTAACCACAATTTAAAAATGCAAACAGAAGTCCAAGATATGCTAATCAAAAAATGTCCTATTATGCAAATGTAACAGTAATTGCTGAGCATATGTATTTGAATCTCAAAAGGAGAGAAAAAAATATGTAACAGCTACTGATGCCATATTGTACATTTGAGTAATTTAAGATACTGATTTATATTTCTTTTGGAGGTTCCTTCTCTTTCTTTCTTTCACAAAGGGCATCCTTCCTGCATACAAATGAAAAGCTCCAAAACACTTAGTACAAGGTTAATAATTTTGTGTTAATTTTTTTTTGGTAAAGATTTAGCAAGTCAAATAGTTGCTGAGCTCTGTGGTGTGGAATTGAAGCAACAAGGCAGAAGTGGAAAGAAAATTATCTGAGTGAAATGAAGAAATTGAAAAGACAGTGATTAAAATAAGGATTATGATAGAAAGTTAAATTAATTAGCTGAATGAAGAACTGTAATAAGACAAAGACTCAGGTTTTTAAGAAGGTATGCATTCCTAAAGGTAACAGTGTTTTAATTTATTCAACATTATAATGAGGAGGAGGRAAAAAACCAAAATGGTTTTTGGTGTATTTTTTTCAATGTGTGATTTGATTTGGTTTTTTGTTTTATTTTTTGGGGCCTGCAAGGGTGTTGAGTGGTTTTGAGGTTTTTTTGCTTTTCATGGGTAAGAAGTCCTTGAAGGTAACATTATCTCCATGAAGGCAATACCCACAGCCCATAGAACTGCCTGTGTAGAGCTTGAACAGAATTTTATCTAAGAAAAGCTATTTCTTTCTTCTTCTAATGCATTGTTACCATGTGAGCCAGCAGGGTCTCTGGAGGCAATGGGGAAGAAAATCTCATTGCCCTCATAATCTGAAACTCTGGTTTTACTGATCTCATTCTGAAGGATTCTTGGCTAGAAAGAGGGTTAACTGCCAGGATCAGGTTTCCTACCACAAATTCCAGCACAACCTAAATACTAAAACAGGACTGGTATTTTTTTTTTTTCTGCTTTCAGCACAGCACAAAACATATGGTACCATCAAAAGTTCACAACATTTGGGGTAAATTTGGGGCAAAATAGTACATAACTTTCAGAGGCTGAATCACACTAGAAAAATTCATATTCTGAACATCATAATGAGAAATAAACAGTTGTGATTATTTCTAACAGAAAATCTATTGCTGGGATTAAAAAGTCTTTTACAGAGACAAGAGAGAAAAAAAGTACCTTTACTATCAAGGATTATAATGGAGATACCTCCATTACCTCTGGGAGGCAGTGCTCTGCAGCACCTGGGGTGACGCAGCTCCAGACTGACACGCTGACAGARAGAAGCCTGTTGGTGAAGGAGCTGAGAGAAATTTCAGATAAAATTAACACATCCCTGTGGGCTTGATAGATGTGACACGGACACCATAAAAATCCCCTGCACTTTTAGGGTGGTGGATGGAAACTGAGCCTGAAATTTTCTACCTGGCACTATACACCTATATTTGAGCAATAAATAACCCTTAACCACAGTGACTGAGTATAGAGGGAACAATGATCCCTACCTCACACACTGGCACCTCTGCCCAYGCTGTTTAATTTCATGCAGAATTCTACAGCTCAACGCATATTAAGTGACCACATATGAAGCAGAATTTATTTTTATGAAAATTTACACAGTGGCTGAAATCCGAAATGCAACCCTGGCAGYTGGCTCTGCACCAGTAATTTGAATCAACAAAACACTGGCCAGCACAATTTTCAGGGAGAAAAGTAGATCCAAGCTTCTCCCTGTGTGTTCTGCAATTGAATTTTGGTAACAGAATAAAGGAGAAAATTAAAGCCAGATAACAATGTTTAACAAATGCATTCCATTTAGGASGATCCCAATATGATTGCACAATCAATATAAAATACAAAATCACATATAAAACTTCTCTTAAAATTATTTCAAGATTTTCATTCAAGGGATGATGGGAGAAGAATTTTCTGGGATCTAGCAGTAAAACCAAAAAAAACCCAAACAAAACACCCAAAGACTGGATTCAACAGGTATGTCTACCAGGTTATTTTCTCCACCTAACCTTTAAAGTGGTTGCCCTCAGGTTGCCTGGTTTTCTCTCATCCATCTGTCATGTCCACATTCAGGAATAAGGAGATCTCATAGAGTGATTTCAAAGTCTTTGGCTATTTTTCTTTAAGAAAGTAGAAAGGTGCAAAACTCTTTCTTATCAGTCCATACACTGCTTACCTCTCCTGTTATCAAGATGCATGAGACTCTCTATTACTTTTAAATAGCAGARACAATATTACATTATAGTGTACTTTTCCAGACACAATTTTTTTTCTGATGCAACTGTACTTTTCTCATGTAACTRTTGCTTTTCATTGTTCTGTAATAGCACCTCTGCAGCCATTCACTCCTACCTTCTCTGCTTATTTACCAGCTCATTGAGTGGTCTTTTTGATCTCACACTGAAAAAGCAATTGAATACAGACATTTGCAAATCTTATGGCCAAGATATTCTGTGATTTTTCCTGGATGAAACAACTACCATACAAAAGATGGGAAGAGATTGAAAGAGGTGAGGAACCTTTGGCAATGTGCTGTAAACTTCTGAGATAGTATTATTTGCAAATATGTAATAACAATCTCTGATGAGGTTTCCAAAATACAAAATTCAACACTTCAGCATGGCTCCTCTTTAATTACTACTGTTCAGTAATGCTAAAAATCCTTTCTCTAAAGTCACTGCCCCCCTTCAAAGATGGCATTGCCCAATTCTTTCATTGTCTTCCAACTTACACCATCAGCTGGGATGGAATTTTTCCCAGAGGACCCAGACAGGGTAGGAAATGCAGAGTAATATCTGTGGTCTGCACAGTGCAGCTGCAAGACTCTGTGGATCTGTTCTCCTTTCTGGGTTGTGGCTCTACAGGATTGTAGTAAACTGAAGGAAGGTATTTTGGTCCCTCCTTTAAGCTTCCTGTGTAGGAGCATTTAAAATTCATGGACTTTGACTTCTCAGAAAGGATGTCATTCCAAAAACATTTCGATCAACACATTATGTTCTGTTGGTGAGATAATCAACATTAGAGCAACTGCTCAAAGCCTAACACAGAAAGCAAAGTCATTTCACCTTTCTTCTAATCAAATCCTAGCTGAATGCAATTTGAATAGTTTTGAAAAAACAAGTAAGACTGATGAGGGCAAATTGAGTTCTAAAAGAGGCACTGCAGAGCAGACAGCACAGCAAGCAGGATGCCATAAGGACAGGCCATTTGCAACCCCTGTGAAACATTTCTGAGAGTGAAATATCTTCATAATTTTTTAAAAATGAGAAAGAAGTCACACGGATCTTGAAGGGAAATTATCATACAACATCAAAAAATAAATGTTCCACATGTGGGCTTTKAAAAAATGTGATAAAAGTTGTAATGCAGAAGAAAAATATAAAAAGCTGTGATATTTCTTGGTAGAAAAATGTGTGTGGGAAGCGGAATCTGATTCCCCCCAGCGACAATGATCAGACAACACTTTCTCACTACTCAGGTGCCTCCATAGATCAGGTTTAGCCCTTGCTGACCCTGTTAGCTTCCCGCAGCAGCACAGACAGCAGGGCTAGAGAGCAATTCTGAGCCAGATGATCTTTGACTACAACTGTACCTAAATATTTTTAGGGGTTTTTTTGACAGATAGATATCTAAGACATTTTTAAAAACCTACAGTGAAGGAGCATCTCCAGCCTCTCTCTGTTTCCTTATGAAGTCCTTATGCTAGGAATTTTTCCCTGATTGCAAACCTAAATCTCTTTTACTGCAATTTAAGGCCATTTCTGCTTGCCCTAGCCCCAGTGAACAATAAAACCACTTTAATAATTTCCTTTTTGTATCCATTTCCTTTTTGTATCCATTTTTAACGTGTTTGAAGATACTTATGTCTCTCCTCACTCTTCCCTCCTCTAGACTAAACAATTTCCATCATACTGAATATTCAAGGCCTCAGTGGCTATTTACAAAGTGCTCATATATCAGGGCACAGCAGACCTGAATGGCTATCTAAACTCCTTGGTAAATGATGGCTCTACTCCTCTGTCCAAGGGGAACTGTTTGGATTGAGAAGAAAAGGGATGCGAATGAACTTGAGGTACTTTATGAGGTAGTTCAGATGCATGCTGTGTGTTCATCCCAAAGATGTAAATGGGTATTGTGGAACTAGCCGGCCTCCCCCAGAGCAAGAAAAGAACAAAGTAGAGCCAAAGGGAGGCAATAGCTTTCCAGGAAGGGGTGGGAACTTTGTCTGGAATCAAAAACGAGTTTTTTGCTCCAACTGAACCTAAATTACAAGTAAAGAGATGAACACAACCTTTGTGTGCCTGAAACCTCTGCCTTCCATCTAGACCAAATGAGAGTTCATCTGTGAAAGCTCTGTTGAGATCATAAAAGTCATCCAAAGTCATAATGTGTCCCTGAAATTGATGGATTAGCAGAAAACTAGGTGCAGGGGACTAGGTTTAGGATTTTAGGGCAAAAAGTGATGCACAGGAAGTTCCACCTGCACATGAGGAAGAATTTTTTTGTTGTTCATGTGACTGAAGACTGAACAGGTTGTCCAGAAAAGGCATGGAGTCTCCCTCACTGGGGATATTCTAGAACCCTCTGGACACAATCATGTGTCTTGTGCTCTGGGCTGGGGCTGGACCAGAAGACCCACTGTGGTCCCTTCCAACCTCACCCATTCTGTGATTCTCTGAATGTGAGAGTTGCTGAGTTATGTCAACACTGGATCAAGTAGTAGCTTCACCAACTGGCAGAGGATTTCCTACTCACCTCTCTTCTCTTTGTGCCAAGTGTCAGGTCCTTTCTTTTTCTTTTTCTTTTTCTTTTTCTTTTTCTTTTTCTTTTTCTTTTTCTTTTTCTTTTTCTTTTTCTTTTTCTTTTTCTTTTTCTTTTT